>CM077349.1:87135704-87606163 GCA_039655645.1 Ammopiptanthus mongolicus | reverse complement strand
AGAATCATGGAAAAAAGCCTGAATAGTAAATAAATTACAATGTAACAAATTTAAAAGTATATTAAATTAAAAAAATATTCTACTATACACAGCTACACTTGTCATATTATTTTTCTATCACTTTATTATTAATTTTTTTGGAATAATATATTTATTATTGATAAAAAAAATAATTATATAAAACTTTTATTTATTATTATATATAGGAAATAAAATTTTATCTATTATCTAATATCTCAAAAATGAGGTCTGGGACACTCGCTCACCTCAACCATGGTGATGGCCACTATACTTTACTGCAATCCAACTGTTTCTTATGCGCAGATCGGAATGATGGTCTAGAGAATTTAACATCAAACGGGTTGCTAAGATTTGAGAAGAGTTTGCAATCCAGAGGGAGCTGTAGGGCTCCAAGCAGATTCAGAATCTGGTAAACCTTTTGCACCAACACGAGAAAAGCTTTGCCAAAGCGAGGAAGGGAGGAGAATAGTAACATGATTTGATTTTTCAGAAAAGTAACTTGATCCCCTTCCTCTAGCTCTATATATATATATATATATAAAATATAAGGAAAACTATCTTCACTTTAATTGAAATGAAAGATACAAAACATAAAGCCACATGGAAGTAAAAAAAATCTTTATAAATACTTTGTCGTATATTATCAATTTCTGAACTGAAAATTAAACATAAACTAAACCATGCTTTATTCGGGAGTAAATTTTCCATCATATCTACAAGTTTCTAGTAATGTTGATGTTGAACTTCCTTTACTATAATATTATATATGATAGAGAAATGTTTTTTGAATAACAAAATGGGATAACATGCTCTCTTTTATTTTTTTTGATATATTTTTGAATTGTGTGTATATATAAAAAAATAAAAATAAGTAAGAGATAAAGATAGATATATATGATGTCACATACGATGTTTAAAATTTGATATTCAAATAACACAACTATATATGATATGTGTCTAGCTTTCAGAACAGTGGAACATATTGGCTCATTTCCTTTGAATTCTTATACGTCATGAGATACCTGGCCCTTAAACATGTGGCTCACCTCACACCTCTTTTGTGTTTGTCTGTTCGTTTGTTTTAAATTTTAATAAAACTAATTATGAACAATTGATTTTAAAAAATTAAATTTTAAAAAATGATTTGTATTTGATAATAATATTTTAAAAGTGAGTTCAAAAGAATTGATTTCGTTTAGATGGTAAAAAAAGAATCACTTTTGATGTGTAAATATAAATACTTTGTGGGTCTCACACCCTTAAAACGTAAAAGCTAGGAATTCTTGCTCCCATCAGAATCAACTATATACCCACCCAGAATCAATTTTATCTACCATGATTTGCCACACAAACACAAAAACAATAACTTTCAATTTTAGTGACCTTGTTATTACTCATAGAATTGATTCTAGCCTGTCCAGAATCTAAATCAAACTCACTATTATTTCTTGTACTTTCTCTTTCTGCATGTTTTTCTTAAGAGTAAACTATCGTTTTGGTCCTTGAAAGTGTGAGGCTCTGTCAGTTCAGTCCCTGGAAGCAGTTAAATTATGAAAAAGTACCTCAATATTTATTTAGTCCTTCAATGTTAATTTCGTTAGTCAAGTTGATCTCTGACTGGGATGATGACAAAGACTAATTTGAGAGTCTAAATTAACATTATGGTACTTTTTCATAATTTAAAATGCTTGCAGGGACTGAATTGACGCGTCTCACACTTTTAAAGATCAAAATGATGGTTTATACTTTTCTAAATGTAAACCACAAGAGTGCACTAGCACTATTATTTCAACGTCAAGTGGGGGATTCTATGGAATGCAATCATGCCTTTAGCTAATACTAATTCAGCAACAACGAATTTCATAATTTCCACGAGTAACTTCAAAATTCTGCTTTGGGGAGATGTATATTTTCTCCATAGTCTCATAATATTCTATATAGACTCACGTCAACATTTAATGGATAAAAATTAATTACAAAAATTAAAATCAAATATTTTAAACTTATAGATATCAAAATCAATGGAAAAAAATAAAGACCTAAACCAAAATTCACACACTTTACAAGTACTAAAATCATTAAACATATATTTTATATAGGTAGTACGCTCAACTTACGGTGACCTCACTCACTACCTTAAAATATTATTGTCTCATTATTCGTTCATAGTGTAACGCCACAATTCATGTATTTTTAATAGTAGTACAACCTATGTAACTTCCACATTTTTCACTCTTAAAATCCGAGATTATCCTCCAAAATCTTCGATAGTTCAGTAAAAAATAATTTAATATCCAAGATTAAGACATTACATTTTTTTTATTGAAAAATTCTGTTCGCACAATTCACACACCATTTACAAAATAGTCATTCACATACAAATAATCAGTGTATGTATATTATGCAATGACTAATGACATTAATTGACGTACAAATATTTGATAATTGATGTATAAATAACTGCTTATCTCGTGTAAAGAGGCTAGTCTTCCTTATGATATTTTTAATTGTCTATTTACAATTTGGATTTTAAATATTTTTTACACTGTCCACTAATTAAAATTGTCACATAAGCTAAAATGTTTGACTTTTATCCTAACTACCTTAAAAGTCACTCATACCATGATTTTTAATCGATTGACAGTGTAAAAAACTTTACACTGACAGTACATACCAATTAAACTCTTACAATTTTACATTATGAGTGAAATGAAAAATATAAATAAACAAATGAAAGTATTGATAATATATATATATATATATATATTATATATATATATATATATATATATATATATATATATATATATATATATATACTTATTTATTTATTTGCGTACTTGTAATTCGAGCATAAGAAAACTAGATAATCATAATTCAATGGCATTTAAAAAATTGTCACCAGCTAATTACTTCATGGAGAAAGTGATGTACATAGTAAATGACTTTTTTTTTTTTATGACTTTTACAATAAATGAGTGAATGCATTGAAAAGGAGTCTAAATAACATCTATATCTATGTTTAGTGTTGAGATCAATGTTTTAAAAATCGTACGGAAGATCGAACCGGCGATACTTTCAGGTCATGGTTCAATTGGTTCATCTGGTTCAACCCACTGTTGAATCGGATGACTAATAAATTAATAAATAAATAAGTACTAAATTGGGGGAAAATGAAAATAAATAAATAAAAAATCCATTTCGAACGATTCAACCGGGGCCAATTCACTGGTCAAAGCAGTACAACCCGGTTCAATCCAATTTAATCGGATTTTTGGGTGGTTAAATTAGATCGTGGTGCAAAAAGGTTGACCGAACCGTTGAACTAGCCAATTCCTGGTTGAACTGGTTGAGCAATCCGGTTTGGTTCAGTTTTTAAAAAATTGGTTGAGATAGTGACCTATTTCCAGGTTTGCAGACTCGGTCATTTGTTTAAATATTAAACTCAAAACTTTTCTCTTATGACGTGGGATATTTTTTCTAACTTCTTAATAAGTAAAACAATCTCTTCATGACTTAAATATAACAATATTTATACCAACATGTGATTGATTTGTGTGGTATGGGACTCGAAATCCTGACGGAAAAAACTTGTTTGGGAGGGAAGAACACACCATGTGTGCCCAATAGATCTCCTGACGGAGATTAATTAGTTACCACTAATGGTGGTGGATCCTGTGAATCTTTAAGAAACACCACTCAAAAGCACGTTTTGATCATGCCATAAGCCTAGATTCTAATACCCCTAAATCATTTGACAATTCCTCAGTAAGTAAGAGCGGTTCTATATATACCACTTTTACGAGATATATATACACCTCATCCTCACTTGTGTTGTGTGGCATTGCAGCTTCCTATTTGACATTATTATACGCTATAGAGACATTTTAGCTTTCGCACTTTTATTTTTATTACAGTGTTTGTGAATTTCAGTGTATAATTCGTATGTCATCACTCATTAGTAGAAACTTAAGGTGCGTTAAAAGTTATGTTGTTTTGTGTTACAACAATATTATAAGCTACTTTTTTTTATGTGCTTAATGGGGGGGAGCAACAAAAAAGTTCTATTTAATTTAAAAAAGTCACCGCGTTTAAACTTTTTAAATCGGCTCCAAAAGCAACCGATCTAAAAAAGTTTTATTTAATTTCAAAAATGCCACCACTTCTTTTTAATTCAGTTGTAAAACAACCGATTTAAAAACTTGTTGTAGAATCTATATTTTGTACAAGTGCTTAAACATGTGGCTCACGTTAGAACCTCTTTGATTTCTATATATCCTAGTCTATTATTTCTTGTACTTCCTCTTTCACATGTTTTTTTGTTTGTCTATGGAGAGTAAATGTAAACCACAAGAGTGCACTAGCAGTGCACTATTATTTCATTGTCAAGTGGGGGATTGTATGGAAATGCAATCATGCCTTTTGCTAGTACTAATTCATCAACAATGAATTTCATAATTTCCACGAGAAGCTACAAAAAATTCTGCTTTGGGGGAGATGTATATTTTCTCCATAATCTCACAATATCCTGTATAAAGTCACGTCAACATTTAACGGATAAAAATTAATTATAAAAATTAAAATCAAATATTTTAAACTTATAGAAGCCAAAATCAATGGGGGAAAATGGAGACCTAAACCAAAATTCACACACACTTTACAAGGACTAAAATCATTAAACCTATATTTTATATGGATAGCACGCTGAATATACCATACCTCACTCACTACATTAAAATATTATTGTCTCATTATTCGCTCATAGTGTAGTGCCCTAATTCATGTATTTTTAAAAGTAGTACAGGCTATGTAACTTCCTCATTTTCCACTCTTAAGATCCGAAATTATCCTCCAAAATCTTTGATGGTTGATTAAAAAGTAATTTAATGCCCAAGATTAAGACAGTACATTTTTTTATTGAAAAATTTTGTTCGCACAATTCACACACCATTTACAAAATAGTCATTCCCAAACAAATAATCGGTGATTTATGTATATTATGCAATGACTAATGACATTAAAAAAAATGGCATTAATTGACGTATAAATATTTGATTATTGATGTATAAATAACTGTTTATCGCGTGTAAAGAGGTGGGTCTTCCTTATAATAATTTTAATTGTCTATCTACAATTTGGATTTAATTGGTATATACTGTCAGTGTATTTTTTACATTGTCAACCAATTAAAAATTATCATATAACCTAAAATGTTTGACTTTTATCCAAATTATCTTAAAAGTCACTCATACCATGATTTCTGATTGGTTGACAATGTAAAAAACTTTATACTAACACTGTATACCAATTAAACTCTTACAATTATGAGTGAAATGAAGAATATGACTAAATAAATGAAAGTATTAATAAAATATATATATATATATATATTTACTTATTTATTTACTTATTTATTTGTGTACTTGTAATTCGAGCAAAAGAAGACGAGATAATCATAATTCAATGCCATTTAAAAAATTGTCACCTGCTAATTACCTCATGGAGAAAGTTAGGTACTAGTACATAGTAAATGATTTTTTTTTTTTTGGCTTTTACAATAAATGAGTGAATGCATTGAAAAGGAATATAAATAAAATATATATCTATGTTTAGTGTTGAGATCAATGTTTTAAAAACTGTACCGAAGATCGAACCGGCGAGGCTTTCGGGTCATGGTTCAATTGGTTCATCTGGTTCAACCCACAGTTGAATCAGATGACTAATAAATAAATAAATAAGTACTAAATTGGGGGAAAATGAAAATAAACAAATAAAAAAATCCATTTCGAACGGTTCAACCGGGGCCAATTCACTGGTCAAAGCGGTACAACCATGGTTCAATCCGATTTAACCGGTTTTTGGGCGGTTTTAATCAGATCGTGGTGCAAAAGGGCTGACCGAACCATCGAACTAGCCGTTCCCGGTTGAACTGGAACACATCATGTGTGTCAAACAGGTTCCCTGACGGAGATCTAATGGTGCTGGATACTATGTATCTATAATATGATTATCAATAAAATATAACAATATTTATGATCTTACTTTACTTCTACACTTTGACTTCATCAACATTTTCTTTAAGAAACACCACTCAAAAGCACGTTTTAATCATGCCATAAGCCTAGATTCTAATACCCCTTAATCATTTGACAATTCCTCGGTAAGTAAGAGCGGTTCTATTATATATAAGGCCACTTTTACGAGATATATATACACCTCATCCTCACTTGTGTTGTGTGGCATTGCAGCTTCCTATTTGACATTATTATACGCTATAGAGACATTTTAGCTTTCGCACTTTTATTTTTATTGCTGTGTTTGTGAACTTCAATGTATAATTCGTATGTCATCACTCATTAGTAGAAACTTAAGGTGCGTTAAAAGCTATGTTGTTTTGTGTTACAACAATATTATAAGCTACATTTTTTTGTGCGCTTAATGGGAGGGGAGCAACAAAAAAGTTCTATTTAATTTAAAAAATGTCACCGCCTTTAAACTTTTTAAATCGGTACTAAAAGCAACCGATCTAAAAAAGTTTTATTTAATTTAAAAAATGCCACAACTTTTTTTTAATTCGGTTGTTGAACAACCGATCTAAAAACCTGTTGTAGAATCCATATTTTGTACAAATGCTTAAACATGTGGCTCACGTCAGAACCTCTTTGATTTCTATATATCCTAGTCTATTATTTCTTGTACTTCCTCTTTCTACATGTTTTTCTTGTCTGTCTATGGAGAGTAAATGTAAACCACAAGAGTGCACTAGCACTATTATTTCAATGTCAAGTGGGGGATTGTATGGAAATGCAATCATGTCTTTTGCGGGTACTAATTCATCAACAATGAATTTCATAATTTCCACGAGGAGCTTCAAAAAATTCTGCTTTGGAGAGATGTATATTTTCTCCATAATCTCACAATATCCTATATTGAGTCACGTCAATATTTAAAGGATAAAAATTAATTAAAAAAATTAAAATCAAATATTTAAACTTACAGATACCAAAATCAATAGGGAAAAATGGAGACCTAAACCGAAATTCACACACACTTACTAAACTAAAATCATTAAACCTATTTTTAGATATGGATATAGCATCTTAGAGAACTAACTCACTACATATATAATATATTATAATTTATTGTCTCATTATTCGCTCATAGTGTAGTGCCCCAATTCATGTATTTTTAATAGTAGTACAACCTATGTAACTTCCTCATTTTCCACTCTTAAAATCCGAGATTATCCTCCAAAATCTTCGATGGTTGATTAAAAAGTAATTTAATGCCCAAGATTAAGATAGTACATTTTTTTATTGAAAAATTTTGTTCGCACAATTCACACACCATTTACAAAATAGTCATTCACATACAAATAATAGGTGATTTATGTATATTATGCAATGACTAATGACATTAAAAACAAATGACATTAATTGACATACAAATATTTGATAATTGATGTTTAAATACCTCTATATCGCGTGTAAAGAGGTGGGTCTTCCTTATAATACTTTTAATTGTCTATTTACAATTTGGATTTAATTGGTATACATTGTCAGTGGAAAGATTTTTTATACTGTCAACCAATTAAAAATTGCCACATAAGCTAAAATGTTTGACTTTTTTCCTAATTATCTTAAAAGTCACTCATACCATGATTTCTGATTGGTTGACAATGTAAGAAACTTTACACTGACATTGCATACCAATTAAACTCTTACAATTTTACATTATGAGTGAAATGAAGAATATGAATAAACAAATGAAAGCATTAATAATATATTTATATATATATTTACTTAGTTATTTATTTATTTATTTGTGTACTTGTAATTCGAGCATAAGAAAACGAGATAATCATAATTCAATGCCACTTAAAAAATTGTCACCCTCTAATTACCTCATGGAGAAAGTTACGTACTAGTTCATAGTAAATGACTTTTTTTTTATTTGACTTTTACAATAAATGAGTGAATGCATTGAAAAGGAATATAAATAACATCGATATCTATGTTTAGTGTTGAGATCAATGTTTTAAAAACTGTATCGAAGCTCGAACCGGCGAGACTTTCGGGTCATGGTTCAATTGGTTCATCTGGTTCAACCCACAGTTGAATCAGATGACTAATAAATAAATAAATAAGTACTAAATTGGGGGGAAATGAAAATAAATAAATAAAAAATCCATTTCGAATGGTTCAACCGGGACCAATTCAAGGGTGAAAGCGGTACAACCCCGGTTCAATCCGATTTAAACAATTTGTGGGCGATTTAATTAGATCGTGGTGCAAAAGGACTGACCGAACCATCAAACTAGCCGGTTCCCGGTTGAACTGGAACACACCATGTGTGCCCAACAGGTTCCCTGACGGAGTTTAATTAGTTACCACTAATGGTGGTGGATACTATGTATCTATAATATGATTATCAATAAAATATAACAATATTTATGATCTTACTTTACTTCTACACTTTGACTCCATCAACTTTTTCTTTAAGAAACACCACTCAAAAGCACGTTTTGGTCATGCCATAAGCCTAGATTCTAATACCCCTTAATCATTTGACAATTCCTCAGTAAGTAAGAGCGGTTCTATTATATATAAGGCCACTTTTTTGAGATATATATACACCTCATCCTCACTTGTGTTGTGTGGCATTGCAAATTCTTATTTGACATTATTATACATGGAGCCTTCTGAACAAGGAAGCCAAGTAGCAAAGTGGAAGGGCAAGGCCAATACAAAAGTAATAGGATGCAAAGCAGACCAAGTTTGGCCTCTTTTAGAGGATTTCTTTGGCCTTGACAAGTGGTTCCCCACCCTTTCTACATGCCTTCCTGTTCAAGGCATCTCTGGCCAACCTGGGTGTGTGCGCTTCTGTGCAGGCTTCAAGACCCCTATGGATGATCGTGGCAAACAAACCGTGAATTGGACTAAGCAGAAACTGTTATCCATTGATCCAACTCATAGGACGTTTAGCTATTCAATCATTGATGGAAATGTTGGGTTTTACTCCTATGTTTCAATAGTGATGGTGCAGCCAAAGGAAGATGGATGTGAAATTGAGTGGCTATATGAAGTTGAACCAGTTGAAGGGTGGAGGTTGGAAGATCTTGATTTCTTCATCGGCTCTGGCTTGCAGGTGATGGCTCAGAGGATGCAAGGAGCTTTGAAGGTAATGGAAGAAGCACTGGGAGATTTAAATTGAAGTAAGCATGAGTGATTACCAAGACATGCGCTATAGAGAAATTTTAGCTTTCGCACATTTATTTTTATTGCTGTGTTTGTGAATTTCAGTGTATAATTCGTATGTCATCACTCATTAGTAGAAACTTAAGGTGCGTTAAAAGTTATTTTGTTTTGTGTTACAACAATATTGTAAGCTACTTTTTTTTTTTGTGTGTGCTTAATGAGAGGGGATCAACAAAAAAGTTCTATTTAATTTCAAAAATGTCACCGCCTTTAAATTTTTTAAACCGATTCCAAAAGCAACCGATCTAAAAAAGTTTTATTTAATTTAAAAAATGCCACCACTTCTTTTTAATTCGGTTGTAAAACAACCGATCTAAAAACTTGTTGTAGAATCCATATTTTGTACAAGTGCTTAAACATGTGGCTCACGTCAGAACCTCTTTGATTTCTATATATCCTAGTCTATTATTTCTTGTACTTCCTCTTTCCACATGTTTTTCTTGCTTGTCTATGGAGAGTTAATGTAAACCACAAGAGTGCACTAGCAGTGCACTATTATTTCAATGTCAAGTGGGGGATTGTATGGAAATGCAATCATGCCTTTTGCTAGTACTAATTCATTAATAATGAATTTCATAATTTCCACGAGGAGCTTCAAAAAATTCTGCTTTGGGGAGATGTATATTTTCTCCATAATCTCACAATAGCCTATGTAGAGTCACGTCAACATTTAACAGATAAAAATTAATTACAAAAATTAAAATCAAATATTTTAAGCTTACAGATACCAAAATCAATAAGGGAAAATAGAGACCTAAACCCAAATTGACACACACTTTACAAGGACTAAAATCATTAAACCTATATTTTATATGGTTAGCACGCTGAACTTACTGTGACCTCACTCACTACATTAAAATATTATTGTCTCATCATTCGCTCATACTTTAGTGCCCCAATTCATGTATTTTTAATAGTAGTACAACCTATGTAACTTCCTTATTTTTCACTCTTAAAATCCGAGATTATCCTCCAAAATCTTCGATAGTTGATTAAAAAATAATTTAATGCCCAATATTAAGACATTACATTTTTTTATTGAAAATTTTTGTTCGCACAATTCACACACCATTTACAAAATAGGCATTCACATTCAAATAATCGGTGATTTATGTATATTATGCAATGACTGGTGAAATGAAGAATATGAATAAACAAATGAAAGTATTAATACATACATATATATATGTATCCTTATTTATTTATTTATTTGTGTACTTGTAATTCGAGCATAAGAAAATGAGATAATCATAATTCAATGCCATTTAAAAAAATTGTAACCGACTAATTACTTCATGGAGAAAGTTGGGTACATAGTAAATGAGTTTTTATTTGACTTTTACAATAAATGAGTGAATGCCTTGAAAAGGAATCTAAATGACATTTAGGCAAAATATGTTAATTGGTCTTATACGTTTATTTAATTTTTCACATCGGTCCCATAAGTTTTTTTTTAAAATTGGTCCTACATATTTCCTTCAATTACCACGTTAGTCCTAAATTGGATTTCCGTCCATGACAGTAATGGCCAATGCTTACGTGGTTCCTAGTGTCATTAACATTATTGTTATTAAAGTTTATGTCATACTTTTCACCAAAAAAAAGTGATGGTCAGTAATACGACGTCGTTTAGGGTTTGAATTTGATCCCAAACATTACAAGTGATTTTTACCAAGTTCAGTACTCATTGTGTTACCAGTTAATTAGCAAGTTCTTTGTTGTGCTTTTTATTGTTTTGTTGAGTTATCAAACAACTGAAATGTCGTATTAAAAAGCAATACAAATTTAACATATTAACCTTCACTTTGATCATTAAAGGTTAAACATTTAGTTTCACATTACAGACACCTCAAAATGAAAAATACAACAAAGTCAAAAACATAAAGGATTGTGCAACATCAAACTTGTGAACTTTGCTTACAGACCAATTCACTTTAAATAAAAACCAAACCCTCCAGATTGCACTAACTTTTGGAACATTAGAATGACAAATGCATTCAATCCTAACAACACAATACTAGTTATCATAAAATAGGTCTTCCATTTTGTGGTTGACTTCAATGGGCTCTCAAGAGTTGTGATCCTTCTCCTCTTTCTATTGATGAGCATGTCCTTTTCATCCACCATTTCATCAGAATACCACTCAAAAAACTTACACTAGCCATCCTTTTTCCCTTTCTGCATCAGAAGAAAAAAGTGCATCACAAAAATGTTCATCAACCAAACCAAAACACCAAAGCCACTTACCTCATAATGTCTGCACCCCAAAATTTCTTGTCGTAGTTTCTATTTGTCCATGAAGTGAGAAGGATGGTCGTGTCAGGACAGTAACAAATTGGGACAACGTGAACACCTTTGCTGCTAGAACAATAACACATTGACGCGAAATCACCATCAGAAATTCGTTCCTTGTTTTTGCGTGAGTAGGATTTGCACTTGGTGTCTTCGCTCTTCTTCTCCATTAGAAAGGAGTTCAGAAATGCTATGGGTTTTAGAAACGCTAACCCTTAAATTGGATAGGAGGGAGGATGTGTTCCAACGGTTACATCCACGTTGGTGCCACCCTGTACATAAACGGAACGTAATTGCCACAGACGCTCTAAAGTAACAATTTTAATGGGTGAGAGACGGAAAAGGGCTAATGTGGTAACAGAAGGAAACATATAGGACCAACTTAAAAAAATAATTTATGGAACTGATGTGAAAAATTAAATAAACGTATAGAACCAATCAACATATTTTGCTTAACATCTATATCTATGTTTAGTGTTGAGATAGTGACCTATTTCCAGGTTTGCAGACTCGATCATTTGTTTAAATATTCAACTTAAAACTTTTTCTCTTATGATGTGGGTATTTTTTTTTTTCTAATTTCTTAATAAGTAAAACAATATCTTCATGACTTAAATATAATAATATTTATACCAACATATGGTTGGTCCGAGTGGTAAGGGACTCAGGCACCTTAAGTAAGTAATCAGTGGTTCGAATCCTAGCTCTTGTGTATGGAGAAAACCTGGTTGCGGGAGGGAAGAACCCACCTTGTATGCCCAACAGGTTCCCCGACGGAAATTAGTCAATGCTAATGGTGATGGATACTTCGTACCTATAACATGATTATAAAAAAATATAATAATACTTATGATCTTACTTTACTTCTACACTTTGACTCCATCAACATTTTCTTTAAGATACATCACTCAAAAGCACGTTTTGATCATGCGATAAGCGTAGATTCTAATACAGTAATACCCCTTAATCATTTGACAGTTCCTCAGTATGTAGGAGCGGTTCTATTATATATAAGGCCACTTTTACAAGATATATATATATACCTCATCCTCGCTTTGGTTGTGTGGCATTGCAGCTTCCTGTTTGACATTATTATACATGGAGCCTGCCTAACAAGGAAGCCAAGCAGCAAAGTGGAAGGGCAAGGCCAAAACAAAAGTAATAGGATCCAAAGCAGACCAAGTTTGGACTCTTTTAGAGGATTTCTTTGGCCTTGACAAGTTGTTCCCCACCCTCTCTACACGCCTTCATGTTCAAGGGCCAACCTGGGTGTGCGTGCTTCTGTTCAGGCTTCAAGACCCCTGTGGACGACCATGGCAAACAAACTGTGAATTGGACTAAGCAGAAATTGTTATCCATTGATCCAACTCATAGGATGTTTAGCTATTCAATCATTGATGGAAATGTTGGGTTTTACTCCTATGTTTCAATAGTGAAGGTGCTGCAAAAGGAAGATGGATGTGAGATTGAGTGGCTATATGAAGTTGAACTAGTTGAAGGGTGGAGGTTGGAAGATCTTGATTTCTTCATCGGCTCTGGCTTGCAGGTGATGGCTCAGAGGATGCAAGGAGTTTTGAAGGTCATGGAAGAAGCATTGGGAGCTTTAAATTGAAGTAAGCATGAGTGATTACCAAGAAATGCCTATGAAGCCTAGATACTCCTAAAATAGAAAAGTATTGGTGTCTTACCCGTACCGAACACCGATACTCCTCGAATACTTCCCGATACGTATCCTTGGAGTATCCGAATTTTTTTTTTCCGGATACGGCTTACATAGGACTTGAGTACGGCTGGGTGTGGCTTGGATACGGCTTGTATTGGCTTGGATACAGCTGTGTCAAAGCTAAGCCATTATAAGCATTTTTTCAAATTTTAAAATGTTTTTTATCAAATAAAAATATTATTAAGAAATACTTTTGACTTTTCTAAGCCCTTGGACCGCCAAATACTCTTTCTTTCTTTCCGACCTTTTGATTTCTACTCGACGCCGTCCTGCTCTGCGTTCGTCGTCATTCTGCTCTGCGAGTCTGCATTAATCGCTATCGCATTTTTGGTTCTACTTCACATTCATCGTCGTCCTGCTTCTTGTTCATCTCTGGCGGTTCTGGTTCGAGTATCTCCAGTTCAAGTGCCTCTAGTTCGTGCACCTCTGGTTCGACTATCTCTGTGCTTTGTTTCTCTCTGTTGCGGTTCTTCAGCCTCTGTTATGGCGACAGTTCTCCACTCTTGTATCTTGTTGTGGTCACTGTAAGTCCATTTCTCTCCACCATTAATCTGGCATTGTCTGCCTAGTGCATGCACTATTTGTGAAAAAAATGTCTAGAACAGTTGGGGAAGAGGCTTCAAGTACGAGCTCTATTACCCGTAGGTTTGCTTTTTCAGAACCTCAAGATGATCATGCTCCACTTTGGGCATTTGTTACTGTAAAGGAAAAGATAGGAGAGGGAGGTGGCAATAGGGTTTGGAGTTGTAATTTTTGTGAGAAAAATGTCAAAAGTTAATATTCCAGAGTTAAAGCACATTTGCCGAGAATTCCAGGCACCGGAGTTGCTACTTGTGCCAAAGTTAGTGCTGAATATTTGGTTGATTTGAAAAGAATTTGTGATGAAGCTGAAAACAGGTTGAAGCCAAAGAATGTTCCGTTGCCTACCAATAGAATGACTCCAACCCTGCCAACTTTGCCACAAAAAAGAAGAAAGATGGGTAGTATCGAGAATGCTTTCAATGTTGAGGATAGGAATGATCTAAGAGCAGAGATAGCAAGAATGTTTTATTCTGCGGGCTTATCATTTCATCTTGCTAGAAATCCACGCTATGTTAGTTCTTATACATTTACTGCTAACCAGAATATTAGTGGTTTTCTTCCTCCTAGTTATAATGCATTAAGAACTAGCCTTTTGCAGCAAGAGAAGTCTCACATTGAAAGGTTGCTTAAACCTGTCAAATCTTTATGAACCTCAAAAGAAGTTACATTAGTGGCTGATGGATGAACAGATGCTCAAAGAAGGCCTTTGATAAATTTCATGGCTATATGTGAAGGAAGGCCTATATTTTTGAAGGCTATTGATGGTTTCCAAGGAGCATAAGAACAAACATTATATGGCCAACTTGATAAAAGATGTAATCAACGAAGTAAGGCCACAAAATATGGTCCAAATCATAACTGATAATGCCCCGATTTGTAAGGTAGCTGGAATGTTGATTGAAGCGGAATTCCATCATGTATTTTGGACCCCTTGTGTGGTTCACACTTTGAATCTTCCATTGAAAAATATGTTTGCAGCTAAGAACATCGATGGTAATGAGGATGTCTTCAATGAGTGTAGTTTGATTACCGAAATAATTGATGATGCATCTTTTATCAAGACTTTTATTATGCCCCATTCTATGAGATTAGCTATTTTTAATGAGTTTTCATCTCTTAAATTGCTTTCGGTTGCTGAAACTCGTTTTCCCTCAATGATAGTGATGCTTAAAAGGTTGAAGTTGTTGAAACGTGGTTTGCAAAATATGGTCATTAGTGACCAGTGGAATAGTTATAGAGAAGATGATGTTAGAAAAGCGGCACATGTGAAGGAACTTATCTTGAATGACATATGGTGGGATAAAATAGATTTCATTCTTTCTTTGAAGGATCCTATATATAGCATGTTGAGGATGTGTGACACGGATGCTTCACATGTGCCACTCTTCATTTGGTGTATGAAATGTGGGATTCAACGATAGAAAAGGTGAGAGCAACCATATATAGGCATAAGGAGAAGCAAGTTACTGAGGTATCCAATTTCTATAACGTTGTTCATGGTATACTCAACTCTAGGTGGAGCAAGAGTTGTACTCCTCTTCATTGCCTGGCTCATTCATTGAATCCAAGGTAATTTTTTTTTTATGTCAATGCTTATCATAGTATGGCTAAAGAGTATGAGTATTTTTTGATTTATAAGTATGACAATCAGAAGTGAGTATAATTGATGTTAGTATGACAAGGATGACTATTTTTTGATTTATAGTATGACAATCAGATGTGAGTATTTACATGTCATGGACTATTTTTTGATTTATAGGTATTATAGTGAAGTGTGGCTTAATGAAGCTCCGAATAGGGTTCCTCCTCTTCAAGATTATGAAGTTTCTAGAGAGAGGAACAAATGTCTAAAAAGATATTTTCCACATGCTGAGGATAGAAAAAAGGCTTTTGTAGAGTTCTCTAACTTCTCTTCTTGTGCTGGTGACTTTGCTTCTTTTGATTCAGTTGAAGATAGATGGGTATTAGATCCAAAAACTTGGTGGGTCATGCATGGATCTTCTACCCTCTACTCCAAAAACTTGCCTTAAAGCTTCTTGTGCAACCATGTTCTTCATCATGTTGTGAGAGGAATTAGAGTACATTCTTTGAAGAGGAACAAAATGGATCCAAAAAGGGCTGAATATTTGGTTTATGTGCATTCCAACCTTCGTCTTTTGTCTAGGAAAGATGAAGGGTATAAAAAAGGTGAGATAAGGTTGTGGGATATCAGTGAAGATGTACATGATCCACTTGATGATGGTGTTGGGCTTCTTGAATTGGCAGAGTTGTCTCTTAATAAACCAGACTTAGAAGCTATGCTTTTTCTAGATGATGGTAACGAGGGAGAAAAGACTGAATCAGTTAACATTAGACAATAATTTAGTAAATATGCTTTTGAATTGTTAGCTAATGTATAGAGCCGAGACTTGTTTTGAGTTCTACATGCTTTTGTTGATATCCTGACATAGGGGATAGAATTAGAATCTATTATGATATTGGCAAAAACTGTATGTTTTTGTTATGATCACTAGTATCTTTTTGTGAATTGTGATCATCATAGTTAAATAAATGAATAATGATCAATGTCTTTTTCTTTACAAGTATTCTGCATCTATAAAAGTTTTTCTATGAATTTTTGTTAACGCATCCCAACCGTATCGTATCCTTAGTTTAAAAAAAAATGCCATATCCCCGTATCTGTGTCGTATAGTACTCGTATCGTACTACGTATCCAGGCTTCATTGACTATAGAGACATTTCAGCTTTCACACTTTTTTTTTATTGTTGTGTTTGTGAATTTCAATGTATAATTCGTATGTCATCACTCATTAGTAGAAACTTAAGGTGCGTTAAAAGTTATGTTGTTTTGTGTTACAACAATATTGTAAGCTACTTATTTTTTATGTGTGCTTAATGTAAGCTATTTCAAATGTTGTTTCTGTCTAGACATATTCTTTGTGGGACTATCATTGTTTATCCATCAGTTTTACTTTATATATGTTGATTATCCTCCCCGTTCCCAACATTGATTCTTAATTGAGATTTCGAGGGATACAAATTCTTGTTAATTCATTGAGATTCCAATCAACTAGAGTTGTTCATAGCGTGTTGATCCAATTTAGCTTAGCCCGAAATTCATATGATATTTTTATTGGTATAATTTTCTTATATCTAACTCCAACCCAATTATGACCTGTTGAGACAACCTAATATTTAGATAAAATATGTAAATTTGAATATTATTAAAGCTAAATCATTCAGTCAGAAAAAAAGCTAAATCATAAAATTTTAAAAATATGAAACAAAACATTCCAATAACTCTTTGTAAACACATTATATAGATGTAAAAAGTATTAATTTAAGTTAAGATTTTTTGTAAATTTTTTATTAATTTTTATAAAATTAAAAGATGTAATATATTATGTATAATGTAAATTGAACCTGACCCAAAAATATGTTGAGACTAATTTCAATAACCCTTCGATTAAATTGCATTCGGGTGGGGCAGGGACAAAGTACGAATACCTTTGCAATCACTAGTTGCACACAGACATGGCACCTTCTTTTTTTTTTTTTTTTTTGATAGAGCCAGTTTGACAAAACCTTAAAATTGAGGATAAAACATTAAAAAATCAGATTTTCATATAGCTTTTCATATAAATACCATTTCCAAAATTTTCATCTCATTTTTAAGAATAAACTTAGTTCAAGGGTTATTGTACATATATACCAATTCTTCTAGACTGCATTGGCAATACTTATCAGATTCTACTGGACCGGAACAGTTGGGTGGAGGCTAGCATGAAGACTTGAAAATAATGCTACATCGGTGTACCCATTGTCATAGTCGTCGGATATAACAATAAAATATTGAATGTTCCAGATTTGATACTTCAAAAAAAAATGGTGATCTTCAACCGATAATACAAATTTAAAAAAAACGAGAAAGATAGCTTTATCCCTATCCTTCCAATAGAGTCGCCATGAGCAGGTCGTTCACCGTCCACTAGAAAGCCGCCATGAGCAGGCCTATTGTTGAGGTACAAACAAGTCCCATATTCAAACAAGAGAAGGTACTTGGGTTCTTACATGCTTAGAATTGGTTACAGGCGTTGTGAGTATGATTGCTGTGTTTATGTGAAGAGCCTTGATAATGGTTCTTTTATTTTTTTGTTACTTTATGTTGATGATATGCTGATTGCGGCTAACAGTTTGCATGATGTGAATAAGCTGAAAATTCTGCAAGGGAAAGAGTTTGATATGAAGGATTTGGGGGCCGCTAAGAAGATTCTTGGGATGGATATTCACAGGGACAGGGGAGCAAGAAAATTATGGCTCTCTCAACAGGGCTATGTTCAGAAGGTGTTAGACAAATTTGACATGAACAATACTAAGACTGTGAGTACCCCATTGGCGAATCACTTTAAGCTCTCAGTGCAACAGTGCCCAAAGACAGAGGTGGAAGCTGAGTACATGTCGAAGGTTCCCTATGCCAGTGTAGTTGGTTGCTTGATGTATGCTATGGTTTGCACTAGACCGGACTTGGCACAAGCAATAAGCCAAGTTTGCAAGTTTATGTCTAATCCAGGTAAGCAGCATTGGGAGGCAGTCAAGTGGATTTTCAGATATTTGAAGGGCACTACAGGCCATGGTATAATGTTTGGCAGTCAGCGGAGTGATCCTTCAGTAGTTGGGTATGTGGATTCAGACTATGCCGGTGATTTGGATAACAGAAGGTCTAGGACTGGGTTTGTTTTCACCCTTGCAGGTGGACCTATATGTTGGAAATCGACAGTTCAGACTATAGTGGCAATGTCCACAACTGAAGCTGAGTATATGGCATTAGCTGAAGCATCCAAGGAAGCCTTGTGGCTTACAAGCCTAGTGAAGGAGTTGGGCATTGAGCAAGGTGGAGTCAGCTTGCAGTGCGATAGTCAGAGTGCCATCTTCTTGGCAAAGAATCAGGTGTATCATTCCAGAACAAAGCACATTTATGTGAGATTCCACAAGATCAGGGAGTTGCAGGCATCTGGACAGATATTGCTTGAAAAGGTTCACACTTCAGAGAATGCAGCTAACATGTTCACAAAGCCAGTCACTGTTGACAAGTTCAAGCATTGCTTGGACTTGTTACATGTTTCTCAATGCTAAGCAGAAGCTGAACCCCCCAACCCGACAGTAGCTGTTATCTTCAAAGGGTTTGATATTCGCCAAGGTGGAGATTGTTGAGTATGGCTCATATAGATACTGACAGTTGGGCCGACGCCCGAGCTTATGTATAAATATTGCGCTGATGTAACCCTATTTGGATATAGTGAAACACAGCCGTAACAGCTCCCATGGAAGTAGGCACTATTCACCGAACCACGTAAATCTTGTCTTTTTTTCTTTCTCACGTGTGTGCGTGTGTTTGCCGTTGGTTTATCTTTAACAATCGGAGAGCGTGTGTTCCAACACCTAGGTCTTCTCGATTACAGGGGCACCACTGCCATAACCGCCTTGTTCAGGTCGTCTTCTCCGACCAAATGCATTCCGTGGTCGTGTCATCACCTTTGTCGATAACGGGGGCCTATTGAACTGCATCGACATCAATCCCAATTATCTTCACAAAATTGAGAAGCTTCGAGAACAGGGGCATGTTGAACCGCATCGACATCAATCAACATCAATCCGCATCAACATCGGCCATGGCTTTCATTAGCTCCTTCTCTGAAACCTTAATTTCCACTTTTTTCCCCTTTGCCACCATTTCCACCGCCGCCATTGATTCAGGAACTAGCCTCTCCATTGAGGCGTAATTCGGTGCGTGCGGGTGCACCGTGAAGGGTTTGTCCTAGAAGTTTGTTATCGAGATCGAGATTTGCAGAAGTTCGTTGTCGCAGAAGTTTGTTTACCGACGTGGACATGACGTGCAGAAGTTTGTTGTCTTTGCTAAGGGATGGAGGTGGGCGAGGCGAAGGATACGTGGTGGCGATGATGGCTATGGTGGTTGCGGTGGAGGTCCTCCCACCTGCGGTGAAGGTGTGGTGGCCGGTTCAGTGATGGTGAGAAATGGTCCACCTCAAACGCTCTCTCTTCCCTAAATCACCACAACTCGTATCCTCCTTCTAGTTCTCCCTCAACAACAAACCTCTCCTCGACGAAACCCCTCTTCCCAGCCCCCAAATCGCCCCCATTTCCACCCTCATCCTCAGATTTCGGTTGCTTGGAGGCAACGGCAATTCGGTGGTTTCGTGGTTTAGTTGGGACGTGACAATGTCGTTTATGAGGGAGATGTCAGTGGTGAAGTTGGAGTTGCAAAGCCATGGTGGTGGTGACGAGGGGTGGGAATAGGGGTAAAAATGAGTTTTAAAAAATAAAATAACAAATAATAACAAATAATTTTTTTTTTACCTGAAACACCTACTATCCTAGGTTACTTTCTTGCTACATAGATGTAGCACTTGTTTAGAGTCCTAATGCTAGACGCCGCCGAACAGTTGATCAACCTGAACCTAAAATGTAGTAACATTAGAATCTTATTCACAGTTTACAAGAAATAATTATGTACGTAGCCGTATTATATCAGTAGTGGCCTAAAATTTGTAATTAATATTCAAAATTCTTTAAACCTTCACTTTAGAAATCAAAAAGCAGAAAGTTCTTATGTCGTAAAATTGCTTAAAATTTTAAAAACAAAAGGAGTGGTATGTTTTAAGCCGATGCCTTAGTGGCAGCAGCATGTGTTGAGGATGGTTAAAAATATAATAACTCAAGACCATATTGAGAGTGCTTTCTGAGCCAAAGCCCTTAACTCTTATTCTTTGTTGTCTTTTTCCTTTAGAAGCATCTCCTTGTGAACCTTGGACGTCATTGCAACTGCTTCTTTAGCCTTCTGCTCTACAACATATAAAGCCTCTACACTTAATGTACTTCGTATCAGATGACTGTTTGGGGACATTTTTTCGGCTGAGCCTTTGTTTGATTGTACACAAAGTGCGGCCTAATAACCATCCTAAGACTTAGTCTCACATTTAACTATCTTCTCAAGTGTAACCTTTGCATCCTGCATCGTTTCTTCAATCATCCACATCACCTTCCCCGTCGTTCTTCAAAATATTTGGTATGAGATCTTTCTGTTGTGTTTACACGAACACTATTGCATCGTAGTTTTGGGCTTTGGCTTGTTTTGTTGCCAAAACTCTCAAGGCCCTAAGAGTTCTCCCACCCATTCCGAGGTCCCAATTTCAAATCCATCTTACTATTCTCATTCACACTTGACAATAAGTAATCTCATTTTTTTAACTCATCTAAAAATATTTAAGAGAATTATTGGAATTTTCAACCAAAAGAAAATGAAAAGACGAGCAAATTTTATACCAACTTTTTTAATAATTAATGAATTTATGAACTACTATTAAAAATTATTGACATGTTTCTTAATTCTTAACAATTACTTTGAACTTTTTTAATTTAACTATGCTGGGGAAACAAGATTGAAAATTTAGTTCTGACCCTGATGCTATGGTGTCTCACATTTTCAAAGCTAAATATTTATTGGTTGGAATCTCAGCTTGATCATAATCCAAGTTATTCGTGACGTAGCATATGGAATTGCTGGGTTTCTGGTTAAAGAAGGTATTAGATGGAATATTGGGGATGATTCTAATATTCGTGCTTTTATTGATCCTTGGTTGCACGATGAAGACAACATCGGATTTTTCGGGCCCACTCAAGCACATTTATTGGATTTTAGGGGGATGCATTTTTTTCTCTCCGTAACTCAAGGGCTGGAATTATTCGTTATTGAGGGAATTTTTGCTCCCCCATGAGATTGAAGCAGTTCAACGTGTCCCTCTTTTTTCATCAGTAAACAAGGACGTTAGAGTGTGGTGGCCTAGCAATAATGGGATCTATTTGGTTAAGACAGCATATTACATCTATTTGAATAAAATCGTTGACTCCTCTTTTTTCTATGAGAACGGTTATTGGAGAATGATATTGGAGTTGGATATTCCGCACAAAGTGAAGGTTTTTCTTTGGCAGGTGTGTAGATGTTGCTTACCTGTGCGTTTGTGGTTGCAAGATAAAGGTGTAAGTTGTCCAACTGTGTGTCCTTTGTGCACAACGGGTATAGAGAACTCTTGCATGTTTTCATGTACTGTGCGCAAAGTATAGATTACTGGAAGGTGATGCGTTTCTGGAGCTCCATGGATTTGGCCGATTCTAACTCGAGTAGATAGCTTCCCTGAGTTTGTCTTTACTTATATGAGCTCTCTTAGCTGGGGCCGCAGGGAGGCTTTTGCAATGTTACTTTGGAGCATATGAAGGATGCGGAATATAAAGTAAGACAAGGTTGAGGATTTGATACAAGTCATGTCTAGAGCTACTCAAGTTCTCCAGGACTGGAAATTTGCTAGAAGAGAGCCTGTGACCTTTAGCCATGCATCTGTGGCCATGGAATCTTAGGTCAAGCAACCTGCATGTTGGCTAAAATGTAACAAAGATGCCGCTTTTTTCTCAGAGCAAAATTGTTCAGCTTGTGGAATGTGTTTAAGAGATCATCATAGCACTTTTGTGTTAGCCAAATCAGGCTGGTATGCTCCTTTGGTTAATGTCCAAGAGGGGGAAGTTATAGCGTTGTTGTCAGCTATACAATGGATTCTTGACTTGAGATTGGAGAAGGCTATTTTTGAATTTGACTGCAAGACTATAGTGGATTCAATTCATTCCACAAATTAAGCTTGATATGTATGAATTTAGTGTTATTTTAGCGCATTGTAGGGAGCTTTTAAATTCTAATACAAACCTTGTTATTGAGTTTGTTAAGAGGCGGGGTAACTTAGTTGCTCATAAGTTAGCTAGAGCCACTACTAGTTATCCTTATCTCCAAGTCTTACACTCTATTCCAACTTGTATTGTTGCTTCTATTGCAAGTGAAATGAAATAAGCATAGTCCACTTAAAAAAAAAAAAACAATTACTTTGGTGTTTCTTGGTTTTTATTTAAAATTAGGTGAAGCTTTAATTATAATAAATTAGAGTATTGGAGGTAAAAAAAAAAAAAATAGACTATTAGAATTCCGTTACAAATTAAGAATATACTCCCTTCAGTCCTTAATATAAGAGATAAAATAGTTTTTTTTGTCCAATATATAAGCAAAAGTGATCAATTTTTATGGAGTAAATACTCAATTTGGTCCCTGAAATTGTAGTGTCGTATCACTTAGTCCCCCACATTATCAGTATTCCAAAATGATCCTTAGAATTGCAGAAAGTTAATCAGAATCGTCCCTCCGTTGGTATTTGCATGGACTATAATTGTTAGTGCAAGAATGCACTTATCATACACACAATCTCACCGTGTTTAACTCACACTCACAGGTAATGCACTCACACTCATAGAACAGAGAAAGCAAAAACACAAGGAAGTATCACTGTATATTTTCTTTATTCATTATTACTAATACTGATACATTGCTCATCTATTTATAGAGTAGGTAACACATTAATCAGTTAGTAACAAACTAACTGTTACTGCATACTCTTATTCAACAAACTTTATTAACAAACATAACTAACTAAACTGAATTACAACAACACACCCCTTAATTCGGTTTAGTAATTGGCTGCACTCCTAGCCTATCCCTCAGCTCTTGAAATTTTGCAGGCTTCAAGGGCTTTCTCAGTAAATCTACAATTTGATCCTCTGATCAACAATGTTGCAGAACTAATATGTCTTTGCTAACTTGATCTTTGAGAAAATGATACTTTGTCTCGATGTGCTTACTCCGTCCATGTGAAATAGGATGTTTGGCCAAGTCAACAGCTGATTTATTATCAATTAACAGCTTCATTGGTTTGCCACTTCTCAAATTCAACTCTTCAAGCAAGGTTTCCATCCAAAGAGCTTGACAAGCTCCTAAAGAAGCAGCTACGCATTCGGCTTCACAAGATGACAAGGCAACCACATTCTGTTTTCTTGAGCACCATGAAATTGGAGAATCTCCAAACATAAAAACATATCCAGCTGTGCTCTTTCGGTCATCTTTATCACCACACCAGTCAGAATCACAATAACCATAGACTTCTATTTCTACACCATTTAGACTATGAGGATACAGTATGCCAAAATCTAGAGTGCCTTTGACATACCTTAAAATCCTTTTGACAGCCATAAGATGAGAAGTTCTAGGATTTTCCATAAATCTACTTATCAACCCCACACTATAGGACAGGTCAGGTCTGGTATTGCACAAATACCTCAATGATCCTACCATCTGCTTGTAAAGAGTAGAATCAACTGTCTGATCTGTTCCTTCTTTTTGCAACTTGATTCCTGTTTCTGCTGGTGTAGTTACAGGATTGCAATTATACATATTGAATATTTTCAAAATATCCTCTGCATACTTCTTTTGATGCATGAAAACACCTTTATCAGTTGCAGTGAATTCAATGCCAAGAAAGTATGAAAGCACCCCCAGATTTGACATCTCAAATTCTTTCATGGTTCTCCTTTTGAACCTTGCTATTTCATCCTCATTGCTGCCAGTAACTAGGAGATCATCCATATACAAACATACCAGCAGTATGCTTGATGCTACTGAGTTTCTAACATACACTCCATGTTCTGTAGTGCATTTAGTGAACTGCAGTTGCATTAGAAAGCCATCAATTCTCTTGTTCCAGGCTCTAGGGGCTTGCGTAAGGCCATACAAAGCCATCTTCAGTTTATATACCTTGTTCTCCTGACCTTTTACAGCATATCCAGGTGGTTGAGACACATACACCTCCTCATCTAAAGGTCCATTCAAGAAAGCCGATTTCACATCCAATTGGTACAAGGACCAGCCTCTATGGCTTGCAGCTGCAACCACAAGTCTAATAGTCTCAATCCTTGCAACTGGAGCAAAAAATTCACTGAAATCCAGACCAGGTTTTTGTAAAAAACCTTTGGCCACTAGCCTGGCCTTATGCTTGGCAATCTCACCATTAGGCTTCATTTTAGTCTTATACACTCATTTCACATCAATTGGTCTCTTTTGTTGTGGCAAGAAAACTAGTTCCTAGGTCTGGTTTTTCTCTATTGATCTTAGTTCTTCCTCCATGACATCTCTACAATGTGAAATTTGCACTGCTTGATCAAAATTAACAGGTTTTGATTCAGCAAGCAAGGCAAAATGTACTAAGTCACCTTCTGCTGTAATTGCTGTGTCTGGAAACAATTCATAATCATTCAATCTTTGTGGCATTGTTCGCTGCCTTTGAGACCTCCTAGACTGATTCTCAGCTGCTGCAATGCCTTCTTTATCTTGATCGTTATCAAGATTCATTTGCACACCACTGTCACAGTTAATAACACTGTCACTGTTAGCAGCTATGCTAAGTTCCCAGTTCCAACATTTCCCTTCATCAATTACCACATCTCTGCTAATGATCACCTTCTTTTTCTTTGGATCAAACAACTTCTACGCACCAGTTGTGTGATACCCGAGAAGTATCATTTGCTTAGCTCTATCATAAAGCTTCTTCCTTAATTGCTCAGGAACATGTTTAAAGCATAAAGAACCAAATATTCGAAAGTGACTTACATTTGGCTTCTTTCCATAACAAGCTTCTTCAGGTGTCATTCCCTGTAGCCTCTTAGTTGGACATCTATCAAGAATATATGCTGCAGTGACCACTGCTTCTCCCCACAAATAAGCAGGCATTTTCTTCCCTTTGAGCATGCTTCTGGTCATATCAAGAAGGGTTCTGTTCCTTCTTTCAGCTGTCCTATTGTGTTGGGGTGTGTATGGAGCTATCACTTCATATATAATTCCCTCCTTATCACAGAATGCTTGAAACTCATGTGAAGTATATTCTCCTCCACCATCTGTTCTAAACACCTTAATCAACCTTTCACTTTGTTTTTCAGCCATCAACTTAAATTTCTGAAAAACATCAAATACCTCACTCTTTTTCTTGAAAAGATATATCCACATTTTTCTGGTATATTCATCAATAAAAGAGACAAAATAGTTGTTACCTCCTAGTGAAGTTACCTCAAAGGGGCCGCAAACATCTTAACATATTACTGCAGGTCTTTCAGTTGCTCTTGATGGAATCTGTGACTTGAAGGACTTTCTTGGTTGCTTAGACTCACAACAGTCAGCACATATCTCAGTTGGTAGCTCGATTGCAGGAAGACCTTAACCAACCTTTTGTTCTTTAACAAACTGAGACTTCTGAAATTCAAATGTCCAAATCTGTGATGCCACAGCTAGCTAACATTGCAGTTTTCAGTGGCCAAGCATTGGTGTTCCATGATCTGAATTCCAATCTTGAAGATCCTATTTTTTGACAAAGGAGCCTTCAAAATCAGTCTTCTATTCTTATCAAGCACCTTTAACTGATTGTTCTCCATCTGCATTAAGTAACCCTTCTCCAACAGCTGGCAAAGACTAAGTAAATTATTCTTCATGTTTGGAACATAAAGAACATCGCTGATTGCAGCCTGTTGTCCATCCTTTTGAACTATCATTACTTTGCCTATACCTTCAGCATTCACAGTGGTATTATCTGCAAACTTCACCTTGCTCCTTATAGTTTCATCAAGATTTACAAACCACTCACGATTTCCATACATATGGTTAGAGCAACCTGTGTCAAGGTATCACAAATCAACACATGCATTATCTGAATTTGTAGTAGCCATTAACATGACTTCTTCAGAATCAGATGCTGCATCATGGGCTAACTGAGCTTCATCATAATTTCTTGTCACTTTCTTGCCTTTGCATTCACTTGCAAAATGGCCCCACTTTTGACAATTGTAGCATTGCACATCCTTTTTGTTGAATCGTTTCTTGCCATTCTTCTTAGCAGAGACATCATCTTGATCCTGTACTGAATCATTCTTTTGGCCCTTTTCTTGATTCTTCCACTTATTGCTCTTCCACTTTCCCTTTCCTTTACTGCTCTTTCCTCCATCACCATTTCTCTTATTCGACTGAGCTTATAAAGCTTGCTCAGTCTTCACAGAGTTTCTCTCATTGAGCCTCAGCTCTCAGGCTTCAAGTGTTGCTTGCAGCTCCTCCACTTTCATCTCTTCAAGATCTTTTGACTCTTCTATCGCCACGACCACATGATCAAATCTTGGAGTTAGAGTCCTCAGCACCTTCTCTACAATCATCATTGTTGACAACTTCTCATCATAGGCTTTCATTTGATTTGTGAGAGTCATCAAACGAGTGAAGTATTCTCCAATACCTTCTTGATCATTCATCTGCAACAACTCATACTGCCTTCTTAGGATCTGCAACTTTACCTTCTTTAGTTTGTCAGCACCTTCATAGGATCTTGCAAGACAATCCCATGCCTCCTTCGCAGTGGTTGCAGATGAAATCTTCTCCCAATTATCCAAGTCAGTACTTTGATGGATAATAAAAAGAGCCTTACAATCTTTCTTCTTGAGATCATGATGAGCTGCAGTCTGCTCAGCAGTGGGGTTCTTCAACAATTCTTTAACCCTATTGGTCGCGATTTCAAGTACATCTTGGAACCCAAAGATCACTCTCATTTAAGCACTCCATATGTCATAGTTCTTGTTGGTCAAGATCGGCAATGTTGCAGGAAAATTGCCATTGGAGGTTGCCATTACCACTCACAGGTCCATCGTTGCTTTGCCCTGGATACCACTGTTAGTGCAAGAATGCACTTATCATGCACACAATCTCACCGTGTTTAACTCACACTCACAGGTAATGCACTCACACTCACAGAACAGATAAAGCCAAAACACAAGGAAGTATCACTGTATATTTTCTTTATTCATTATTACTAATACTGATACATTGCTCATCTATTTATAGAGTAACTAACACATTAATCAGTTAATAACAAACTAACTGTTACTGCATACTCTTATTCAACAAACTTTATTAACAAACATAACTAACTAAATTGAATTACAACAACAATAATGACATTAAGTTGGTAATGTTAGGGATGCATTTGAAACTAAGTGAATAATGTCAGGGATGCATTTGCTACATTTTGAAATTCCAAGGATCATTTTGGAATATTGATAATGTGGGGACTAAGTTGATACGACCCTACAATTCCAGGGACCAAATTGGGTATTTACTCAATTTTTATGCTAAATTCCATCTATACCCCTTATTTATTGTAAAATTCATATGCAAGTGTTTTGGTTTTGCTTTACTCATTAATCAGATAACATAATGCTTGGATTTAGGAATAAATAAATTAGTTGAATTAGAAGTAATTAAATAGGGATATTTGTGAAATAAAATTCAAAATAAATTAATTTCAACAATTTTATTTGATCTTGATGAATTAAGGTTTTGTTTGTTATATTATGCACGGATAGGAGTAATAACTAAGAAAAACACTAAAAATTGCACCCAAAAAATGAAAAATCAACCTTGTCCGAAGACCTGAGAACAGAGACTGATAAAAAAAAAAACAAGTGACTGATCAAAAAAAGACCCGAGAACAGAGTCCATTGTCCAATCACATGACTCACCGTGGCAAAACTTCATCACAATTTTATCGAAGTCCCAATACCACTTTTCCGCGTGTCCAAAGGAGAAGGGCATTTTAGTCATCAAGTACAAAACTCAGACCCAAGAATGTCTTTTCACATTACAGTTGCAGCTTCATTCGTCCACAAGCTAACAAAATCCCGCAACGACTTTAACACATAAACCCCAGTCAGCCACCCTCACACTCTCGGACGCACTTTCTCTTTCTTCGAAGCTCTCAATTTGGCCGTCGATGGCGGCCTCCGATGGTCAAAACAACGGTGCTTCTATCAGAAACGCCTTCGGAAACGTCCTCGCATTCTTCATTCTCCTTCTGATCGGTGTTCTCGCTTTCTCGATCCGTCTCTTCTCTGTAAGCATTTAACTATTTCTTCTTTCTTCTTCAGATCCGATTACTTTCAATCCCTTTTTTTTTTCTCATTTTTCAATGCGATTGTCTCCTTATGAATCCAACAGCACCGATAACCGTCCAATTAAACGGTTTCGTTGTTTTTTTTTGGTTCATGATAAAGTGATGAACAAAAAAACAAAACAGAACGGTTGCAGATTCTCGGTGACATAGCATAACTGTTTAGAAATTTTTTATTCATTCATTGACCAGTTAAGTCAATGGTTTAAAAATGTATGCACTACTAGTTGCGTAAAATTCATACTTAGAATGAAATGGTGAACTCCAGAGTAAGATAAGATAATCTTCTTATTATGTGATATCATTTCTAGTTTACGTGCATTTGAAATCTTAAAATTAGATAATTAAATCAAGCCTTCTTATTGGTTGAAATTGTACTTTGTAAAATTATAATTCGATAGAATATTTTTTTTTAATTTTCGGCATGAAATCAAAAAAATGAATGCTTAATAGCCTACTCATATTTTTTGTTATATGTAGGTTTCACGAATTATTTGTGTTGAAATAATAGTGTAAAAGTGGTGACAGTATAGACATATCTATGAACTGAATAAATCTAATTCAAAATGTTTTTTGAAATTATATGCTTCTGAATTTTGAGATTGTAATGATCTTTTCTCCCTTTTGTGTATTTACATGTTTTTCCTCAGCAGCATAGTCTGTTATCTATTTCAACATGTGCCAGAGTTTTTCTAGCAGCTGCTCACATTTTCTATGTGTTGCATACAGGTTATAAAGTACGAGAGTGTTATTCACGAATTCGATCCTTATTTCAATTATAGAGTCACACAGGTGAGCATTATTTGGAATGAAACTGTTTTACACCTATTACCACATATTATCTCTCGTGCTGGTTAAGGGCTTTAGGAAATTGAAATTTCTTCAGGGCAGTATTTAACTTTTGTTCAATTTGACATTGTTAATCTCAATGCGATAAAGATTCACAGAAGATGACAGACATATTTGTTGGTTTCAGTATTTGACAAAGAATGGGATATATGATTTCTGGAATTGGTTTGATGACCGAACTTGGTAAGTAACTGAACTGGTGTTTGGATTGAAACAGATTTTCCCCTATATATATGTAGTTTAATCAGTTTGTTAAGTGTTTCTAGATTTATTCTGTCATTCTGTGTGTTACCTTCCATTTCTAGGTATCCTCTTGGTCGTGTAATTGGTGGGACTGTGTATCCTGGTTTGACCTTGACAGCCGGCACCTTATGGTGGTAAGTATTTTGAAAATACACAATTGGAGATGTTGGTTGTCAATTGACATATTATGCTTTTTTTGTTGATTAAATTCTAATATTAAAGATTCATGGAAGCAATTATTTCGAACTTTATCTAAGGATGTTGATATTTTTGGACCATTCCCTTCTGTTGTCAGGATACTGAATTCCTTAAACATCCCTCTCTCAGTAGAAACTGTCTGTGTGTTTACTGCACCTATATTCTCAGCCTTTGCTTCATGGGCAACATTTCTTCTGACAAAGGTCCGTCCATGCCTGTTGTGCCTTGTATATTTTTGCCATTGTCTATATGTTGTCTAATTTGTTGCAGCTCCCTTTTGTAGGAGGTTAAGGGTGTTGGGGCTGGTCTGACAGCTGCTGTCCTTTTGGCTATGGTGATTTCTCAGCAGGCTTTGTGACTTAATGAGATTGTGTTGCAATTTTCGTACTGATTATAAACATTTCATTTATAGTCATAAGGATCAAAACTATTGGTTTAGCCATTCAGCATTGCATATTTGAATGCTTGACAACTCAGTGTTTAGTAGAAGTGGTGGATACTGGTTGAATAACAACCATATATATTGATGTGTATATCTTTAGAATTAATGGTGGACTTATGGCAATGGTTGTTCTCTTCTACTATGGTTTGGTTGCTGGTCCCTTACTTCCCTTTTACATGTAATTGGTTGCTCTTCTCTAAATCTTGTTGTTTTTACAGGTTCCCTCATATATATCTCGATCAGTGGCTGGCAGCTATGATAACGAAGCTGTTGCCATATTTGCTTTGATCCTCACTTTCTATCTCTATATTAAGGTGCTTTATGAAAGCAAGCAAGTTTACTTAATATTGAATGGTCTTGTATAATGATATTGGTTCTATATGAATCGTCAGTTCTGTATGCCTCTGGATAGAAATCACTTTAGTTTTTCTTTATTCTCCATTAGGTTTCTGACTTGATTTACACGTCATGTAGACATTAAATACAGGATCTCTCTTTTATGCCACTTTGAATTCCATAGCATACTTTTACATGGTAAGCTTTATATGATACTATTTTTTCTTGTAATCTTTCCCTCTGCATCTTCTTATTTGTGCTATCTACTTATCTTGCAGGTTTGCTCATGGGGAGGGTACACTTTTATCATTAACCTTATTCCAATGCATGTACTCTTGTGCATAGTAACTGGTCGCTATTCTTCTCGACTGTACATTGCATATGCACCTCTTGTAAGTATCTGTTTCAGTCATAAAGTTATGTTAAAGTTTAAATAAATGCTTTTGCCGTTTTTAATTGGAAATTTTGAAAATGCACGTTACTTTTGCTTGTGCTTGAAAATGCAAGCTCTAATTTTGGTTTGAAATCTATGTCGTACTTGATTAGAGAATGTGTCATTCGTTTTGGGTTATGTATTTACTACTTTATGGACTTTCAATCTGCAACTTGTAAAATTTCTACTTCCTGTTGCATTTTTATATACATACAATGCAGAGTTGTTCTTGGACTGGATCTCAATATTCTATTTGGAAATGGTTCATCTTATCTTGTTCCTGGTTCACATTAAAGATTTTCTCAATGCAGGTTGTATTGGGCACACTGTTGGCCTCTTTGGTTCCCGTGGTTGGATTTAATGCTGTAATGACATCAGAGCATTTTGCATCATTTCTGGTCAGTTTCCCCTTACATTATTATGAGGAATATTATTATATATTATATCCACTATCTTGTTATGTTTGGAATCCATAACTTCTGCAACTCCCATGCAACATTTTAAATCTAATTATCAAATGTATTATACAAATGCTACTTTTTTTCCAAGTCTAATTGCTTTTTCATTATTTACCACTGATTATAATAGTTCTCCTTTGATCAATTCAATTCATTTGGGCATATTTATGGCCTAAAAATGAATTATTTACAAATCAAAATTCCAGTATTTTGCCTTCTCTTTATATCCTAGTAAATACTAACTGGTCTCTTGTTTTTTGGTACATTACTAATTAATTGATTAGTCTCTTTGAAACCTTATTTTCTTTTTCCTAATTTTTCTTGTGCAGGTTTTCATTATAATCCACGTGGTGGCTCTTGTGTACTATATTAAAGGGATTCTTTCCCCCAAAATGTTCAAATTAGCTGTGGCACTAGTTATTTCTGTTGGCCTGTTAGTGTCCCTTGGATTGGTTTATTTGACTATTCTAAACATCACAGGTGCAAAAAAAAAAAACTGATCCCTGTGTCTGTCTTATTTATTTTGCAGGGCAGTGTGTTGTGCAATGATAGCAGTACTTATAGCACTGGTAGCTTCAAGCCCAACAAAGGGATGGAGTGGAAGAAGTTTAAGTCTACTAGATCCGTTAGTGCCTCATTTGCAACCTTTTTTAATTCAAATCCTTCAATAAAACTATTATTAGTAAAATAACCTTTTGTGGCATGACATGACCTTTTACAACCCTTTTTTTGTTTTTTCTAAACTGCTTATCTCTGTTTGAGGTGCTTGCCGGTCCATCAATTTCATAATAACTATGGAATTACTAAATCTATTATATATTTGAAAGCAGTTGTCTGTTGACTTTGTCATTTGGAATTTTGTTTTGAAATTTGACTTCATTAAAAAAATTTACATGGAAAAGTTTGTCTACATAGATGATATTTGGAACTTCCCAATCTTAGTCACATATCTTACTTTCTTTTGTTCCCAAAACTTCCATTTAATTTTTTCGTTCCCAATGACAATTCTCTTTCAAATTTATATTACTCCCAATACTGCTAGATTTTAAATTTCTAATATACACTAAATTAATGTTACATTTTCCAGAAAATAGATGCAAGTTTATTGTTTATTATATAAAGAATATTTTTATTTAAATATGTTTAATACTATATTATTGTTTCTTTAATATTCCCTTGCATCGCAAGGGGAGATATGCTAGTATATAGCTAAAAGAATTATCTTTAGGTTTACCTTTATATTTTGTTTTGCAAAATATGTTCTTGTTATAATTTGGCTTCCAAATATTTAATTTGTTTGTGGTGTGACAGTACTTATGCAAGCAAGTATATACCAATCATTGCTAGTGTTAGTGAGCATCAGCCACCTACTTGGCCTTCTTACTTTATGGACATCAATGTCTTGGCATTCTTAGTTCCAGCCGGCATAATTGTAAGTCTTTTATTTTTTTGGAAAAGCTCCTTTGTTTCTTTTTTCTTATAGTCTTCTACATAAACCAAGTCATGTTGGTGCTTACCTGCTGTAGGCATGCTTTCTGCCTTTATCTGATGCAAGCTCTTTTATGGTACTTTACATTGTAACATCGGTATATTTTTCTGGAGTCATGGTAAGATTTATCTTGGAACTGTATTCTTTCAACATATTACATTTTTTTTATTTTATTGAAGATATAGTCTTGTCGAATATCAGGTTCGTTTGATGCTTGTACTTGCTCCAGCAGCATGCATTTTGTCTGGGATTGCTCTTTCTCAAGCTTTTGATGTTTTCACACGATCAATTAAGTTTCAGCTACCCAGCCTATCAGGTCATTCTCATGTTGATGTAAGGGCTTGTTCTTTAATCTTCACCAGATTTGGCATTGCTTTACATATGTCTAGTCACTTCATGAGTATGCCGTGTTCATATTGTGCTTTTGGTCATCAAGGCAGGGGATGCCAGTTCTGAAAGTGTTGTGCCAAATGATAAGGTGAAGACTGATAAAAGTGAGGACACATCAAAGGAACGGACCTCAAGAAAGAGCAAGAAGAAGGAAAAGGAACCTGTGGAAAAGCCTCTTAGCAAGTCTCAAGTTAAGAAGAGGCTTTTAGTTTTGCCTCTGGAAACATCCATCGTTGCTATTGTCTTACTTGTGTTTCTAGGTGCCTTCTATGTGGTAATTTAACTTTCATTTTCTCTACCTTGTGTAATTTCCAAAGCATGAAATCATTCATTTGAGGTAGATTATCTACCAATCATAAAAGGAATATTATTGGTTATATGCAAGTTTTTGTTTTCCCCCCACTAGGAGTTTATAATTTATTCATTCCTTTTTTTATTCAACCAATATGCTTCATAAGTATCTCTTTGCAATATGCTTTCATTGTTAAATGACCCCCTTGTTTCTTTCTGTTAAATACTTTAAGAATCTGTTAATACTCAATTGGATCTTTAATTATTATCTTTCTGAACATGGATGCCCTTTCAATGGACTGTGTAAGTTATGATAAGCAAAGTGAATCCTGATCTGTCTCTCTTGATCTCTCTTGTAGGTCCATAGCGTCTGGGCAGCAGCAGAAGCTTATTCAGCCCCTTCTATTGTCCTAACATCACATTCACATGATGGACTTCATGTTTTTGATGATTTTAGAGAGGCTTATGCTTGGTTGAGTCATAATACAGACGTAGATGATAAAGTGAGTTTCATGGCATTTCCTTATTTTTCTGCTCAAACGGTTGGGCGTGACTGTGTATAAATTTTTTATTCGTGTTGCAAACATTTTGGAATAAACTATCTATGCCTTTCTCTTACAAGTTCAATATTTAGGCTGTTTACTGATATTCTTTAAAAGATTGTTTGGAATAAACTGTGATGTTTTAGTTTGCATGAGTTCCTGTGTTTTGATCTAATTCCTGAAACTTTGATATGTTTTGAAATTAAATCAATTTTATGCAACTTAAATTGAAATGAAGAAAATATGGCAGATGTTTCTGCAGGCCAAGTTGGGCAGTGTGGCTGCTGCTGATAAAATTAGACTGTTTTCAATAGTTTGATATGATGGAATGTTCAGTGCATTTCAGAGTTGAGGTGATATAATGATGTTATGAATTAAATTGGGACATAATCTAGATTTCTATAAAAAAATTATTTGGTTCTATGTACATGTTGATTTCTTTCCCGTTTTTATCAATGGATGGTTGGGTTGTCGAAGTTATTCATCTTTATATTTGGATGGATGAGTGGATGAGTGCCACATTCTTTAATGCTTTATGTTGTCAAAAGGGATTATGAGAAAATTTATAATTTATGAATTCCTGAGAAGAGTGGTTAGTAATATTCAAACATCGGTTAATGCATTAACCACACAAAGATTTAGTCAACCACCTTAGTGGGTAATGTTCCTAAATTGTAAACTTTTATGCCACATGTTCCCTAACTTGTTATTCTCCTTAAGATTACTTCCCTGCCCCCAGTAAAGGGAAAGTAAATGTTGCTTAAGACACATGAACGATGAGATATTGAGTGCTCATATTAAATTTTATGTAGGTGGCATCTTGGTGGGATTATGGATACCAAACAACTGCCATGGCTAACCGAACTGTCATTGTTGACAATAATACCTGGAATAACACACATATTGCTACGGTTGGTACTGCCATGTCTTCTCCAGAGAAGGCAGCTTGGGAAATTTTCCACTCCTTGGATGTCAAATATGTTCTTGTTGTCTTTGGAGGTCAACTTCTTTCTCTTTGTTGAGATTATCTTAGTCAAGTCACCCTGTTCTGATTTATTGCTATTACGTATTATTAGGACTGGTTGGCTATCCCAGTGATGATATTAATAAGTTCTTGTGGATGGTTCGTATTGGAGGTGGTGTATTCCCTCACATAAGGGAACCAGATTACTTAGTAAGTTACACATGTTGGGTTGTTTTATCACGGCATTGATATTTTATTTTGGAAATCAGATGATACTCTAGCTTCCTTCATTCATTACTTGCCTTATGAGGAGTGTTAACCCCTTGTTTTCCCCCCTTGTTCAAAAGAGGGACGGTCAGTATCGGATTGATTCTATGGCCACACCAACAATGCTAAACTGCCTCATGTATAAACTTTCATATTACAGGTACGATTTGTTGTAAATTTGGTTGTTTGTAAATTTTTGTTTTCAACTGTAAGGCTACTTAATTCCCCTACTCTATTATTCCTCCAGATTTGTGGAGACAGACGGTAAAGCCTTTGACAGAGTGAGGCGGACAGAAATTGGGAAGAAATATTTCAAACTTACCCATTTTGAAGAGGTCAGATTGATTGCTAATTTGATGTAGTTTTTCTATTGGTCAAAACTGTGCCCTGGGTTTTGGGGGAGGGGGGATGATATACGAATCTATGAGGAACTTTGCCTGGCTCTTTGTATTTCATACATGATGATTCTGGAATTTATTTCGGTGCATGTGGTGATGAATTACTTACTGAATTTATTTATGGTATTTGTTCTTCAATACCTGATATGGAAAACCTGTACAGTATGATTTTATTATCTTCTTTTATGCCTCCATCTCTAAATGTTACCATGTGTTTATTATTGGATAGTTATCCCACATTGTTCCTCGATAGTCAACCATTATATGCCAATCTAGCATATTCCATTATACAGATAAAATATACCTAGTGAACTGTTGCTTCCCCCCCATCCCCCAATCAGTATATATGATTCTATTTTCTCACACTGACCAATTTTCTTCAGATATTTGCTCCTATCGATGGAGTCCTTAATATATATTGTGCTGTACTTGATTTGCTAATACTCTTTGCACTGCATATTTGCAACTGATGATTTGCTCTCAAGTAGTTCTTTAAATAAGCTTATTAGCTTTTGACATGCGACGCCACTCTATATTCTCTTGCCCATTTGTTTTGTAGTTGACTTTCATTGGATTAGTAAAATTTTAAAGCCGTATAGAAGATAATAAATCATAGTAGAAATCAGTCTTTAGATTTTATGGGGGGCTACATTCGTTTGATATTGTTGATAGGGACTTACCATTACCGTACCTTTTATGGTCTTCTGATGTCAGTCATGGCTTTTAATGCATTCAGGCGTTCACAACTCACCATTGGATGGTTCGGATATACAAGTTGAAACCTCCAAAGAACAGGATTCGAGGGAAGATTAAAAAATCAAAAACGGTACGTATGTGCTTCTTTTATATGCCTCAAGTTTGCATCTTAAATATTTGTTCGGAAATCACTCGACCTAGTCATAACTGGTCTCTTGTTCTCATTTTTGGCAGAAAGCAAGCTCAACAACTGCCTCGAAAAGAAAAGGAATAAGAAGGAACCCGTTTTAGTCTAGTTTTTCATTTCTTTGCTAGTAAGGCCATATTTCGTAGTCCGTGTTTGTTATATACATGTATACAGGGGCCATGGAGAGATTTTGCCGGCATAATTAGTCTCTCACGAGTGTCGAATGATCAAAACGAAGATTTTGGAATCACATGTTTTGTGACTGAATGATCATGATCTCATTTTGGATTAAAATTCCCGTCAGAAAATGATTTTATTTATTTATAATTTTCTCGTCATGTACCCTCGGCATTTTATCTAGGATTGACAATAAGAAGTAATGATGAGTTTGACGTGGAAAGAAGTTAGATTATTATTTTTTTTTATGAAAGGAAAGAAGTTAGATTTTAAGATCACGTAATTGCTACACTCTTAAGGATTAAAGGATAAGTACCTCTTCCCCTGAAAATAGAGGAATAAACTTAAGGGAAAATACTTTTGTATAATATACTTTTACACCTTTTTTACACTGATTTAGTAAAAAAGAGACAATATAATATATAGTTGAAAAGTGTATTTTATTTTGTTTTATTACTTAAGAAGGAAATGGTATTAAAGTACTATAAAAGTGGTGTAATTATCTACCCAAAAAAAAAGTGATGTTTAAAATAATGTTAGTAGGTCTATGTTTTTTTTTCAGGTCGAAATATACGTCGATGCTTATGTGGTGTTGTTTTAGCTGTTTTTACGCTTGCTGGTTTATGTCGGGGCATTATATATAGCCTTCCGAGTACCGTATTTGGTCCAAGGCTCCGCTCGTTCTACTCAAGCATACATAGAATGCCTCGTTGGTAATTTGTTGAAGGTTTCTGGGGTGAAGGTCTTCCCTATCATCTTCCTGCGACTAAAAAAAAGTGAATCGCATACTCGTTTTTTTTCTTCTTGTGTACAACCATACTCTCTTTTGTGGTCAGCTTAAAAAGTCATTTCGCAAAACAAATTCCAGTGTAGCGCCAAGAAATAGACCATTCATTTCAAAGTTATGAAATAAGCAATACAATACGACAACAATGAAACCCTTAACCCACCAGATGGGGCTTACATGTACTAAATGGTCTTCAGAAATGTCTAAAAGAAAGGATATTTAGATCGATAAATAAAATGAACAATAATTATAAATAATTGTGCATCCTGCACGTGGTCAAAAATTGCATTTTGACACAGCAAATAAATTAGAAAGCCGGAGAATGTCACCTGTACATAGTATAGTTTTGAGCATTATTGATAGAGCACTATATTCCCTGTTATTCACTGATTAAGAGTGTTATGCATATCACCTTTTACCTCCATCATATCCTCAGAAACCAGCTTGTGAGACTTCCAAAACAGAAAATGAAGCCACCAAAAATTTATATTGGGTGACAAAGCCTGATATATCAGAGGGGTTACTTATCAATTGTTAGACTTTCTTAGGCAAGTTGTAATTCTTCTTAAGGAACTTAGCAGCTGCCTCATCATTCCTACAACACAAAACTCTCAGAAGTGTGTTTGGTTCTCTAGGGCTCCATTGATCTGCAGATGGAGGCAATGGAAGCCGCGACTTGGCTGAAGAACCATACATTTCCATGGTAAGCTGACTGAATTGCTGAATTATGTTCTCAGTATCCATGTGAAACAAGGGAAGTACAACTCTGGCAGTGGTAGAATGCTTTTCTATCAATTCAGCAGGCAATCCATCTCCATTGGACCAGAACAAGTCAGTCAGAAACTTGAAATCTTCCTCTATTATAACAGAATCTTGCAGAGAGAAAGCACGCGATGGTCCTCCAGCTAACAAAACCAACAGGAACGCATCGAAAGAAGCCCGCATTACTTCAACAATGACACGTGTTCGAACTTTATCATGCACGGTCGATGATATAATCTCCAAGTATTGCTCAAGCTCTTGAAGAAAAGGCTCAATCCTGGTGGATGAAACTTCTCCAACATATAGGCCGTCCCAAAGAACATGACATAGATCATGGAAAATGAGTTTGTATGCTACACACTCGCAGAGTTGATGTATACTTTCCACGGCAGCAACTGCAGAAAGCTTGAACTTCAAGCTAACCCCATTTGCTATATCATCGTCGTTGGTAGATTTAGAACTACTGAGATTAGCAACTATCCTCTTTTCTAAAACCCCTAACTCCATACGAATGCGCTGCATAGTATTGATTTGAACACACAGCTGGGGTATATCAAATGAGTTACCTCCATCTGTGGTTCCAACATGAGCTTTCCTCCTCTGAGTCATTTGTAACTTTTCTTTTTTCCAAAATACACCATGAAATTTTGATTTTTTTGAACATCTAGTCAATGCAGGCATAGTTGGGATGAAAGTATTACGGTTCCCTGCAGATCATACAAAAGAAAAACCTGGTCACACAGGGATTGAATAACTCATTTGCTAAACCAAATGTTATCCAGTAAATACATACCACAGCCAGATTTGGCTTTCAAAATGTATTGTTGAAGAGATTTGTCAAGACCAGACATCAATTCAAGAAGCAAAACTGCATGAATGGGTATAGGCAACAGAAAGAATGCTTCCAGAGTGTCATCTATGATTCGTAGAACTTCAATAGCAGAAGAAGCGAAGCCCTGTTTATTTGCCCGTGGATCCCATACCTATAGGAAAGGAAGGTGAAACTAAAAAATATATTAAAACTTTTAAACTTGCCAACAATCATGTTCCTTTGTAGTAATAACATAGTAATGTTAGTATCTTCAATATCTTAAAAAAAAATAATCTTACAGACAAAGAAAAGAGAAACACCTTTAGAAAAATATACTATGCCAACTTGATTAGATTATGAGCAACAAAATTTGGCGTACCTCTTGTTGGAGATTTCTGTTAACCCATTCCCCCAGTCTATCCACTCTGATCTTTATCCATGACTTAACCAGATTAGCAATTACAGCTTCAGCCTCGTAAGGTTGCATCTCCCTTATAATGGATTTCCCACCATCTTCACTGTCAACAGAATCTTCCACTGCTATCTGCACCAGATCTTTCTCCAATTTGTCAGCAGCCATCAGCACTTCTATAGCATCGGGTGTCAACTCAGTAATACCCTTAACATATTGCTTCAACTCGTTTCCATAACACACATGAAGGGTAGCAACAGCAACACCAGCAGCAAGAGGATGCCATCTCTTCAGTTTGGGACTAAATACCGCCTTCTCATTAAAAGCCAGTTCAGTAATGTCTCGTGCAAGGACAGAAAGAGTGGGAAACGCTTTATTCTGTTTTCTAGAAAGATGCTTGCTGGGATTCAGTTTCTCCAATTTCTGCCTTAAAAGATATTTAAAAGAGTTAAGCCATACTGATGGCACCAAAATTAAGTAATAGCTTTGTAAAATGAAGTATTAAAGCATGAATTCTCAATTGGAGAATGTTAACACAAAAAACATAGTAGGAACAGAAAGAAGTTTTAGCTCATAAATTATCCTTACATATTACCGAAGTGGTTGCCAGGAGTCTTAAGCTCCTGCAACGCATAAAAAGAATTAATACCAACTTTCTAAACAAAATGGAAAACTCGAGCAAAAGTATATTTTGTAATTTAACACCATAATGAAGCAAAAGAGCTGACTTTATCCTATTTCAGTAAGTGGGGTCAAAAGTATATCATATACAAATATGTCATAATTTATCATATGTCTGTACAATCTAAAAGGGAGTATTCATGTTTAGGGAGCTTGAATGACGGAACTTGCCTGAGCAAAAACAGCACGCAGTGATGATCTAATATAATTTTCAACTCTGGTGAAGGCTACATCAGCTTCTTTCCTCTTCCAATTAGACTCGTGAGAGATATCTTCTGCCAATATATTTGCTGACAATACAGCAAGAGAAACAATGCTTTCCAGTGATTCAATATTATCATTATGAAAAGTATCACGGTATGTAAGGAGCCTTTTCTCGGCCCAACTTAACATCACACTCAATGTGGAGCTCAAAGTTTTTGAGTAAAGAGGATCTTTCGTGGCTTTAGTATCTTTCTCAACTTCTGCTAGTAGAGTACTGGATGCAAACACCAGATCATTTTCCACCTGGCCAGTGGTAACATACCTGTGAAATAAGACCCACGAGAAACAAATACTATGCAGCATCTCATTAATTCCAAGCATAACCCATGTCTTCTTAGTGAGTTCTAAGACCTCATCAACCTCCTCTATCACAGCAGTATTTTCATGAATATCAAAACAAGCTTCTAAAAGAGTTTGGTATATCCAGAGATTCAGTGGAAATCCATCAGCCCAATGACATGTCTCAGGAACAGACCCATCAGATGATCTGCTAGCAAGAGAGATAACAACACTCCGGAGGGTTTGCAGTGATTCGCTGCTCTTTCCAATATCCATAGGGTTCTCAAGGGCTCCACGGATTAAGCGCCGGAGGCGTTGTGCAGAGGTGTCTGCCTTATCTAATGGAAGGTGAGGATACAAGAGGAGTCCTGCTTCAAGAACCTTCAAATTTCTACTCAGCCAAGCCTCATACTCTTGTTGGCTGGGAAAATCTGAATACTTGAACTGTTGTATTAGCTCTAGTGGAAGAACCACTGACTCCATGCGTCTTCCAAGCTATTTCATGAACAAAGACCTAGTAAGCTATCATTAGTGATTAAATAGATGTAAGGAGCCATAATATACATGTTGAGATTTCGAATCTTGGTCCACATGTTTCAATCCCAATTATTCAAAAAAGAAAGAAAGAAGTGTAATCTTTTCTAACCGCAGGAAATATAATCCCACTTTATGATAAAAAAGGCAATAAACAAAAGTGAAATACAAAAACTCAAGATGAAACAATAATACCATAGGACCAATGAAATGCACATAAAGTAGCCAATAGCTAATGTTCATTAGCCTCATGCCTTTGTTTTATTTCAATTAATCATATGGTTTAAAATTGCACCAGCAGTGGCAGTTGCATTGTAGTTACAACAATTGTGGGCGTTGCAGCTATTGTGATTAGGGCTGCGGCTGTGAATTTTTTCAAGTTTGCAATAGTAAAATTTATTTTTAAACAAGCATTGTGGCATTTTGTGAGTTAAAATCACCCTGCAATTCTGCAATCGCAATATTGAGGTCTGCAATTTGAAACCATTATTAATCACATTGTTTAATTAGATGTATTAATCAAGTACACATAGGGTTGAAAATCAGGGCAGTCCAATCACATTCAGGTTAAATTGGGCCAGTCCTCGGTAACTTCAGGATGAAACCAGGCCACTTAATCAAGTTTGTTGTTGAATAACTTCAATTTTACAGCAAAGTAGATTACATTAACCTCCCTTGAGATTTCACAAATGACAGATCCCCCAATTTATTGCTAAAATTACACTTCGCCCCTTTGACCTTTTTTTCACTAACAGAATCTATTAAAAAGGAAACAATATTCTGTTTAACCCAACTACTAACCATAATTTATTTTTGATATCTTTGTCACTTGGGCTAAACCTGATGATAAAGTCTAGATTATTCATCAGTAATTGTTCCCCATGACAAGTGACACATAATCTCTTTGATCATCATGAATGACTTCCTATGACTGTAATCCTTGGTGTTGGGAGTGAGCGTGACTATGCACGACACCTAGCGAGCTATATCGATGCAACCAATGGTTTTGTAATGCGATAGAGATGATGCGGATCACAGCTGGTAGGATCAAGTTTGTTATCATAAGTTTGAATTTGATTATATCAGTTTGAATCTGATTGTTAGATAAAAGATTAAGATAGATATAGATAGATTTTATCTGATTAGTTTGTTGTAGTTTGTTGAGCTTCCGTTGTGTATATATACTTGTATCAATCAAATATGAAATCAATAGAAGAGAATCAATTCTTTCTCTCATTCAAATATTCTTTCACAAATTTATTATGGCATCAGAGAAGATCGATGGGGATCCAAAGAAGAAGAATGCCTCCAAAGCTGATACCATTCAGCCCACCAGCACTCCTTCCTCTCCATATTATCTGCGATCGTCAGACAATCCAGGGACACCGTTGGTAGCAGTTCCACTGAAAGGAGAGAATTATCGCAACTGGGCTAGATCCATGAAGATGGCCCTGCATGCAAAAACAAAGCTAGGCTTCATTGATGGAAGCTCATTGGAATGTCAAGAGGTCAAGCAGAAATCCAGACAAGGCAGGGACAGAAGGAGGAGTTGCTCGCCTAGCCATATCAGAAAATGAGCAAGGCAATGCAACCAATACAGAAGGAGATTCCAAGGGACATGCACTATTTGCATTCCATACAAAGCATGCTGATTACATGGCTGGTAACAAAAACTGGATACTAGATAGTAAAGCAGACGGGGAAACAATCAAGAAGCTTCCTGCCTGGTATCTGATTGGATGCACTGGCCAGGCGTAGAGCATCTCATCATATGACTCCACTAAGATCTCTTTTTGTGGAAATAAAGTATCTTGATAACCCATTACATATTACTGTGCCAACGGGTAACGCAGTGATAGTGGACAAAATGGGAACCATTGTGCTTAACAACAACATAAAGCTGCAAGATGTGTTATACATACCACAATTTAGTTGCAATTTAATTTCTATTAATATGTTGAGTTATGATTTAAATTGCACTGTAACTTATTCCTCTCATGGCTGCTTGATACAGGACCAACACACGAGGAGCATGATTGGCTCGGGTGACTTGTGTGATGGAGTTTACATCCTTAGAAGAGTGGCAGTGCAAGGATCATCTCTGGCAGCTAACACAGTGAATGAAACCACCTTGTGGCATGCAAGAATGGGACATCCTTCAAGTCAGAATTTGCTTAAGTTATCTAGTCTTTTGAGTTTTCATTTTGATAAGAATAAAGTCGAGTGTTGCGACATTTGTCATCGTTCCTAGCAATGTAGACAACCTTATCCTTTGAGTAATAATAAAGCAGAATTTGCATTTCAATTAATACATTGTGATCTTTGGGGGAAATATAGAACTGTGACTCATAATGGGGCATCTTATTTTATCACTATAGTAGATGATTATACTCGAGCAGTTTGGGTATATCTCTTAAGGGAAAAATCAGATGTGCCACATATTTTGATGAATTTTTGCTCAATGGTTCAAACACAATTTAATGCAAAAGTGCAGGTTGTACGTAGCGACAATGGAACAGAATTCACTAACAACACAGTCCAAGCATTTTTTCACAAAGAGGGAATCTTGCATGAAACCTCATGTTTTGGAACTCCAGAGCAGAATGGTAGAGTGGAAAGGAAGCATAAACACATTCTTAATGTGGCTAGAGCACTTCGATTTCAAGCAAATTTACCTATCTCCTTTTGGGGAGAATGTGTGTTGGCAGCGGTGCACCTCATCAATAGAACTCCAACCATTGCCCACAAAGGGACAACCCCACATGAAATGCTCTTTGGCAAGCCTTACACATATAATCATTTACGTATATTTGGTTACTTATGTTATGTGAAGAATAAAACTCATGATAAATTTGATGCAAGGGCCAGAAAATGTGTTTTTATTGGCTACCCTCAAGGACAAAAAGGAGGGAGGGTCTATGATCTAGAGAGCAAAGAATTCCTAGTGTCCAGGGGTATAATCTTCTATGAGGACAGGTTTCCTTTTGCAGGGCACGTGGAAAACAAGCTTTCAAAGCAAGATACTCCAACCAATATGTTCCTGAATGAAGCACACCAGGATGATGAAATGGATAGGGAACTAGAAACACAATGCTCACATGAAGTGCTCTCAGTTGATGAAGCAAATTTAACAGGTTCAGGAAATGGAAATGAGGAGGTGTAGGAAATGGTTGACAGCGCACTTAATGAAAATGAGGTGCCGGTGGCAGCCAACAATGATGTTCCTTTAGGTACTCGAACATGTCAACCACCTTCTTATTTGCGTGATTATTACTGCCACTCTGCTAAAGATGCTTCATCACACAAAGCTTGTGAGTCACTATGTTCCTCGGGTAAGTCCTATCCTATTGCAAACTATGTGCATTATAATCATTTTTCTGCCACTCATCAAGCTTTCATGGCGGCCATCTCTACACATGATGAGCCAAAATATTACTCACAGGCCGTGCAACATGCAGCATGGCGTGAGGCCATGGCACAAGAGATTGCAGCACTTGAAACAAATAGAACCTGGACACTTGAACCACTACCCGAAGTCAAGAAACTTGTGGGATGTCGATGGGTTTATCGTGTCAAATATAAACCCAATGGAGAAGTGGACAAGTATAAGGCGAGACTCGTAGCGAAAGGTTACACTCAAGTGGAAGGAGAGGATTTCACAGAGACATTCGCTCCAGTCGCTAAAATGACCAGTGTTCGATGTTTACTCACAGTGGCAGTAGCAAAAGGTTGGTCTTTACATCAAATGGATGTACATAATGCATTTCTCCATGGAGATCTTCATGAAGAGGTCTACATGGAATTGCCACCGGGTTATGCTATGCAACACAAAGGCCTAGTTTGGCGCCTACATAAGTCACTCTATAGGTTGAGACAAGCATCACGCAATTGGTACGCCAAACTTTCGGAAGCATTGACTAGTTATGGCTTTCAACAGAGTGCAGCGGACCACAGCTTGTTCACATATAATTCATCTCAAATTTTCATAGCAGTTCTGGTCTATGTTGACGATCTAGTGATAGCTGGTAATGACCAAGCAGCATGCGGAAAATTCAAGGAATATCTCCACACATGTTTTCACATGAAGGATTTGGGAGCCTTGAAGTATTTCTTAGGTTTGGAGCTAGCCACAAGTCCGAATGGGCTGTTTTTATGTCAACGAAAATATGCACTTGATATTCTTCATGAGTGTGGTATGCAAGATAGCAAACCATGTACATTTCCCATGGAGCAACATCATCGTTTATCCACAGCTTCAAGTGCACATTATTCAAATCCAGCTCAATATAGAAGGTTGGTGGGTTGTCTTATTTATTTAACTATTACTAGACCAGAATTGTTTTATTCAGTTCACATATTGAGCCAGTTTATGCAAGCACCACAGCAAGATCATTGGAATGCATCTATGAGGGTCCTTCGATATGTTAAATCCTCTCCAGGTCAAGGAATTTGGATACCGAAACATAAAGATCTTACTCTTGTGGGATATAGTGATTCAGATTGGGCAACCTGTCCAATAACTCGTAGATCCATCACTGGATATCTCATGAAGCTTGGATCAGTGCCCATTTCGTGGAAGACAAAGAAGCAAAGCACTATCTCCAAGTCATCAACTGAGGCGGAGTATAGAGCTATGTCACATGCTACTAGTGAGATAAGAAGGGTGAGGAGCTTACTTTCTTCTTCACAAGTTTGATTGAAGGGCCAGCCACACTCTTTTGTGATAACCAATCCGCTATGCACTTAGCATCCAATCCAGTTTTCCACGAGCGTACCAAGCACATCGAAGTGGATTGTCATTTCATTCGTGAGTACATCCAGTCAGGGGTCATTTCCACTGCTTACATTCCAACAGCACATCAACGAGCAGATTTGTTTACTAAATCGCTTGGCACAAAGCAGTTTCAATCCTTAATGTCCGAGTTGGGTGTTCGAAATGCGTACTCCCAACTTGAGGGGGGATAATGCGATAGAGATGATGCTGATCACAGCTGTTAGGATCAAGTTTGTTATCATAAGTTTGAATTTGATTATATCAGTTTGAATCTGATTGTTAGATAAAAGATTAAGATAGATATAGATAGATTTTATCTGATTAGTTTGTTGAGCTTTTTGTGTATATATACTTGTATCAATCAGATATGAAATCAATAGAAGAGAATCAATCCTTTCTCTCATTCAAATATTCTTTCACAAATTTATTATTTTGAATCAAATCAGTTCTTTTTGGCCATTCCCTTGATGAATTTCAAAACGTGTTATGCCGGAATGGTATTCACTACTTAGCAGTCAGCACCTGACAATGTCACTGGACGTTAGCCAGTGCAGAGAAAACAGATCAAGAATTGTTTCCACCCTTCATGAGCAATAATTGGTGATGAACTATATAGATTTTATCATCAAGTTTAGCACAAGTTACAAAGCTATCAAAAGCAACCTATGATTGGTTCTTGAGATTAATTAAAATATTCTAATCCCGTCATATTAACCAATGTTTCAAAAACCAAACCGAACTAATCGGTCGAACTGGTCAAGCCGTGAACAGGCTATGTCTCTAGTTCGAACATTATTCAGTTCTACCACAAATTTAATTGATTGGACCAATCGAATCATGACCGAAAGGTCCCACCGGTTAAATCTTGAGTTCGGTTTTTCAAACATTGATTTTAGTCAAAATAAGTAAAACGGGTGGAGTGTAATTTTAGCAGTAGAATAAAGTCAGCCGAGTGTCATTTCCTAAAACCTTAAGGGGGATAAGCCATAATTGTAATTTACTCAAAAGAAAAACAAGAAAGATGGATGAAACTTCAATTGCCACTCGGCAGGCACTTAAGCAAAAAACAAAGTGATGAGTCCAAACAAATTGAAAGCACGCAGACAGGTTACTCAGTGCTTATGAAAACATTTCAATTCTCTTAATTTCTCTATCTCCTTATAAATTTTCTCAACAACTAAAAAAAAAAACAGAAGTAAGTAATCAAAGTATAGTAAAGTTCAAACCAAACCAAACCAACAATGACTTGAAGTCTGAATACGCTTCCCATTGCACTTTCAATCAGCTTTTGGCTGAAGCTACAATGTGGTTGTAAGTGCATTAGAAAGCGTTTTTTTTTCCTCTTTGCTTCTACCAGAATCTAAACCAAACCAAACAGGGCGGAAGAATTAACAACAAAGTTGACATACACACACACACACCTGACCAGCAGCTATTCTCAATAGGGCACGCCTAATTCTGCTATCATTCTGCTCCGAAATCCTCATCTGCACTCTCATCAACTCCCCCGTCGTCACCCCTCGCTTATTACTCTTCCCACCTTCACTCCTCTTCGACGACGCTGTTTTCAGACCCAACGCCTTCTTCACCTTGCTCGCCGCCGCCGAAGTCAGCGACCTGTGAAGCGACGGCGCCGCCGCCGGACCCTGATCCCGATCCACTCTCTTCGACTGAGATATGAACGTCAACGGCTTTGGCCCGGAGCTCCGGCAAGCACACATAAGGACCTCGTAGGCCGTTTCTCGGAGCTCCGAATCCGAAAAATTCGAACCCGGGTCACCGAACGGAGAAGGAAGGTCCTCAATTGGGTGCACCGGCATGGTTATAGACATTCCTCAATGAACCTTATTACAAGGAAGATAAAAAAAAAAAAAAAAAAAAGCACAAAATTTGAGGGAAAGGAAGAAGACCCAGATGAGAAATTGGAGTGATTTTGAGGTGGGGTGGGGCCAAGTTTGAAGCTTTTTGTGTGTGTGAAGTGGAATTTGCTTTCTTTTCCTCGGTGCTTGGGTGTCAGGGAAAGTGTTGTGGTAATTAGGGAAGATTGGGTTTGTTGTTATATTCTTGCTTGAATTTCAAGTATGCTGAGTGGTGGGGCAGAATAAAAAAAAAAAAAAAAAAGAAAAAATTGGGTGAGAAAAAGAGAAGAGAAATCGGAGAGCGTATTTGAAGCTGAAGAGGGAGTGGAGGTGGGTCTGGCTGTGGTGTGTGGAACCATGGATGGGGACAAGGAACAGGGAATAATAAAATATGTAACTTTTCGGCACCAAGAAATAATTTTGATTTACCTTCAGTACATAATAAAGTAAGGATGTTTCCGTTGAATTTATGTCTAGGTTCCCCACTTCAAAGTGAATCTTACATACTAGGTTTCTGACATTGACATTGGCTTCATTTTTATCCTATTCAACTATATACTTTAGTTTAGTTGTGCTTGTCTTTTATCTAAAATGTTAATTTAACTGGATTTTTTCTTTTGTATTATTATAGAGAGTTTTCCCATTTACTTAACAATTTGGAAGTTCAGTAAAAAAACAATTTGGAAGAAAGAAAATGAAGTAGATAAGGGGTAAGATTAATCCTTAACTATTTCGGATTTTAGTGTTGAAAATTCAGTTCATATTTTTCTTTTGTTTTCTTTGTAGTGAAACGATTTTAATAAAAAAAGATGAAGGGACTCATAAAATTGTTTTTGTTCTCAAGACATAGTTTGTCAAGATCAATATATAACCCATTTATAATCAAATTATTGATGATATATAATCATCTTAGTGTTCTATCTTTTCTTTGGTCCACTTTCCCACATCTTAACTTCACCACTCTCAAGTATTCATTTGCAATTTCTTCCAAAAATATTAAATTTTCAAACTTTAGAAACAAAGAAATCATTCGGATTAAACACAAATGGATTTCATCATCCAAGTTCTCTACATTCGTGACAAGCACTCAGACATTAAGATTCTTTGCTTTCATACTCACTTGAGTTTTCACAACTAGAGACAAAAAACTAATTCTAGTAGTCAAATCTTAGAGACAGAATATTTGTTTCTAAATCTGGTTTTTCTAGTAATGTTATCTGCACAGCCTTGAATATTCTAGTCAATATGGCTTTCTTCCAATTTACATGGGCGTGATTATTCTACATGCCTGTGCCTACATTTTAGAATTGGACGAAGCCCAATTTATTTAAAGTTGAGTAAATTGAACCTTTAACTTCCTAAAAACTCGTCAAAGAGGCTATATAAAGCGATCTCTAGTTCCTCATAAAAGAACTCATCCTCTACATGCACTTTAACTTGTACTCTAGTTTGTAGTCAGTTTTGGCTCTTGTAATAGATATTGATCTAATGAAATTACCTTGAAAGTTATTGTTTCCTGTGAGTCAAAACACACAACCTTCTCATAATGAAACTAATAATTATAAGTGATTTTCAATGAGTATCGGTGCACAATTGACCCAACTGCGCACCTTTACACAACCCTAAAAACAAAAGAATAATTGATAAATGATAAACGTTCTTGTCCCTTATATCAAGGACGTATAATTGTCTTTCTACTGCCCTAAAGCTCGAATAATTTGATTCCACTCTCTTCTCTTAACTCAATTGAACTCAACATTTTCATGAGACTGGTGGAAGGCCACGCTGGAATATGTAGACTCGATGGAGGTTCTGGATCTTGCAACTTGTTGTCTACTGCGCTGATTTAGTTGCAAAGCAAGAATGTTTTTCAATCTTAATTTTTATTGTATTTGACAGGATATCCCACTACAAAATTAATGCAACCATATGGTCCAATATACTTATGGTGTTTTCATTATTATATATCCAAACAAATAGTAGAAAAGATAGAGTGTTTTTTTTTTTATAACCTAGAAAAGATAGTGTGTTAATAAACAGATTTCACTTTCACGATTTCTTATGTGATTTTTTTCTAATATTAGGAGCAATTACTAGGAAATAAAAAAAATGACCCTTATATTAAAAATAATATTTTTTTTATATATATATCTTAATATTACATCTCATCGGACTCTGTATATTTATGTGAATGAAACTAAATGTTGTCATATATTGTACGTAAAGAACTGATCAAAAAAATATTGTACGTAAAGATGGAATAGATATACCAAATACAAATGTGAATAAGATATTAATTAAATATTATATTCTAAATGTTTAAATAATAAAACTGTATTGAAAATAATAAGGGTTGAAATTATTTAATCCCCCAACAAATAAACTATGAAGAAGTGGCTTGGCGATTTTAATTTTTAAACTTTTGTAGAAACTAAAAGACCAGTAAATTCAACGAAGGAAAGAACAAAAAAAAAACAGTGATGGTTAGAATGCCACAAGAGTGGTGTATGATTTGGATACATGTTTGAATTGTCCTGTAACTTATCATTGGTGAGCGTCTTCAAGAAACAACCAAACAAGAGTAATGCATGGGACAACAAATATCTAGAATGGATGACGTGCTAAAAGGTGCTTTTATTCTTGTTTTGATTTGCACTTGTCATGTCCCAAGTCCTAATTAATGATCTTATCTAGCCTTTCCTTTTAGAAACAGAAAGCACATGTATCAAATTAGTGTACTGTTTTTTTTTTTTTTTTTAAATAAAAAGAGTTCTCAAGATCACTTAAGGTTTATCAGTGTGAAAGTGTCAATCAATTGATAGGAAATCTTAGCGATATCAAAATTTGAATCAGATGAAAATAAATTCTAGTGATTTTCTTCTTATTTTGAACCGGAACTTGGGTCTAAGTCCAATTAGAGCGGTTTGCTATTGAATGATCCAACCACTTTCTCCTAACCTAACTTATTATGTAAAAGGAAGACCCCTAGCTAATTAGTCATTGATCTCTCCCACTTTGGATATTCGCTTAGGGTTTGTTTGGAAGTTGGGGCGGGAAGAAAGACATGTGAGAATTTTTTTGAAAGAAAAATGATGTAAAAAACTTTTAAAAATCCTCCTAAATTCTCAAAAACTCTCCCCTAATTTTTTTTTTTTAATTCTTCCGTTTTGAGGAATTTTGATTATTTTGTTGAAAAATAAACTTATTCCTAATCCCTTTTCCCATCATTTTCACGTCAAATCCCTTCCCTCTTTTCTCCTCTCAACTGCCAAACAAACCTTTAAAGTATCCTATTAACTTGGGGGTCGAAATATTTTTGTCCCTAAGCACATCTCTCAATGGAGAGCCGCCGCACATGGATGGACCCACTCCAACCACCATTTGGTTTGGATTAGGAGATTGACCCCGGAATCCATGTTAGCACACCTTCATTGTAAGATGAATTACTGAATCAATTAAGCTGGAGTTGAGAAAATTGGAGAAAAGGGTTTTACAATTTTAATAGTGATCAAATTAATTGGTGGCGTCATTGATTGAAAAGTGATCATTTGAACTAATTATGCCTATGTTCTTGTAAATCTTAATTTATTACTCCATCAGTTCCATTTCTTTAGTCTCTTTAACAATTTATTTTTGTTTCAAAACAATAGGGATTTTATAAACCCAAGGTATAATTTTTTCATTTTTTTTATATATACCCTCAATTGGTTTTACTTCTTTCTAGATTATGCTTCTTGGTTGAATACTTCATTTAATTCTTTACTAGATATTTTGATATATTTACATACAAATTAATGATTTCTTAATTTATATGTAGAATGCTAAAAAGATTAAAGAAATGGAATAAAAAGAGTATTAAGTAGTATTTTTTTTTGGCGAAGCATTAAATAATATTTTTAAAATACCGACAACAAATTAATTTAAATATGCTTAATGCGTATAAAATAATTTTAATTTATTTAATTTATTTTAAATAATACAAGGAATTTCAGTTAGTTAGGTTGGTTATGTCAACAAAGTTTTCTCAACAAAGTTCTCTCATTCCCACGTCTAATACACTCATCTTGCTTTTATCTCGTAAAAGAAAGTATAAATATGAAGAATAAGGTGCTAGAATAACATGGTTGATATATTTAGGCTAATATTTTGTTTACACTTGCTATTAGTCAATTTTTATTTTTATTTTTTATTGTATAAAATTATTATTAATTATTGAAGACTATGAATAAATAATTATGAGTGTCAATAATCTTACCTGTATATTTAAATATAACATAAGCAAATGACAAAAGATACATAACAAAGAAAAAATATAAATTAAAGATAGAAAATGAAAAAATTATCATGTTACCAGCTGGTTAATGCTTGCATGGAATGATGGAATCTCGAAAAGGTATAGTTAATTTGTTTCAGCAACCTAAAAGTTCAAATTTAATATGTCGTGTGCCAACAACATTAAAAATTTTAAGGAATAAGAAACTAACCTGGCCAACTGTTCGAACCCTTCCAGCTCAACTCCTGCTGGAAAAATATCTGTCTGTGTTGGTAAAATCTTAGGCGAAATGAGTAATGATATTTTTATACTTTTTTTTTCACATCTCTTTTTATACTTATTTTATAATCATTATTCACTTATCGGTTGTTGTTTCCAAAACAAAAATCTTTTGATCATTCAATGATTATAAAGAGTGTGTAAAAAAGGTGTGGAAAAAAGATTGGAAAACTATTTTTCAAAGAGAAATGTTGCTTATCACGAAACGAAGAAACTAGGAAGGAAATACATTTTCCTGATGGGTTGGAAAATCAATATCATTGGAAATCAACGTGTTTTTTGACTAGCTTATAAATTTGTATTATCAAAGTAAAGGTGTTTGGTGATAAACAAATTTATCTCATTAGCTTATAATTTTTTCAGAAGTTATTTTACATAACTTATCGCATGGGTAAAGAAAGCACTGAGAAACCAACTTTTTGAGAGACTCTCACTTCACGTTTTAGAGACTTATGCCGCTCGCTTCATGAGCACCCCCACCATGCGGGTGTATAAAACAACAGAAATGTTATTTTGACACTGGTTTTGGACACCTACGGTTGACACCGTAGGTGTACAGTGTCAAATACAAAGCAAAGACAAGACAAATCAAAAGAAAGACAGCGGACAGACATCCTCCAAAATTCTCCCCCAAAATTCCCCCAAAATTCTCCCGCGCTCTCAACCTTGTCTCCCTCCCTCTAAATCTCGTCTCTCAACCTCGTCCCCTTGTCACTATACCTCGATTCCCTCCTTCTCCCTCCTACTCAACCTCGTCTCCCTCGTTCTCCCTCCACGGTCCCAATCTTCTCCCCCTCGTCTCCCTCGTTCTCCCACGGCGTGTCTGAACGACCTCGTGGGGCCATTGTTGAAGACGGTGGTGCCATTGTTGAAGACGGTGGTGACGAGAACGGTGAAATACGGTGGTCTGCCCAAGCTTCTCTTTCCCCTTCCTCACACGGTGAAATACGGTGGTCTGCCCAAGCTTCTTCAGCTCCTGCGCTGCCTCTGAACGGCGGTGCCATTGTTTGAGACGGTGGTGACGAAAACGGTGGCAGCCAGCTTCCTAAAAGGCTTGAAGCAAGGTAATTTTTTGTGGACTGAAGATTGTGCTTTATTTTCATTGGTTGAATGGTTGGGATTTGGGAAGTGGGGTTGTTGCAGTTACTTCTATATCTGGGAAGTGGGGTTGTTGGTTTTTGATAGATAATCTGGATTTGACTGTGAAAATGTTGTTTGAAATGAAAAAAATAGCTCATTTCGTAGCTATAATTTCCTATCTCACTGTCACTGCTATCATTGTGCTTGTGGAACTAGTCAATAAACCCAAATTAACAGCTGAATCTGGACCTGAAATCAGAATTTACTAAGCCCTACAAGATAGAAGGTAGGTTTATATGCTGAAAGAGCACACGACAGTGAACTCAACACAATGTTTAGTACCTAGAGATGCCTCTTCTACTAATTGCTAATTGCTATAAAGCTGCAGCATAAAAGGTTTCAAGGAAGATTCAATTCAATTTTTGAAAGAGTATACTATTTCTGTGTATGCACTTTTTCTGAACTCAAACTTTTCTCTTCTTTCACCCTTCTTTTCCAAAATCAAAACCCCAGTTAATCATAATACAACCATAAACAATTCTTTTCTTTTACTGAAAATGGAATTTGGCATTTGAATTGCTTTATCTCTTAGTTTTTTTAGTTCAAATAGCATGGATATATACATGTTGGACTGATTTGGTGCAATTCACTTTTCAATTTGATATGTCCATATTGGATTTTTTGCTGGAATTGTGTAATTTGTTGGTATGGTTGTTGACAACATGTATTTCGTAAATTTGCAAGTGCTCTGGTTCAAGAATGGAAGGAACAAATGTAAGGAATATATTAACTATTTGCATTTGCATGAATGCTATCGATTTATTAATGACATGAACTTTATTGATACTTCGCAGATACGTTTGAGGCATGCATGTACACCAAAATGGTTGCTTCAAGTTAATGAGAAGCTGACACATGAACAGAAAAATCAAATTGAGGTCACCCCATTCAAGTGGGTTCTAAACATTCCCACTAAATTGGAAATTTCTGGTAACCTGTTACATGAACTCGTGACTAGATGGGATGAGCGGAGCGGGGGTTTTAGAGTTAGGGGCAGGGTGGTTCCTTTTATGCCAATTGATGTTTGCCTTGCAATAGGACTCCCGATGGTTGGTGGTGAGCGGGTGCGCGTTGATGACGATGTTAACTGTTATACATCATCTTTGTTCGGAGAGTCTAAAGTAACCATTGATAAAATTTTACCGAGGCTTGATTTGTTTGAGGAGGAAGTGGCTGATTTTTGTAGGATGTACATTCTCCTTGCATTTGGAGAGTTTTACTTTCCAAGATCAGGGAGACTGTTATTTACTGGCTGTATTAAATTGCTAGATGACCTAGAGTCCTTAAATAGCTTCAATTGGGGTCTAGCGGTTTATGATTTCTTGGTTGACAGTTTGACCAAAACTGCTCGTGCTGTCAAAGAGGGGAAAAATCTTAGCCAGATACATATATGTGGATGTGCAGCTATCCTGCAAGTATTTATTTGGTCATGTGTTATAGCAACATCGTTCATTCTCTTTACATAAATTTACAGGTATTATGTATGTTATTCTTTGTTGCAGATCTGGACCATGAACCACCTGTCGGTGGGGGAAACACCTAGCAATCCGGTTGGGTTTCCTTTCCCACGGTTTTTGAACTGGCAAATTCTGCGGTTGACCAAAAAAAGAATAAAGGAAGCATTTGAAAAAAACTTGGTAAGTATCAACGTCAGTTGTTTGTAAAACATGTTGAAATTCAAATACAATGTGTATTTGATGTGATTCTTGTGTTAGCAGGTAACTCTAGGAGTAACCGCAACAAATGAGGAGCTTAAGTTTCAAATGGTCAGGGATGCCTTGCATCAAGCTGAAGGCCAGTTTGTGGGTATTACCGAGAATCAGCAATTCGTGGTGGAGTTGAGGCAGTGCCGAGAGAGGATTGCGAGTCTCGAGGAAGAAGCTAGGGTGCTTAAAGATGCAGAGCTTCAACGCCAATCAACGGCCGAGCCGCCCAATACAGATAAGGGAGGTTCTTTTCATGCATCTCCCGTGTGTCAATCTCCTCACACTAATATTTTTGCTAGTGTGGAAGGATGTTCGGATGTTGAAAGAGGCACGTGGTTACTAAACAAGCATTAATTTTCCATTTTTGTTTTTCAAGTGTTTATGCTCGTTGCCTTGATGAAAGCACATTGATGAACTTTTCTATGCAGGTGAATTACTGCTAAGCACTCCTCAGGAGTATGCTGGTTATGGTGTTAATGATCCTACGACAGTTATGGTTGGTGGGCTAGAGGAAGTAAACAATGAAGATGGTGTTGGTAAGTACTGTATGTTAGAGGAACATAACATTATGGTTGGTGTCTTGCATTGGATTCCGTTTGAACCTCATTTGCGTAAGGCCGCTTGTAACGCCCATCGTTACATTAGTAACCCAAATTAATAATTTAAATAAAATCAGGAAAAATAAAATTTTTTCTTAAATACACACTGAATAAATACTTAATATAATATTGGTCCAAAATAATTGTTTACATTAATTCAAAAACCGAATAACATAATCAGTTTCAAAACTTCAAAACAGGGCGTCTATAACATCTCGCATAAGAAAATAACTAAAAGATAATAAAGGTCCTCCTGACATATGCCATATAATACTAACCAAGCTCTAAAGCTAAAGAGATAGTCTTCAAAACGTCTGGCTGCTCAACAGGGACATCCTCAGGCTCTGAAAACAATACTATTAATGAGATATAAAATCCCAGTGAACAGAAATACAGTTTAAAGGGTTTTCACAAAAGCATTGTTCTCAGCCGGTGCGGTAACCGGAAAAACTATCCATGGTACCCGCTATTTTCAAAATAATGTATAGTAAAATAATAATAATAATATAAATTATTATTGACAGTAACAATCATCATTAATACATCATAAATCAAATATGACAAAATCTCATATATCAAACAATCTCAAATATTCTCATATGTCATATGACTTTCAAACTACACATAACAATGGCGTCCCATTGCCTACCTTACTCATGAAGGTATTTCGATGTCACCTTCTCTTCAGTGACATTACTCATTTCGATACCAACCATTGTACACTGGTGGTATTACTCATTTCGACATCCCAACATGTGGCGATGTTACTTTCGATACCCCATCATGGCGGTATTTCATATTTCGACACCCCAAATCATTGGCAGTGTTACTTTCGATACCCCTATCATAGGCGGTATTGCAGCAAACAACATCCAACATATTAACAGTTATTGAATCATGCCAATATCACAAATATCGTCAAATAGTGCATATATAACATATCAATTCAACCAAATCACGTATGTATCATATATATCATAGCATCAATTTCAATAATAACCATTTAATTAATAGCAGGAACACCTTAGAAGGAAAACCCCCAAATTTGTAAAATCAGGATTTGACCAAACGCATGATTATTTTCCAAAAACGCATTTTGAAAACATAACCCAAACCCCAAATCAATTTGCACCATGAAAAGGGTGAGAAAGAGTATTTCTACTCACCTCTTGAAGACCTCCAAGAATCTCCAAGCGTACCCTATGGCGAATCTTAGATGTCGCCTTCTTCAGTCTTGAATCCCCTTCTCCTTCTCCTTCTCCTTCTTCTTCATCTTCATCTTCATCTTCCTCTTGTTGTTAGTGTTGTTGTTGTTGTTGTTTTTGTTCTCCTTCCAAACTCATTGCTTGTTGCAACCCCATCTCCCAAGCATGAAGATGCTCTACAACCGTTACTAAGGTGTTTTAGGATGCAAAAAGGGTTCCTAGCCGCACTATGGTGTTATATGAAGGTATATATATAGTGTTGCACTAATTCCCTATTTTTAAACCTATTTTTAACGCATCCTGACATAGAGACTGATTTTTGAATTAAGTTTTAGATAGAGTCTTTGAATAAGTTTTAGATAGAGTGTAGTTAGAGTTTGTTATTAAATAAGTTTTAGATAAAGTCTAGATAGAGTTCTATTATTGTTGCAGATTTTAATTATCTTTTATCCTTTCTAATTAATTCAAAGGCCCAAAACATGCAGTCTAAGCCTCCCAAAAATTATCTAATTTCTCTAACGTTATTATCTCCAATTATTTTTAATTTTAGGATGTTACATTTTCTCCCCTCCTTTAAGAATTTCGTCCCCGAAATTAACTCCACTCGCACGTACGAAGCAAATAAAGAGTCTGGGCATTGGCGAGCCAAGTCTTCTTCTACGTCTCAAGTAGCCTCTTCTAGAGTTAAATTCTTCCCAACCACCTTCACCAAGGGGATTGTCTTGTTCTGCAGAGTCTTAGTGCTCTTATCGATGATCTGACTAGGCCTGACTTAAATATTAAGTTATCCCTCAATTGTATTAACTCAGGAGCTAGTACATGAGACATATCTGACACAATTTTCGAAGTTGAGAAATAAGAAATACATCATGATGGTATGACAACCATGTTGGAAGAGCCAATTGGTAAGCAACAGGTCCGACTCTCTTGAGGATGTGGAAAGAACCCATAAAAACAAGGAATTAGTTTTCTGACTGACATTGACCCTCACATCCCAATCTTAGGAATGACTATCAATAATATATGTTCCCCTTCCTAAAATTCTATAGGCTACTTTTCCTTGTCGGCATAACAATCTTTAACTATTCTGCGCAGTGCGCATCTCTCCCCTCTGAATTCTAAATGTGGTCTCCTGGATTAAATCTGATCCTAACAAGATCTCCTCACCTACTGTATACTAACATAAGGAGAACCTACATATCCTAATCATACCATCAATATACGTATAGTCATTAACTATTTCACCACATATTAAGTGTACAATTCATGACACCTTAAATATAAACATAATTTTAAAGAAAATCAATGATAACATTTACAGACTAAAATCATGCACTTAAGTGTTTGTTTCTGTCCATCATACTAAAATCATAATATCTTCACTTGCATTCCATCATTATAAGCATTCTCAGAAAAGATTCATGACAAACAATTCACAAAAGAAATTAAATTAAAGTTTTATACCTTTCATATGTAGATCTTATAGTCCCTTATATTCCACACCAAAACTATTATATTGTTAACAGCACAAAAATTTTTATAAAATAGATAAACAAATAAAATGAAACAAAGAAAGAAAATTAAAACAGTAGAGACATCCATATCCTAAGTTTTATCCAGTTCAAGTTGATAATTTTATAAGAAAATAAATAATTTCATTTTCTATTAAGAGATGGTCTTACTAAAACAAAATTTGGTAACAAAAACATAATAAGATTTAGTTAACTTGCAATTAAATTGTGTAGTCATTGAGCATATACAACTTTCAAAACAATTTTTATCAATAAATATCATAGTAGAACTAAGAAATCAATTTCATTTTGATTTTTGAGTGATCACATACAAATAAGATTTTTAATTTTTTTTTTATTTTTTATTTTTTGACAAGAAATATATGTTTGTTAAGATTAAACATGTCATTAATCTATACGGATAATAAGTCCAAGGGATATATTAATTGCAAATAGTGTTTGGTCCCTTGAGAAACAATCTGAAATATTCAAGCAAGATGATTTTCTAAAAAAAAATTATATAACAAAATTACAACATAAATTAAAATTTGAGCATATATATACACCTTCTTTAATATAACATCCATTATTTTTATTTTCATCTACTATTACATCTTGCTTATTCCTAGATGTATGGTTAACTTCCCTTCATGTATCTATTTTAGCTTTTTTTTTTTTCTAGGGCTCCCCTCCTTAGGAACAACCATCCCATTCTTAAACAACACTAGACTATTATCAAACAACACATTATTCTCTTGATCTAAAAGAGATTGCAATTCCTGGTCTAAAAACTACACTCGCATAATCTATTTTCTAAAGTCACTTCAAATTTCAACTTATTCAATTTCAAGCTTAAAGCATTTAAGGTTACATTGAAATTCAGGTCCATAAACTCTTCTAAGATATTCATCTCAAGCACTAATATGCAAGGATTTTCTATTTAGGTCCTCCACCACTATATTGACTTTTCCTAAACTGTACTTCAACTCAAATTCATGGTCCTTAAGAAATTTCATTCACCTTCCTTGCCTTATTTTTAATTCTATATATTTTTCTAATTTAAGGCTCTTATGATTATTAAAAACTTCAATTTTATTCCATAGAAGATATTTTCCTTTCCTAGTTAACTCGGTCAGAAGTAAGGCTAGCCTAGGGAACCCATTTATAACTTCAAATAATACTCTTCCAATTCTAGGAAACTTCTCACACCAGTCACTGTCTTATGTTGCGCTCATCCTATCACTGTATCTACTTTAATAGAATCAACCGTCCCTCTTTGCAACTAATCTAAGGTTATCTATCCTAGGCAAAAGATATTTCTCCTTAATGGCTACTTTGTTCAATTGTCTATTGTTGAGACATAACCTCATATTCTCATCATTTCTTTTCACTAAAAACACTCAAAACTTATCACAAAATCAAACATTTTCTTAACAATAATTAAAGTAGGATTTGATGCAAACTATAATCAAATAATAATGAATTAAATTTCAAATAATAACAAACAACAACTCTAAATAGATGATGAAACAATGAATCAAGGTAAGAAAGTTTTAATTCACAATCAATTTGGTTTGACTAAAAAAAAACATTGATGCACAAATATATTTCCACATATGAATTGAAAACTCATTGAAACAAAAGAAAGTTAAAAACGTGAATTCAAAATAAGCGAGACTCTCTGGCAATTTTACTATCAAGGGAGAATATCACAAACGTTAAATGAAAAGTAAAACTATTTATTTTATTTCATTAAAATACAAAGAATATACATCTATCAAACAAATTCATCAAACGACATAAAAATATATTTTAAGAATATAATGTTAAGAATTAACAATCTTGAATTTTCAACTTTTTTTTTAATTAATAATAAACAAATCCACGTATAAAAACTCATTTTCTAGCAATTCCTCTAATTGTTTGTTAGGCTCATTTAACTCTGGTGTCAGTCTATAAGGTGCTACTGACTCTAATCCAATTCTAGGCACTAGTCCTATGTTAAACTTAACCTCTATATTTGATGTAAGGTAGAGACCTCTTTATGGAACACATCTAGAAACTAACAGACAACAGGTAGCGCCGCTACATCACTTTCAGTCTCTTTCTTAACAGAAACAACAATATGGATCATTAAACTATCTCAAATAAGAACTTATGACCTGGAAACGAATACGACAAGGTTTAACATAAAAGATACATAAAAGATTTATCAAACATAGGTTGTGAAGTATATACATATTTCTATTTGGACAACATTATTAGACAATAGCGAAACCATACTAAGAGTGACATCCAACACAACATTTGAAAACATATCAAATCATAAGATAAATTTTGGTGTATCGAAGAACTTTTCAAATAGGTAAAAGATGTAACCAATTTATCTTTGACAGGGGTAGAAACACACAAGTGGAAAGATAATTTAGAAATAGGCAACTCTGGATTTTTGACACAACTAAGAGTTATGGAAGAATGGATTGCTCCTGAATTAAACAATATGATAACCTCTTGTTATAAGCACAATTTCTCTTCGGCTCCTCTAACTGCTGCAGCATCTAAGCTGTCCCGGAAAGGTGGCAAATCGTTCTCTGAAAAATGGTAACCCCACATACTGAGGTTCTTGGGGTGCTACCACCCCATATCCCCTCATATGACGGAGAGTCTCCGTCTGCTCTTGCACATCTATGATCACACAGTCCATAGCTGTCACAAGCGCATCATTCGTCCCTTGCCTATTAGTCGTCATAAATCTGCTCACTACCAATGAAACATTGAGTTGGCCAGGCTCAATATCCAAAGCATAATATGCAGCATCTACAACTTTAACAAGCATCCTATGCGCCCAAGTTTTGATTTTTTGAAAAACCCAATAACCACAGTCCAATTTAGGATTGAACTGCTCTGATACCAAAAATGTAACGCCCTTCGTTACATTAGTAACCCAAATTAATAATTTAAATAAAATCAGGAAAAATAAAATTTTTCTTAAATACACACTGAATAAATACTTAATATAATATTAGTCCAAAATAATTGTTTACATTAATTCAAAAACCGAATAACATAATCAGTTTCAAAACTTCAAAACAGGGCGTCTATAACATCTCGCATAAGAAAATAACTAAAAGATAATAAAGGTCCTCCTGACATATGCCATATAATACTAACCAAGCTCTAAAGCTAAAGAGATAGTCTTCAAAACGTCTGGCTGCTCAACAGGGACATCCTCAGGCTCTGAAAACAATACTATTAATGAGATATAAAATCCCAGTGAACAGAAATACAGTTTAAAGGGTTTTCACAAAAGCATTGTTCTCAGCCGGTGCGGTAACCGGAAAAACTATCCATGGTACCCGCTATTTTCAAAATAATGTATAGTAAAATAATAATAATAATATAAATTATTATTGACAGTAACAATCATCATTAATACATCATAAATCAAATATGACAAAATCTCATATATCAAACAATCTCAAATATTCTCATATGTCATATGACTTTCAAACTACACATAACAATGGCGTCCCATTGCCTACCTTACTCATGAAGGTATTTCGATGTCACCTTCTCTTCAGTGACATTACTCATTTCGATACCAACCATTGTACACTGGTGGTATTACTCATTTCGACATCCCAACATGTGGCGATGTTACTTTCGATACCCCATCATGGCGGTATTTCATATTTCGACACCCCAAATCATTGGCAGTGTTACTTTCGATACCCCTATCATAGGCGGTATTGCAGCAAACAACATCCAACATATTAACAGTTATTGAATCATGCCAATATCACAAATATCGTCAAATAGTGCATATATAACATATCAATTCAACCAAATCACGTATGTATCATATATATCATAGCATCAATTTCAATAATAACCATTTAATTAATAGCAGGAACACCTTAGAAGGAAAACCCCCAAATTTGTAAAATCAGGATTTGACCAAACGCATGATTATTTTCCAAAAACGCATTTTGAAAACATAACCCAAACCCCAAATCAATTTGCACCATGAAAAGGGTGAGAAAGAGTATTTCTACTCACCTCTTGAAGACCTCCAAGAATCTCCAAGCGTACCCTATGGCGAATCTTAGATGTCGCCTTCTTCAGTCTTGAATCCCCTTCTCCTTCTCCTTCTCCTTCTTCTTCATCTTCATCTTCATCTTCCTCTTGTTGTTAGTGTTGTTGTTGTTGTTGTTGTTTTTGTTCTCCTTCCAAACTCATTGCTTGTTGCAACCCCATCTCCCAAGCATGAAGATGCTCTACAACCGTTACTAAGGTGTTTTAGGATGCAAAAAGGGTTCCTAGCCGCACTATGGTGTTATATGAAGGTATATATATAGTGTTGCACTAATTCCCTATTTTTAAACCTATTTTTAACGCATCCTGACATAGAGACTGATTTTTGAATTAAGTTTTAGATAGAGTCTTTGAATAAGTTTTAGATAGAGTGTAGTTAGAGTTTGTTATTAAATAAGTTTTAGATAAAGTCTAGATAGAGTTCTATTATTGTTGCAGATTTTAATTATCTTTTATCCTTTCTAATTAATTCAAAGGCCCAAAACATGCAGTCTAAGCCTCCCAAAAATTATCTAATTTCTCTAACGTTATTATCTCCAATTATTTTTAATTTTAGGATGTTACACCGCTTGCTTAATTTTTACTACGAACACTGTAGAAATTGGAATTGTCAATGTTATTAAGCTTTATGCATATTGCAACTTAAAATCCCATTTTTTAATATCTAACATTTGGATCATTGTTAACAGCTGAACATAATGTGGATGGTGGTGCTAGGGCTACCTCAAACATCATAACAAGAATGAAGGAAAATCCAAGAAAGCGAGTCCCAAGCGTCGCAATGCGTACTCCATTTAAGGCTACGTATGTGAGAAAAAGAAAAGGGCAATGAGGAGAAGTTTGTGGATGGGTTTAGGAAATATGTGAAGGCTGGTTAAGTGTCATTTTTTGGGGGGTTATTTAGAACAATTATGTAATATTGTATATGACTCTTGTTTATATCTATTCCAGATGTTTTGAACAGTTAATGGTATGAATGAATGAAGATATTATCATCATATTTGTGTACGTTCATTCCATCCAACTTTTGTTAATAGGCTGACATTTATGGTAAAAAATGTGTTGCAGATGGTTAATGGCCACACTTTTAATATGGAAGTATCCCATTTGTGGTGATAGTGTTGGGAAAAATTTTCCAAGTATCATGATAAGCCATTAACCAACAAATGAACTAAGTTAACCAAACTTTTACAAAGCATTAACCAGAGTTTTTAAGAGTTGTGAATTTTACTCAAGTATCTGGACATGCCATTTACCAAAGAATCAACTATATTAACCAAACTTTTACAAGGCATTAACCAAACTTTTTATGGGTTGGGAAAAATTTACTTAAGCATATGGACACGCCATTAACCAAAGAATGGATTATAATAACCAAACTTTTACACAGCATTAACCTGTCTGAAGCTGAAGATCTTCACCCGTCTGATGTCTATTAGACGGGTGAAGAAATGTTCACCCGTCTGAGGGTGAAGATCTTCACCCGTCTAATGTCTATCAGACGGGTGAAGAAGGGTGATTCACCCGTCTGATACATTTCTTCACCCGTCTGCGGGTGAAGATCTTCACCCGTCTGATGACTATCAGACGGGTGAAGAAATGATCACCTGTCTGATACATTTCTTCACCCGTCTGAGGGTGAAGATCTTCACCCGTCTGATGACTATGAGACTGGTGAAGAAATGCTAAAGATCTGATTTTGAACTTATCTAGTTCAAATGAACGAAGGATTGGGGGGGTCTGGCCTTATTTGATTAATTTTTCTTAGTATTGCTAATTTATTACTATTAATTATTATCTATAATAAAATATATAAAATTATTTCGAATATTATTATATATTAGATATATTGGAAATAATAGCAGACGGGTGAATCACCCGTCTGATGACTATCAGACGGGTGAGTCATCAGACGGGTGATTCACCCGTCTGATGACTATCAGACGGGTGAAGAAATGTTCACCCGTCTGATGACTATCTTCACCCGTCTGCTATGACAAACATGTTGCCTCCCAAAAACGAGTGTTTCTTATGGAGCCAGGGTGTTCCAATTCTGGGTAATTGACCAAACAGACCCACTTTTAGAAACTATTTACCAATATAACCTTGTTTTGAATCTATTTACCAAACTAACCCACTTTTTGCCAACCTGTCTGATGACTATCAGACGGGTGATTCACCCGTCTGAAGCTGAAGATCTTCACCCTCAGACGGGTGAAGATCTGCACCCTCAGTCATGAATTATATTAACCAAAGAATGAACTATATTAACCAAACTTTTACAAGGCATTAACCAAACTTTGTATGAGTTGTGAAAATAGTATCTGGACATGTCATTAACCAAAGAATGAACTATATTAACCAAACTTTTACAAGGCATTAACCTGTCTGAAGCTGAATAATGGAATCATATCTATAATATACACCAAAATAATGGAATCATTTACAACGTTCTATCATTTACATATACTCATACACCAAAATAATATCCTGATTGGTCATGCGCGAAGTTCTATATCTATATCATATACACCAAAAAATATCAGCAAGGCCTTTACAAAGCATAAGCTTGTTTTGTGCTGCAAACATGTCATTCAAAAAGCGACAAACTTGATTTCAAGACAACCATCCTGCATGACCAACAAATACTCATTAGTAAGGAGCTGGACACAAAACAATGGACCGTGATGTTAATGAGTACACCATACCATCATGCAAAAATTGTCTTCGTAATCTTCCAACTAGTATAAATATGTGACAACCTTTCACAAAATACATCTATCACTATGAGGTACTAAAAAGGGCAAAAAGTGCCTAATCTTGGAAGGTATCATCGACGTTGTCAAAGGATCCCGTGAAGTCTATTTCGGACGTTGTCAAAAGATCCATGAATGATAGATTACTTCCAACCTGGACAGCACCATATAAGAATCTAAAATAAAAGAAAATGAGCTAATAAATGACAAGGCATGAAAGATCCATGCCTGCGTAGAATGAGCTAATATCTGAGGAACCCAACGATTGTCTTCTAAAACGGAAACTGAAGCATCTGAATTCATATAAACACCTCTCGACTATATAGAAAAAGGTTAACTAATCAAATAAAGTCTCAGCTTGTCTTCAACAACTAGTGCATAAGTTATCTAAAAACTCTATAACATAACACATAAATCCATAAATACATATAAATTTAGCCCACTACACACCAAACCAAACATTTTATACATTTAGTACAATCTTATAATGGAGACGAACCACGGTACTCGCATCCGGCAAATCTCCACCAGCCACAACCTCAATAGATGATTCTACACAGATGTTGGCTTCCATCTGATTGCTCAAACTTCCCATATTATCCTCCTATACATTTGGACCAAAAAATAGGTAAGATGAAATAATTATGTCAGAAAGGTATACTTGGAATTGTAAAAGAATTGACAGTTTCTGATAGAAAACGCATACCTTAGTAGTCTCATTGTCATCACTTTGCTTGGTTCGCTTCCTGGCCCTCTTAACAACCTTTTCAACTACAGATATTTTTCTCTTTGATGGAGGACGACCTTTACGTTTGACCCGCAATGGACTGTGGATTTCAGAAGCTTTGTTTGGATTTGAGTCAGCATTGGAACTCCTTTTAACATTGTTCGTTGTAGCATCCATGGTGGGCAAATTAGATTTAAATTCATGTAATATTCCATGGAGTGCGTTGGTTGCATCTTCAGAATCTGCAGCTACTTCAGCAACCTCATGGAAATGCTTGCACAATTTGTCAAATCTGTCCATCTGTGGGTTCAATTCCGTCACACCATAACTGCTCTTAATATATGCATGCCTCCTTTTAATATTTTTCTTCCATCTTGCTAAAACGTACTTATCCGGCACGTTTTTAAGCCTCTCTTGGGTACACACACATAGGGCATGGCGACACAAAATACCTCTAAACTCAAACAACGAGCATTCACAGCACAGCTCATGGTTGTCACGATTAAAGACAACTTTAAAGACACATTCTTTTGGCCTTTCTCCAAATACCACCTCCTCCAACACATCATAAATAGCAAGGCAACCCTCCACAGTCTTGAAGGAGTAAGCACAATTAATTTTACCTCTAAATTCAGCTTGAACCTCCTTAAACTTGGCATGAGTGTACTCGCCTTGAAATTGCTTTTCAATCGACGAGTTTGACCCGCAAGGAATTGTTGTCTCCATGCATTGAAAATCAGCTTGAAATTCCTTTTCCGCTCTACTCTTGAGAGCATTATCGTACTGCTTTACAAACTGGTTCAGACTTGTTGTTGAATTGATATATCCATCAAAGAAAGCATGTATGCTCTCGCTTCGCTGCGTTGTTGACATACCTGTCCAAGTACATACGAGTGATTAACATTAACCAGTATATGAACAGAAGTAACCAAATAATTGCAAGTGATTAACCATATATTATAATGGGAGTGGAAAACTTCAAGATTTTCTTCCATTAACCAAATAATGAACACCATTAACCACATATTTACAAGTCATTAACCATATATGAAAAATGCTGTCAAAAACTTAGAAATATCACAATGACCCATTAAGTAGATAATCAACAGGATTAAGTATACATACCTGCCCAAAAATATTTCTTCAGCATGGTTGGTGCCCATCTATGACGTTCCTTGTACAACCCACTCAACAAGTCATTTTGTCCAAGCTCAAATTGGTCAATGAAGCAAGACCATTTGTCTTCAAAATCAGCTGTTGTGATTGTATCATAAACCACTGCTTTCATTGCAGACTTAATCCTCTTGTATTCACCATGTCCGCTTAGCTTTTCAGGAATTTTTTTCATTATATGCCACAAGCACCACCTATGACGAGTTGTAGGGAAGACTAACTCAATGGCATTTTTCATAGCCTTGCATTGGTCGGTGATAATACCCTTGGGGGCTTTTCCCAGCATACAACGAAGCCATGATTGGAAAAGCCAGACGAATGACTCTGTGTCTTCAGCAGAAACCAGACCACATCCAAGTAATGTTGATTGACCATGATGATTCACACCGACAAACGCAGCAAAAGGCATGTCATATTTATTGGTCAAATATGTCGTGTCAAACGTTACAACATCTCCAAAATATTCATAAGCAGCTCTACTTCTTGCATCAGCCCAAAACACATTTCTTACATGAAATTCATCATCCAAATCTATGTCATAGAAGAAATTTGTATTTTGTTCCCTCATTTGGCAAAAATAACTTATCAAGGCCTGCGCATCGCCATCTTTCCCAATCGCGCGCCTTTCTTTGTGGACATAATTCCTCACGTCTCTTTCACAAAATGGTATATTTTCATGCCCTCCTGCATCTGTAATAAGAGACTGGAAAGTCTTATTGATCCTCACTCCTGCTTCATCATTGATTTGAATTGTTCTCTTTACATGGAGGTTGATTTTCTTGTTAGCCTTGAATAACCTTGCCTTTGTAGGGCTGACCTCGTGAGAATGGTCGGGTTCAAATTTTGTAACGTTCCACAGTCCATCTTCATCCAACTTAATAATAATCTTTGCAGGACAATTTTGCGCCTTAATCTGAAGTGTCTTCAACGTACATGGAATTTTCGACACATGAGACCCTCCTCTTGAGCATGCTAGAATTAAGTAGCAGAGGTTCCCATCATCTCCTTTTTTTGATGTTCTAATCTTCCACCCAAAACCCTTTCTTGAAGCGTACTCTCCATAAAATGTTTTAGCCTCATCTATGCAAGAAAAACACATCCCTGTTGCAGGCTCCCAACTTGTGTGATCATCATTATTATTGTCAGCTCCAATAGATTCACCATCAACACTATCGCAATCCACGAAATTATTTGAACTATCCATGAATTTCCAATTGTCGGTGCCACACCAACACTGCACAAAATAACCCAATTAGATCTATTATAGGTTATGTTACAATAATAGGGATTTAGAAGCTTATTGCATAAAAAAGGGGTTGTAAATTTAAAAGTCACAACAAAAATACATAATGGCATGTCTGGATAAATTTCACAACTCTTATAAACTCCGGTTAATGCTTTGTAAAAGTTTGGTTAATATAGTTAATTCTTTGGTTAATGAATTGTCCAGATAAATTTTTCACAAGTCATAAAAACTCAGGGTAATGCTTTCAAGAGGTTTATCTCAGTAACCATATTTGCAGTACATTATTAAACATAATCTCAATAAACATGCTTGACAACAGGGATAGTGAGATAGAAAATTATAGCTACAAAATGTGCTATTTTTTTCATTTCAAACAACATTTTCACAGTCAAATCCAGATTATCTATCAAAAACCAACAACCCCACTTCCCAGATATAGAAGTAACTGCAACAACCCCACTTCCCAAATCCCAACCATTCAACCAATGACAATAAAGCACAATCTTCAGTCCACAAAAAAAATACCTTGCTTCAAGCCTTAGAGGAAGCTGGTTGCCACCGTTCTCGTCACCACCGTCTCCAACAATGGCACCACCGTTCAGAGGCAGCGCAGGAGCTGAAGGAGCTTGGGCACGCCACCGTATTTCACCGTCTGAGGAAGGGGAAAGAGACAGCTTGGATTCGGAGCCCCTGAGGAAGGGGAAAGAGACAGACCACCGCCTTCAACAATGGCACCACGAGGTCGTTCAGAGTCGACGTGGGAGAACGAGGGAGATGAGGGGGAAGATTGGGGCCGTGGAGGGAGAACGGGCCACCGCGAGGTTGAGTAGGAGGGAGAACGAGGGAGAAGGGTTGAGACCGAGGGAGACGAGGCTGAGAGACGAGTCATCAGACGGGTCAGAGACGAGGGAGAAGAGGAAGTGAGCTACAGTGTTCCCTCGTTATTTTCCTTTTCCTTCCCTCCACTGCACCCTTTTGTTTTGTATTTATTTGCTTGTCTTTGCTTTGTATTTGACACTGTACACCTACGGTGTCAACCGTAGGTGTCCAAAACCAGTGTCAAAATAACATTTCTGATAAAACAATAACATAGTAAATCAAGTAAAAGTACCAATGTTGCTAAAGTCGGATCGGACAGTAAATCGGAAAGGGTTTTGGTTCAGATTTAACTGGTTCAATCAGTTCAACTGTATGGTATAACTGCAGGATGTATAACATAAAATATTCTCATGAATTATAACATGAAATACTAGCAAAATATTATAATTATTAAAAGTTAAAACAAGAAATTAAAAACTGAACTTAGCATCTTTATAATATAAAAGTATCATTGTAAAGTTTATAAATTTATACATTTTAACTTTAAACTTTGCCAGGATTAAGAAGGATTAAGAAGCGTGTTTGTATTCTCACCTTAACACTATATTGCAACTCTTATACAAGTCAACTTAAGGAGGCGAGCAAATGAGCAACTGCACGAGGATGAACCGATGATGACTGTGAGCGACTGTGTAAGGACAAAAATGAAGGGATGAGACGAATGGTCAGGCAAACTGCAGCAATGACAGACTCAGACGGAGATTAAAGGATTGGCCGAACGGTCAGACGAAGCAAGAACTTTTGTTGTTTTGCACTGTCGCAATTACAAAGAAAGACATACTAGATCTGAAATAGAGAATTAGTCAGCTAATTAAATTTTCTCTTTTCTGTTTCACTTTATCATGTTTTTGTTCTTTTTTCAACTTTTAAATTTTAATTTTTCTCTCTAGAAAATTGGCCAGACCCGGTCCAGCCTAGTCCAACCAAGTTTTTGACCGGTTTAAAGCGATCTGACCATAGAAACAGTTCTGACGCCTTACTAGGACCGAATAAAAGGCCGATTCACGAGTCAATCGGACCGGCTGATCTAGTTTTGTTTTCATAACCTTGAGTAAAACAATAAAATATGATAATAAAAGGATATAAAATAAATAAATTTTAAATATTTATACAATATTTATATATATGTGCTCAAGTTAGGTTTTGGAAAGGGGTTTAATCCGGCCTAAAAGTCCCTTACCTTACCCAACACAATAAAAGTGTTATATATTATGGTGAATATTTCTCTCGTATCCAACAAATAGAAGGGTAAAAGTTACCTTTGCCTAATCAAAATATGTCACCTCAATTAAATGAATCAAGTTAGTTGGTCATGTTAAATGATTCTCACCATTTGATTGGGCCACCTAACCAGGATAAACTTTTACCCTTCCATTTCTGCGTATTAGAGAATTCACCATATATTATTAGTTGAGTAGTGCATGCCAACTTAGATTGGTCACGAGTCATACTAATATGGCCCCACTAATATGGCTTCGTTTAGATAGCATAACTTACAGTTTATTAGAGTTTCTCTATTGATATGTGTTTTTATGTATAAAAAAAAGTAGGCTTAATTGCTTTTTTAGTCACCCGGATATTACGATTATGCAATTTTAGTCCCTCAAGTTTTAATTGCATCAATTGGGTCCCTCAAATATTACAATTGTGCAATTTTGATCCCCTAAATTTAAATTGCGCTAATTGAGTTCCTGGGTATCACGATTGTGCAACTTTGGTCCTTCAAGTATCACGATAGTGCAATTTTTAACGCCAGTAGCCTACGTGGCCCACATGGGACTGGTTTGACACTCAGTGAGGTCAACTTGACAGCTTACAGGGCATTCTTATGTGACATCATTGACATCTCACATACTTTAATGGTCAAATGCATATCACTAAGTGCAACATAGAAATGACGCATAAGCTGTCAAACTGGCTTCACTAAATGCAAATCAGTCACACATGTGCTTCATAGGCTATTGACGTTAAAAATTGCACATGGTGATACTTGAGGAACCAAAATTGCACAATGGTGATACCGGAGGGATCAAAATTGCACAATCGTGATACTTGGAGGTCCAATTGGTGCAATTAAAACATGAGGGACCAAAATTGCATAATGGTGATACTTGGGGGACCCAATTGACCTAATTAATACCTGGGGGACTAAAATTGCACAATCATAATATCTAGGAGATCAAAGTACAATTAAGCTAAAAAAAGTATTTGAGTAAGCTTAAATAAGTAACTTATTAACCCCCAGAAGCTGTTTTTAGTTTATTTTGATAATCCAATTTTTTAGCTTATTGAAAAATCTTGTATGAAAGCTTATAAGAGAAGTTATTTTCATATTTTATAGGACAATTATTTCCCCACAATAATTTGAAATTACATCAAAACCAACTCTTCCATCTTTTTCTGTACAGTTTATGGATTTTAAAAGCGTTTCTTCGAGTATGTATCCAAACACTAAATAACTTAATTTAAAAGGAATTTAATACATAAAAACTTTTCACATAAAATCTTCTTATATAAATGTTTAAATAAGTTGTTTATCCAAATATAACCTACATCCTCCCTATGTTCATACTTCATAGTTTCTCTGGGAGGAAAATAAGTAAAAAATTCCTTAAGGCTTATATATGTTTACATCAATTTTTTTGTATTCTTCTGAATCAATTGTTCGTGTTTATGTTTTTTTATTTCTCTGTTGAGTAGTTCGGGCTTTACCGTCACATGCCCATGGACATGGTTGAGGTTGAGGTTAATATGTCAAGGCTAAAGGGCCTTGAGTAGTCAAGGCATTTCTATCTTTTATTGGGCTTACATCATTTTGGGCTTGCAGTTGTAACTTTTTGTTTTTTAATTTCTTTTGGTAAGATGCCAGCGGACCATTTTTACTCTAAACAATCACATTTCTATTCATCATGAAAGTTTTTGTAGGCTTTTTCAAAACACATTTTGTATCTATTTTTCTGACACACTACATTAAATGACCGATTTAGAAAGGGGCGGATCCAGAAAATATCAAAGGGGAGCTAAACATGTTTCAAAATTTATTGCTTTGACTCACTTTTATCTAGCGCCGGTTATTATATTGTTTTTCTGGAATAATAATAGTTTACTCAAGCAAGGATAAACCCTTGGAGTCCATTTGATATTCTACGAGTTTATCACGGATAACTTATAACGGATAAAAAAATAGTCCCGTTTGACAAGCGTTTCTATCACGAGCTTATCGTTTTTTTTCACGAGCTTATAGCGTGTTTTTTAGATGCTACTTAAAGTAACGTTTGAGCATATAACTTATAGAGTTTCATTTTTTTCACTTTTATCATTATTATCTTAATTTAATTCTACCTTTATCATCTTCTCTCCTTTTTATGTAAAATCATTAATGAAGATGTCCTTTTATGTCATTTTATATTTTTCAGCTAATTTACCGCTAATTTTATCAAACACTTTCATACAAAATAAATTGATTTATCCACTAACAGCTAGTTTTACCAAACACACTTTTATAACTTAAAGTAAATGGTATTGATATCAACTATTCAAAACAACCGTCATTGTAAGTAAATGGTCTTGATATCAACTATTCAAAACAACTGTCGTTGTAGGTTGCGCGACAAAGTAAAAAAAATATTTCAAAATTATAAATAAGGAGAGGGTCGGAGCCCACGGTTCCCCCACCAGTTCCATTTAGAGACTTCACATTTTGAATGACTCGCATTTTAGAGGGATATGGAACATGGAAGAGTTGACAGACCTAAATTCTAATCGACTTTTAAAGTTTTTTTTTTTTATATAATTCCATCGAATTGAATAGTCATGACTCATATTTGTTCCCTCAACCTAACTTCTTCATCACAGAAAGGCAAATCAGAAGGAAAGACTATATACATAGCTAATGCTCAAAAGCTCTTATTTGTTGTATATATATTTATCCCCACTACGAGATCAAATTTCTTGGCACTTGGCATGCCATCTGTGTAAAGTTGAATCCTAAATTAATAGTATTTGATCATCCAAGTTTGATTTTGGTTGGCAAAATTAGTTAAAATTTTGGTGATCAATTATGTGTCTTTGGAGTTCTTATATTGAGAATTTAGCAAGAAATAATGCCACACATGACTTAGTGTTTGTTTGGTTTAGATTTTGGTTATATTGATTTTGAAATGATTAATTTTGAAAGAATTGGTTTTGAAATGATTGATTTTTAAAGAATTGATTTCAATGGAGGAATGATTTTTCAAAAGTAAATTTAGAAGAATTGATTTTGTTGGAATTATGTAAAAGGGCATAAAACCAAAACATAGTTTTTGCACATAAAAAACTTAGTGAACAAAATTATTATTATTATTATTATTATTATTATAGGGAACTTCATCCCTAATTCCAACATAACGTTACCAAACTCAGCATGTGTGTTAAATTGAGGAAATACCTCTTTTTTAGTATCATCAACCGCCTTTGATTTTGATAAGTTAGATGGTGAAACTAACTCATCTGTCATATAGTTATTGGGTACCATGCAATTTCAGGTAAAAAATTTGTTGTATCATTTGCAAAATAATGTTCCTCGTCAAATGAATTCATATCATCTACTTTAGTTCTACTCAACCTGCATCCTTTCTTTTTCTTCACAGTTTTGTTTTAGTTCCTAGCTACAGTAGGGTTTCATTACTCTACTTTGATTCAACCTACTTGTTGGCCTCTTTTTCCTTCTCTAGGGAGTTGGGTTGCCAATAGTTATAGGTTCAAAGAGGGGTTGGGTTGCCAATAAATGCAGGTTTAGAATAAGGGTTAGGTTCCTAACACTTGCAATTCAATAGAGGTTTAGGTTTAGGTTTAATTAGGTTTACTTATATTTTTTCCCGTGTAGAAAGTACAAAAGAACTTCTTTGTTAGACCCTGCATCATTTATCAACCTCACACATCCTATGTCACTCAAGAAGAAAAAGAAGTAACAGATGCAAGAACTATTTTTTATTAAACGTGAGCACAGATACAAGAGATATAGGGGATAAGGATATATAGTAGATTGTGCACCAACGGCTCTGCAAATATTGTGGAGCACATTCCTTATTTCGCTACACAATTCCTTATTAATGTTAATTTGATTTGCTGTAATTAAAACACTTAAATACAATAACGGCTATCAATTAATGCTGGAACTATTTTGGGGATTGCCATCTTTATTCCCACAGTTTTCGTCCATGACAGATTGTATACTGTCAATACCCTCCCTCAAACGAGGCCGAGGCTGAAGGTAGAGTTTGGTCTGGAAGTGTATGAGGGTAGCCTTTGACATAGGCTTAGTGAAGAGATCAGCAACTTGATCATGGGTAGAAATGTGGTCAGTGACAAGAAGCCTAAGTGCAACTTGTTCGCGTACGAAATGATAATCCAATTCAATATGTTTATTGCGGGCATGGAAGACTGGATTAATGGTCATGTGAGGAGCGCGGATATTGTCACAATAAATTATTGGAGGAGAGGCAAGTGAAATGCGAAGATCTTTTAGGAGGAATGTCAACCACGTGCGTTCAGCTGCAGTGTTAGCCATGGCCCTATATTCAGCTTCAGTGCTGGAGCGAGAGACTGTATGTTGTTTCTTTGCACACCATGAGATGAGGTTTCCTCCAAGAAAAGTACATTAGCCAGTGGAAGAGCGTCGAGTGGTAGGACAACCTGCCCAATCTGCATCAGAAAAGGCAAAAAGATCAAGTGTAGTGTTGGAAGTAAAGTGGAGACCTACATCAATAGTTCCTTTGACATATCGTAAGATACGCCGAACCATTTTTAAATGCATAATAGTAGGAGCATGCATGAACTGAGAGACATAGTTAACACTAAATGAAAGATTTGGACAAGTAAGAGTGAGGTATTGTAAAGCTCCAACAAGTCCACGAAAGTCACTTGGATCATCAAGGAGAGTATTGGATACGATCTTGGTTTTGGTTTCAAGAGGTGTGCTCATTGGCTTGCAATCAACCATGTTAGCACGTTCAAGGATAGTAAGGGCATAATGTGACTGGGATAGAAGGAGCCTATTTGTTGTCGAGAGTATCTCAATTCCAAGAAAGTGATGAAGAGGTCCTAAGTTCTTCATGGCAAATTCAGATTGCAGAAGTTGAATGAAGTCAGAAACTAGAGAAGTGCTGGATCCTGTGAGACGTATATCATCAACATAAAGGAGAAGAATTAGAGATCCTAAATCAGAGTGTAAAATAAATAGAGATGGGACAGTCATACTACAAAAAAAACCATATTTAAGAAGAAAAGAAATGAAGCAATCAAACCAGGCCCGAGGCGCTTGTTTGAGACCATAAATAGCCTTTTGGAGTTTGCAAACATGATTTTGGAATTGTGGATCAGCCATGCCAGGAGGTTGTTCCATGTATATGTTTTCAGAAAGCACTCCATGCAAAAAAGCATTTTTTACGTCGAGTTGTCGAATGTTCCATTTTTGAACAAGAGCTGTAGTGATGATTAACCGGATTGTGCCTAGCTTGATTACGGGAGAGAAAGTTTTGATATAGTCCACTCCATCAATATGGTGGTATCCTTTTGGAACAACTCTAGCTTTGAGGCGATCTAGGAACCCATTAGGTTTGAGTTTTGATTTGAAAACCCATTTAGAGCCAATGACATGCATGGTAGGGGTGCGAGGAACAAGTTCCCAAGTTTCATTTTTGTGTAAAGCCTCAAGTTCCTCATGCATGGCAGCTTTCCATCCAGGATGAACTAATGCTGAACGAATGTTATGTGGGTTACGGGGAATGTCGGTGTTGGCCATGGAGATTAAGGCATATTTAGGATTAGGCTTTACAATGTCATATTGTGAACGAGTGACCATTGAATGTGAAGGTAGGGCTTGTGGTAGTGGAGTTTGGGGAGAAAAGGTGGACTCATTCTGCTGACTTAGGGTGGAAGGCACAAACTCGAGCTCGGGTTCAGTTCGTGATGGTGGTGGAGAGTACTCAAGGTGCCCAAGTTCAGGTTATGAGGACTGTTCCGATTGATCAATAGGTGCAAGAGGGGGTTGTAAGGTAGGAGAGTGCACTAAAACTGTTGGTAATTGACTTGAGCACGGTGGATTGCTATCTGTTTGCATCAAATCTGAATAAGAGTTAGAGTTATTGTGGGGTAACCAGGAGTCAAATATACCAACTACATGTGATGTAGAAGGGGGAATGTTATTGCCATGATTATTCTTATATGGAAAAAATAACTCATCAAAAACAACATGGCGGGAGATGAAGAATTTCTTACTAGAGGGATGAAAGCATTTATACCCTTTATGTGTATCACTATAGCCAACAAATACACAAAGAATAATTTTTGGGTCAAATTTGTGACGTCGTGCGTCCCAAGTGTAAGGAAAGCATTTAGAGCCAAAGACTCGAAGTGAAGAATAGTTAGGATCTGTCCCATGCAGAGTAAAGTAAGGAGTTTCAAAATTAAGAGAAGAAGATGGAAGTCTATTAATAAGATGGAGAGCTGTAGTGAAAGCTTCAACCCATAAAAATAAAGGGACACCGCTATGGAACAACATCGTCATACCGAGTTCTCGTATTATTTTATGTCGCCTTTCAACCATACCTGTTTATTGTGGGGTATATGGGCAAGATACCTGATGAACAATACCTGTTAAACGAAAATGAGTTGAAAGTTTGGAGTTGATGAATTCGCCTCCTCCATCAGAATGAAAAACCTTGATTTCTTTGTTTAATTGCTTTTTAACATATTGTCCAAAGGATAAGTAAGCATTAACAAAATCAGATTTATGTTGTAAGGGAATAATCCATGTATTCTTGGAGAAGTCATCAACTAGACAGGCATAGTATCTAAAATTACCAATAGATAAAATAGGGGCGGGTCCCCATAAGTCGCAATGTATTTTTTCAAAGATAGAAGAACTAAAATTTGTAGAGGAAGAAAATGGTAATTTACTTAGTTTTCCCAATTGACAACTATCACAAAGTTGTTCAGATTTCATAGTTCCAACTACATCAATTAACTCTTTATTCTTTATTAATTGTAAAGCCATAGTTTGAGGATGTCCTAGTCGCTGATGCCAAATGTCCGCTGTCCCAGATTTGAAATGATGTGAGAAAAACAATTCAGGCGAAGAGGAAAGAACATATAGGTCACCCTTGTGCCTCCCTGTAATCATTGATTCCCCTGTTTCTCGTTCCTTCACACAAAAATCAACATTAGAAAACTCACAATTAACAGGAAATTGCTTTGTTAATTGACTTACAGAGAGCAATTTTTTTTGTCAAATTAGGAACTAGTAAGATATTATGAAGAGGTAAAGTAATATTTTTTTTGCTTAATGGAGGAGTCTCCAATACCCACAATAAGTAGAGAAGAACCATCACTAATAAGAACAGTATCTGTACCTGAATATTGTCGAATGTTATTCAACATACTTGTTTTACCTGTCATATGGTTGGAGGCTCCTGTGTCCGAAGTCCACTCTGTTTGAGCAATTGTTTTATCCAAGGTGACTGCTGTGAGTGCTTAGGGTATATCATCAGATTGAGTTGGCTTCTTGGGCACCCACCAACATATTTTTGCTATATGGCCCATTGTGCCACAGTACTGACATTTTTCATTTTGATACATCTCACGTTCTGCAGGTGTCATACGTCGCTCTCTTAGTGGCGGAGGACGTCGCTGCTGAGTGGTTTGATGTCGGTTACTAGATTGTTGAGCCTGAAATTCTCGACCAGATGATGTGAAGGCTTGAGAATTCTCACGACGTCGAGAGTAAAATTGTTGGGATCGTTGATGTTGTTGGCCATAGAAGGCCATCTGAGGAGTAAATGGGCTTTTCAAATTGGCACGGCTAGAAAACCAATTGTGCAGCTGATCAAGGCTTTGGAGTTGTGAGATTAGCTCAGAGCAGGATGGCCTTGGAGGTTTTAGCATGGTTGTTGTGAATGTTTCATATTCTGGACCAAGGCTTGTGAGAAGATAGAAGACGTTTTCTTTGTCTGGGATAGGTTTCCCAATGGCTGCCAGATTGTCGCATAGACCTTTGAAGATGCGAATGTGGTCTCCAATAGTTTGATCCTCTTCCTTGCGGAGGTACGTAACTTGTTGACGAAGTGTGAATTCGCGTTCTTGTGGATCTTCTACATATGCATCCTTGAGTGCGATCCAAACGGAATGGGCAGTGTCTAAGCCGACGACAAGACCAGGAGCTTCCTCGGAAAGTATTCCGATTATCCATCCTCGAAGAAGGCGATCTGCTTTCTGCCAAGTGATGAACTCATCGGTTAGTTTTGGGGCAATTTTTTCTGCGGTTGTGGTGTTTGGAGTGATGTATTGTGTGGGGGCGGGGTCTTCATTTGTCAGGTGGCCAACCAAGTCTTGGCTTTCTGCAAGGGCTAAGGCTTGTTCACGCCACAATGGGTAGTTTGAGGGGCTGAGTCTTAGAGTGATGAAATTGCCAACATTGAGGGGTAGGGAAGTCATGGCTGTATGTGAGTGTTCATAGAGGCCTTTGATACCAAGAAGAAAAAGAAGTAACAGATGCAAGAACTATTTTTTATTAAGCATGAACACAGATACAAGAGATATAGGGGAGAGGGATATATAGCAGATTGTGCACAACGGCTCTGCAAATATTGTGGAGCACATTCCTTATTTCGCTACACAATTCCTTATTAATGTTGATTTGATTTGTTGTACTTAAAACACTTAAAAACAATAACGGCTATCAATTAATGCTGAAACTATTTTGGGGATTGCCATCTTTATTCCCACAATTTTAGGCCATGACAGATTGTATACTATCAATAACTCATAATCACCTTTAAATCCCAAGCTCAGTGACTTACTAGATGACTGAAATTAAAACAAGGGCGGACCAGAGATGACTGAGATGTCTAGCAGTAGCATTAACGTACTATAACAGCTCGAAGAAGAGTGAGACAGTAATATCAAAAGGAGGGCATTGTGCTTAGGATACTCCTTAACAAGATCATATCAGAATTAATACGGGGAAAAAATATTTGCATACTAAATTTTTCATTCTACTTTTATATTTAATGAAGGATTAGACTCATCTAAAGTGAGCAAAAGTCTAAAGTGAGAAAGTAAGGATGTATTCACCCCTGATTAGTTAAAGCGGGTTGTGATCTCAATACACTTTAATTAATCAAGGGTCGATACATCCTTACTTTCTCACTTTACACTTTTGTTTATTTTAGAAAAGTTTTTTCCTTTAATGAATAATGTGTTAAAAATTTAATTACATGTATTATATAATAATTAAAATGATACTCTTTCTGTTTTATAATATTTATCGTATTAGAGGAAAAAATTTATTTTATTCTTCACTTTAAAAATGTAATATAATATTAATTGTTTTTTTTTAATTTATCCTTGATTTTTTTACTACATAAAATGTGAGAAATGAAATAAAAAGGTAATTTAGTTAAATGAAATTATATATTTTTTTAATTAAAAATATTGAAAAAAATTTAACTCCTTTATATTCAAAATCTTAAATGGTAGTTACCTAAGAGCGATGAGATGACACGACTGTCTTTCAGTTTATCCAGTGGTCTCAAGTTCGAATCCTAGTCCTGGAATTGTAGTAGTATTAAAACTTTTAAGGGAGATTTTTTGTCGTCCTTGTGGTCCTATCCCGCTCGAGAGATTAATCTCGACGGTTGCATGCGGAGGATACATAGAAAACCAAAAAGAAAATCTTAAATGGTACTCCATCCGGTCATCAATATAAGAGACAAAACCTAATTCATTAATATCAAGGAAAATTATTGAAATAAATTTATTTTAAATTTTATTCCACAAATGCCTTTATTTAATTACTATTAATTCAATTAACTTATTTATTCCTAGTGAGCTAAACAAAAGCACTTGTATGAAAAAATGTTGAGTGTCTTTAATATGAATTTTACAATAAATAAGGATAAAAATGAAATTTAGCATCAAAATTAATCATTTTTTCTTATATATTAAAAAAAAAGACCATTTTGTCTTTTATATATTAATGATGGGAGGGAGTAGTTATTAAAAAATAGTAACTATGTAGTGATTAATACAGTATATATTATTAATGAGTGGTGTAAAAAGATGTATACAAAAAATTGTAGCATACTATTGAGAGGGTGTTTGGGTAAGATTAATTCTTATCCAAACAATTGTTTTTCACGGTAAAAACTGTTTTTTAGTAGAAGTTGATATGTTAGGGTTAACTAATTAAATTTCAAAACAACTGTTTTTATAAGAAAAAAGTTATTTTTAGAGAAGTTAGAAGTTTGAATTTTATTTAAAAAGTTGTTAGATTATTTTGAAACCAATAACATTCTTTCTATTTCATCCTTACAAAGCTAACTACCAAATAAATATTATTAAATTAGAAAAATAACTTCATATCATTTTTAGTAATTTACTATATATAAGTATTTTTTTTACACAACTCAAACGAAATAGATTATCTTATAATCACTTTTCAGCAAATATATCGAAACATAAAACTGATTCTATTATAATCAATTATCAATTATAATAATAATTGATTATTCACATAATTAATTATTAAAATAATCAAATTTTTACCTCTGATTTAAACAGGGAGTGAATAACAAAACTACATCGTATAAGAACATCAGTAAAGAGTGCAGCGAAAAAAGAACAGCTGTAAAGAAGAAGCGTTGAAAGTTGAGCGTGGGCTATGGGAATCCTCGGCTTTTTGAGCGAATGGGGAAGGAGAGCACATGCTGTCTGAGACTGTAACAACGCCGACAGCCGCTATCATCGGTCAGATCAGTCATCACCGCACCTGAGGCTGTGTTGGACCTCATTCATCCAGCATCAATCGATCATCACCTTTCCTTTTTATAGTAACATCTAAAGCCACACGGTTCCGCCGCCGACGCCGTTGCCTCTCCCTCATGAGGTTAAAACCCCAATGTCAACGACATGTCTTGCTTTCTCTCTTTCAGCTTGCATTGATTGAATTGCATGTGGATGAGATGTGCCTCTCTTTCTCCTTCTCCATGCATAATTCCACATTATTCTATTTTCTTCTTTCTTTGAAAAGATATAATAGAAAAAGTGGAAAGTTTGATGTCAAATGTTTCCTTTAAGACCGCGTTTGGTTCAATAGAGGGGAGGGAAGCATTTTAATTAATTGTTATGTTTGGTTAAAAGGAAGGGAAACAAATTAACATTTTTCATATTTATTTCGTGCTCAAAGGAAGAGGGAAGATTTAATTAAAACTAATTTACTTTTATATCCATATAATTATTTAATTCAAAATATACATGTGAAGATATTTTAGTCAATACATGTAAAATGTTTTAAAATCTCTTATCTCCCCTCCAAATCCTCTCGTTATTGGAGGGGAGCCAAAATTGAGTGAGGAGGGATTTTTCTCCCCTCCACACCCCTCAAAAAAGTTGAACAAAACATGAAAGATTTAAAAAAAAACCCTCTCTTCCCCTCCACTTCCCTCCAACCAAACACTATATAAAAGTGTTTTGGATCGTTTTCGGAGTGTTTGGACAGCATAACTTACTGATTACGACTTATTAAAACGTTTTTACACTATACGTGTTTTTATATTATAAAAAAGTTAGTGTTTAAATAAATTTAAATAAGTAACGTAATAATCTCAAAAGCTATTTTAAAATTATTTTATGATTTACTATTCTTAAGCGTCTTAGAAAAACTTTGTGCAAAAACTTATATTTAGCATGACTAGGATCGATGTTGTTTTGCACATTTACAAGACAATTATATTCCTATTATTATAATTTGAAATTCCATGAAAATCAAACCTTTCATCTCTCAACTTCAATACTAGCTCCCTCGACCTTGTATCTCTCTCACCATTAAAAACGCTTCTTCAAGCTTGCACTCGAACACCAAATAATTTAATATAAAAGAAGCTTATGGTATAAAAGCTTTTTACAGAAAAATTTCTTGTACAAACTGTAACGTCCCGATTTTCATGTTTTCTAATTCTTCAGTAATTTAAGGTTTGTATTTTATTGGAGGTTTTAAAGAGTGAAATAAAATATTCTGACCACATAGGAATGTCCTACACAACCATAGGAAGCCATGGTTAAGTTTCGGGCAAAAATGCAAACGGAGTCCGGTCTGCGTTTTTCACGGGTAGTAGCCTTTTTCCACTATTGAGACCTAATTTGGACTCATGAACAAGACAGTAAGTCTCATGATTTTATTCTCTACATCTTTGTTAAAATTCGTGCCGACGTCCGAAAAATAATAATATTATATTATATTCGATCGTTTAGCTGAATCGGGAGGCGTTCGGAGTTGTAAAAGGATTTAACGAAACCCGACAACGGATGAGCTTGATACCACATCATCCCAGGACACTTGGGAGAGTATGCCAGAGTCGTCATGACTGTCGGAAAAATCGAGACGCGAAATTATCAAAATGTCCCTAACTTTAGTCTTTTACACTTTTTACCATTTTACACTTTTGACAAATGACCTTTTTGCCCTTAAGTGACATTTTAAAGAGCTGAACTCAGCCCCATCCAGCCTTCATTTTCGTACAGCCCCCTCCCCAAATAGAACTCCATAGTTGTTCTTGAGAAAACACCATTGATCCTTGAGAAAAAGCTTGAATACTTGTTAGAAACACTTGATTCCTTAAGCAATTTTCCTTCATTCTTAGGTAAGATCACTTCTATGATCTCTTAGTTTCTTGAATCTCTATCTATTTCAAGAATATACTTTATTTTCATGAAAATCATTTCTTAGATCCAAAACTTTGAAAATCCATAGGAATTTGTAGAAAAATCCTTTTGATGTGAAACCAATTTCTATGAACTCACCTCATCATTCTCTACCTAAACCCAAGAGCTTATGATTCAATTCTCACCCTAGCTCAAAAAGCCCAATATGGCCGAACCCTATGTGATGATGATGAATAGTATTTTTCATCAATTTTTGATTTCTAACACTTGATTTCATCCTTAGCTTTCCTATTGCCTTTGAATCCATGAAATAGAAAACAAAAATCAATTCCTAACCTTTTTACCCTAGGGTGGCCGAAACCCTCATTTTTAGAATTGTTGAGTTTTGCTTTGATTGTTGTTTAATGTTTAATTGTTGTGTTGTTGTAGTTGGTGACAATTGTCAGGAGGTTCACAAATCGATCAACCGACTTTGATCCGGATATCTGCTCTTCAACAGGTATGGGGGGTGAACCTCATCACACCAAAATAGTGGTGGTGAAGATGGTTGTTTAGTTTATGTGTGGGTGAAACCCTTTGGTTTGGGTTCACCAATTAATTTGGTTCTCTTGGAGAACAATGTGTAATATTTGTAGTTTATGCTTGTATGGCTTAACATGTGCTTTATGATGATGTTGTCTAGGTGAGAAAATAATTTCGTGCATGTTGATAAACCTACTTTGATCACTAGATCAAGTATGGACTTTTGTGCTTGATTATGATGCAATGATGTGTGTTTATTGTTTATCATAATTGTGTGAGTTTTGTGAGCCATAACTTGGTTAGTTGGTGAAGTAAATCTTCACATTGGTGCATAGTTGGCTTTCGGCCATGACCTTGAGAAAAGGAAGGTAATGTGTAGTTCTTGAACAAATTAAAGTTTTGAAGTAAGAAAAGTGTTTTAGTGGCTTATGCTTTAAAGAAAAACCATAAGTGATTTTGATCCAAAGATCAAACAAAGTTTCAATCTCTAGGTGTTTTCACCAAAGGGAAACATGTCTTATACCTTACCAGTAGTTCATCTATTTAATCAAGTATTTTAAAAGGAAACAAAGGAGTGTTTTTCATAAAAAGTTAGACATAATTCCATAAGGTTTTTCTTTATTCTAGAACAAAGTAATGTTTTCTTAAGGCAATTTCGCTAAGCGAATCAATCCTCGCTAAACGAAAATAGAGAAAATACAAGCTAGGTATCACTGCATTAATTTTGCTAAGCGATTGCAGCTTCGCTAAACGAATAAGAAGGATTTTCGCTAAGCGATCCAGGGAAATTTTAAAAGAGGTATTACAGCCTCAATTTCGCTGAGCGAGTGTTTCCTCGCTAAGCGAAACTCACTCACATTTTATCTTTATCTTTTCCTTATCATCCTCAAAATTGTAAACGTCGTTTCGGTTTACAAAAGGAGTTTTAACTCAAAATCATAAGTTAATCGTAAATTTTAACGTATAAAAACCTAAGTTAAGTAATTAACTTAGAGTTGAAGACAAGAGATAATTAAGTATAGAATGTGGTGAAACAAGACCATATACTATACCATTGATGACTTAGTACATCAATGACTTCATAAGACTTAAGTGAATAAACACTCATTTCCTTAATTGAAAATCAAGGAGTAATATCTTAGAAAGGATTAAAGACTTATCTAAGAGGATTCTCGATCCTTATTCATAATGCTTAGGACTTGGGACATAATTCATAAGACATAAACACAAACACGAAACGTTTTGGGTTTTGGAAAAGTAGTTCGATGACGGACCGGTGATTCGGACCCTGATCAATCGTTCAATTGTTTCATTCTTGTGATGACTCAATCCCGGAGGGATCACGAGATTTATCCGTTGGATAAAAGGTTTTGTTTTTCAAAGACGCGTATAGTTCCTAAGGAAGAGAACCTTAGTGGACCTCGAGGTTTACCCGGGGGGTAGACATTGCTTGATCGCATCTACTTTGTGTAAGCATTGGCATTTCATTTGCATAGTTGTAAGGCCTTGAGCCTAGGAGTTGAGCTTACACCTTGATGCGAGTGCGAATATTACGATGACGATCTTCAATGGTCTTTTTGGAGGTATCAGGGTTGGAAAGACTGACATGTGACCAGTTGGTAGCTCTTCTGTGTCGTGGCTAATCCGAGCAATACACTGATATTCTCTACTAGATGCCATACTTTTCATGTTTGGTTGAGAGTGTTTCGGTAAAGCTAGATACGTACACGTTACGAATGTTGTATCATCTTGCTCATGGCTGGCAGAAACCGGAACTTGTCCTCCCATTCACTCTCTCCGACGTTTTGTTAGCTCCATGGAGTAGGGGTCAGAGTAGTACCCAGTGGCATTGGCATTGAGTCATGTACATTGCATTGCATTGCATGGCTGTTGATGTTTACATTTACTGTTATACATCGTTGTTCTGTTTTAATAATGTTTTATATTATGTTGTTAACTGTTTAACATGATATTATGCTGTTAACTGTTTAACATGATTTGTATTGAGAACTTTAGTAAGCATGTTGGGTACGCTGTTACCTGGTGAGTCGTCCCGTTTTTACTACTGCTGTTTTGTTGTGTTGATGGACGGGAATCTCACCTATATCTGTATATTTTCTGCTGGTACTTGTTGTTGCTGCTTGAACAGATGGACGTGACGATGGTTCAGTTCAGCAGTTTACTTGAGCCCGGAGGCGGACTCTTTTTGTGGTTTAGTTTTGTAGTCGGCCAGACTGTATCGGTATCTGTAGTACTTTTGTAGTACCTTTTGGGAGCTACGACTCCTAGTACTTATTTTATTCTTATGTTAGATATACATTAGACCTATGTCTGTATACAGTATTATTTACGTTTCTGTTTTCTGTTTCTGTATTTATAATACAGTATGTTCTAGAAATGCATGGTGAACTTAAGTTCATTTATTAGTATTATTTACCTTTACTAATCCCATTACATCTTTGTGAAAAGAAAAAAAAATCGTATTTTCCGCATTAATGAAAATTTTCAGCCTTATAAACGTTCGGGAATGTGATACTCGGGAAAGGGTGTTGCACAAACACTTAAATAAGTTGGTTACCTAAATGAGACCCTAGTCCAGTGGGATGATCGAGTCTGGCCTAACCCGTATCTTAAGAGCCAATCAGATAAGACAATACAAACAACCCGCTACCTCAACCAAGAGGTTTGGTAGTGTCATCTCGCACCCCATGACACGTTGAAAAGCGGTCGTGCCAGCTGCATACCCGACGCAGGATATGCTTCCCCCACACACGCGGTCGGCTTGTTTCTCTAGGAATAATCACATGCTTCTCAGAGATCTATGTAGGCAAGAACACTCTTGACCTATATATAAATAAGAAAACCCTCGGGAGTATATCGGTTACTGATCGTTTACCCTATTTTCTACCTCAAACACTTATGTTATGTTTGATTTACCATTGTAAATGTATGTTTGAGTCTACACCTATTTTTGCCTCAAAGGAACTTTATAGATACTTTGCCCTAAATGTAAGTTTACAATTTCTCAATTGTAAACCAAATATGCACTTATTAGCAATATCGCTATACACTACAAGAAATTTTTCATATACCTACGGACACTTTTAGTGACAGTTGTTAAAACTGTAGGTATAAGTATTAGTTAGGGATGGCAATGAGGTAGGGCGGGGAGTACTCTCCCGCTCCCCATCCCCAATTTTTCCCGTCGTCCCCCGTATCGGGGAGTTTTTCTCCGTCGTCTCCATTCCCACAGATCCCCGCGGGGAGTTCGGGGACCCTGAAAATTCATAAAATAATAATAATAAGTAACTATAACTAAGTTCAAGCAATCTTAAGACATTGTAACAAGACACTAAAAATCTTAAATATTTAAAGTTAAAGCATTCTCCAAGACATTGTAATAAGTCCAACCTTCAATAGTACACATATATGTTTAATATTTTATTTTTTTAAAAATAAAATATATCTACAATATATATACACATATTTTTAAGGATATTTTAGTAATATTTTTGGGGTGGGGACCCCACGGGGCGATAAGCATGTTTCCTATTCCCGCCCCCAAAGTGCATTCGGGGGATTTTCTCCCTCATCCCCCCCCCCGCAGGGCCCTATTCGGAGCAGTCCCCGCGGGCATCCCCATGCACAGGTACAAACTGTTATCCCTAGTATTAGTGTTGGTCAAATCGAAGGTAAAGATTGGTAGAGCATAGGTAAAACCCATTGACATTGAAATACAACAGTAGGTAAAGGTATGTAAACTGTAGGTAAAGCCTGACAATCAATTGTCCTTGGTATTCGTCACTCTTAATAAACAGATGGACCAATCATAGGTGAATGCAAACTTTATATATACTTACGGATTTTAAATATATAATGATAAATTTTGTCCGTAACTGAAAGACAAATTTCGTATAGTAAGAATTGATGAACAATTTTCTATTAATATTATTGATCATTTTTACTCATATGCATATTATTTTATATTTAAGTTTAATTGATTTTTATATATTTATATTTTAATTTTTCATTAAACAAATATAAAAAAGATGCAAATAAAAATGATGTGATTATAACATATGATTTATTTTAATATTTGCCGAGAGACATTGGTCAAAGAAGTAACATATAGGTGGCGGTGGTCCGTGGTAGGTGGCGTACAGTGACTGTTGGCGGTGCAGTAGTGTGTATCACAATTATGCTATCTTTAGGACCAAAAGTATGTATGTTGAGGAGGTTCTGCTTGTTTTTTTTCCACTTAACTTTTCATTCAGCCAGTTACTAATTGAAAACGTGTGGGTCATAATCTGTTTAATCATACGCCACGTTGATGTTTTATACTTACATTTATGTGAGAAATGGATTTTTTCTCATTATTTTTTCTTCAATTTTTAATCTTCATCCTTAATCAATTTTCACACATTTTTTTCATATTCTAAAACTCTTCTTCTTTTTGTCTTTTAAGGGTAAGATTCCCAACATTATTTTCTCATATTGATTTTCAACATGAGAGAATCTTGATCCATTTATGTGAGTATATATTTTTCAGTCATCTATTGGTTTCTCAAGTAAGAGTAGCTGAACTATATGTTATTAGTTTATTTTTTTATTTTTTTGACAAAACATATTATTAGTTTATTTGAAGTATATATATATATATAAGTATCATTACTAGTTGCTCTTAATATTTATTTTTACGAGGTTGTTTGACAGGTGACACTTCTAGTAGTAGAAAATTTCTTATAGATACTGTTGGTAACGAGCAATTGAATGTAAAGAATGAAAACACTAAACGTATAAGGACAAAAGAACTTGTTAATAAGGTTCAGTCAATTGTTTTCATTCTTTACATTCGATTGTTTGTTATCAACAATTGTTTTCTTTCTTATCGTCGATTAACGGAACATGCCGTCTGATCACCACAACGCCATGGAGACTTTCGACATAAAGATCTTTGACTTAGATCCCCAACTACTATTCCAATACTCGTTCAAGTCGACACTATCAGTTCTGATACCACTTATAAGGTACCAAAGAGATCCCACAGATACCTTTAGCTGAAAAAGGTCGAGATGTAAGGACAAAATATCATAATTCTATTCGTTTTCATTAGATAGGCAGATAGCTAAGTAACTATGTTAATGATTAGATGGATGAATATATGCCCTAATCATTCTATTTAAATAATCAATCCATCATAAAAAAAACTAAACAATCAATCCAAACAATTGCACGTGCTTGAGACACGTTTGCTACTCCTACAATTTTTAGAAACCAAAATATCTTGATTATCGCATAAAGACGGGTTCTAGTTAAATTCCTCTTAGACAACTGGCAAAAAAGAAATTCTATAGCAATAGAAGGACATGAATGATATAACAAGATCTATATGTTTTCTAGAGTCAAATCAAATTTTTTTCCCTCTACTTTTTGTGTGGAGTTTGTTGACTGTGAATGCTCTTCCAGAGACCAGCCATTTAGCTGTCTCTCTCACACGCGCGCGCGCACTTGTTCCCTTTCTCTAATTTGTATCTAGAGTGAATTTTCCTAGTATTTAATGCTCATTAGCATGGTAAAATGGGATGACAGCTGCGAATATTTACTGGAGTATGAAAAAATGTCATTCATTGCTGCTACAAAAAAATACTCCCACGGTTAAGCATTTATAAACCGAGTACAATTGGCTAAATGTGGAGTTGAAAACGATGTTGGATAATGTATTGCTACTTTTGGTTAGCACAATATATGTTGAAGTTTCATTAAACTATACTAGTACTTGATCTACCATTTTTTGCGAGTATCGAATTGGACCTATATAAGATTTGAGTGTGGAACAGCGATGCATTATTCAACAATTATCATTAGTAAAATTTCACTGCTATGTTTTTTTTATAGGTAAGTTGTTATTCTCGTGTTTATCTGGATGACGACTTGGTTTTTGAACATGGGTTATTTTCAGAGGGCGGCTTTAGAATGATGGAGAGAAAATAGGGTATATTTGCAAGAGACAGTCTGATAATTAAGTAAGTATAAAGAATCGAGAGAATTCAAGTGGAAAATAAGGTTTGAAGAGATGAAATATCACTCCATGTACCCTAGGTATTTATAAGGTAGTGATGGGGAAGTTTCCGGCCATATGGACATAGGCAATCATAGCCTAGTAGTCATTAGTCCAATAAACGCATAAAGGGGAAAGGATCCTCTCAATTTCAAAAATACTTGAGAGGGTCAATTTGTATGATCTCACCATTTGTTATATAATATATTTTCATTTTAAGAGTAAAGTATAACACAATGAATGATGGAATCATTCAAATTGACCGTCTCAAGTTTTTTTAAAATTAAGAGGATCCATTTTTCGCATAAAGGGGATGTAATAGAATGTATTTCACATCAAATATCAGTCACCTATTAAAATAGGATGGTGTGATCCTATGAGATCTCACTCACAACTAATTAGGTCGCAACTCAGCCTAATTATGTTGATCGGTCTAGCGGTCCCTTAAACTCAAAGCGCGACCCGGAATAGTTGCATTATATTATTTGACAATATCACTTAATTATATATATAATTGCCATAGAAATAGGCATATCAGTTTTGGGTCCAGAGCTATTTGTGTAGTTCATACTTTTGTTATTAAAGCAAGGGGACTACTGCATACAAACATTATTGTTCTTCTTTCGGCTATCGATTAATATATCAGGAGTTCTATATGGTACGAGAGGTTGTGAAACAAAATTAACGAAATTTATTTTGACCAATCACATTCTATGCTACTATTTACATAAAAGAGAGAAAACAAACTACAATGCATATCTAAGAAACTGCATAGCACGAATTTCATATTCGTACTACTCAGCATTTTTGTTAATACTTGTATATATGTATACTAGTATATGGATCCGTATCATGTACAAAAAATATGTTATTTTTAAAAATTTCATCAAAAAATATTTAATTATCGGTTCCACATTTGTTGTTTAAAAATATTTGTCAGAAATTATATACAAAAAATTATTTTGTCTAATCGTCAATCATAAAGTGTAATAGAAATCAATTTAATATCTATTATTGATATTATAATACAGACAATGACTCTTAAGTGTAAATAGTAAGCACTTACTATTTACTTACACAATTTTAGTATTAAAAATAGGATTTAAAAATAAAAAATATATAAAGAATAAAAAATATATAAATATATACCATGATATTATACAAAGATAAATATTATAATAAAAAATATATACAGAATATATATATATATATATATATATATATATATATATATATATATATATATATACCATGTTAGTTTGAAAAAAAATGTAATTTCTCCTCATTTTTCGTACAAATTAGCCTTTATTAGAAAATATTTTTATTTATTATATCATTTTTTCAGTTGGTCAAAATATATTTGATTTATTTATCCTCTTTTTCTCGTACAAGTTAACCATTTTTAAAAAATATATTTATCTATCATATTATTTTTTCTTCTATCTTCAAAATTTATTTCTCTTCTTTTCCCCTTCCAAGTTAACCATTTTAGAAAATATATTTATCTATCATATTATTTTTTATTCACTCTTCAAAATCTTTTTGTTTTATTTCTGGTCTTTTCCCGTGCAAGTTAAAAATTATTTTGACATTCAATAAAGAAAAGCATAAACTATTTTAGGTTTGTTTACAATAAAAATCATTTTTTAAACATTTTCGCCAATACACACATTTTCTCTCTTCTCAATCATAGCCTCCTTTCCCTGGAAGCTAATCAAATTAGTCTCTCATTTTAAAGATAAAAATGATTTTTAAAAAAAAATTGATTTTATAAAAAAGCTTAAACAAATGCAAAAAAAAAAACCATTAAAATGATTTTTATCATAAAAAAGGTTAAACAAACGCACTTTTAAGCATTTTTAGAAAACATATTTATCTATAATATTATTTTTTTCTCTTTTCAATATCTGTTTGGAGTGCAAGTTAACAATTTCTTTAAAAAAATATTTATCTATCATATTATTTTTTATTCGCTCTTCAAAATCTATTTGATTTATTTCTCACATTTTTCTCGTGCGAGTTAACCATTTTTAGAAAATATATTTACTAACCATATTTATTTTTTCTTCTTTCTTCAAAATCTATTTTATGTATTTCTCCTCTTTTCCCCCGCAAACTAACCATTTTTAGAAAATATATTTATCTATCATATTATTTTTTTCCTTCTCTTTAAAATCTATTTGATTTATTTTCACCCCTTTCTCATGCAAATTAACCGTCTAGAAAATATTTTCATCTATCATATTATGTTTTCTTCTCTCTTGAAAATTTATTTGATTTATTTCTATTATTTTTCCGTACAATTTAACCATTTTTAGAAAATATATTTATTTGTTATATTATTTTTTTCTCTCTTGAAAATATATTTGATTTATTTATCATGTTTTTTCGTGCAAGTTAACCTTTTTTACAAAATATACTTATCTATCATATTATTTTTTTCTTTGTTGAAAATTTATTTGATTTATTTATCATATTTTCCTGTGCAAATTAACCTTTTTTAGAAAATATATTAGAAAACATATTTATCTAACATACAATTTTTCTTCTTCTCTTTTGAAAATCTATTTGATTTATTTCTACTATTTTTCGTGCAAGTTAATCATTTTTAGAAAATATATTTATCTATCATATTATTTTGGTGCTTTCTCTGGAACCCCCAATAATTTTTAGAAAATATATTTATCTATCATATTATTTTGGTGCTTTCTCTGGAACCCCCAATAATTTTGGGGTAAAAGTTATCCTACACAACTAGAACGCGCCACCTCAATTAAATAAGTCATGTTAATGGATCAAGTCAAATGATTCTCATGATCTGATTGGGTCACCTAAGCAGGGTAAAATTACCCTTAGGGTACTAGAGAATTCATCATTATTTTTTATTCTCTCTTGAAAATCTATTTGATTTATTTTTACCCTTTTTCGTGCACAAGTTAACCATTTTTAGAAAATATATTTATCTATCACATTATTTTTTCTTCTATCTTGAAAATGTAATTGATTTATTTGTACTCTTTTCCCGTGCAAATGAATCATTTTTAGAAAATATATTTATTTCTGATACAATTGTTAACAATTGACATTTATCCCAATACCCTATTATTCTACTTCTCTCAACATTTAATTTTATAATGAATTGCTTGTTTTCTCCAAAGCACTAAACTTTTCTTTTTCCACTACTTTGATGTTGTAGTGCAAAGTATATTGTTGTTCATAAAGCTTAGAAAATGAACACTATTATAATATACATGATAGAAAAAACAACATACAAAATATGAAGAAAAAAATTATTCTTAATTGTATATTATATATATATATATATATGTTGTGATCATCACTTGTATTTGCTATTATTTTTAATTCAATTTAGTTTTTTATTTTATATTTGTAATAATTATTAAAAATGTAAATGTGTAGAATAGACATTTATGGAAAAAATATGAAAATGCATGCAAGGAAATCACAATCTATGCATCAATTTGAATTATTTCCTCAGTAGAAAATGCTATAATTGTTAATATATTGTTACAAATTATTTCGATAGAATAATTATTATCAAAATTTATCACATTCATAAATTTTAATAACAATAGACCAGTTATTACGAAATACAAATCGTGGGAATAGAAATTAAAAAAAATGCATGGAATAGAAATATATGAAATAAAAGTATGAAAACAAAGACAATGCATGGATGCCATAATTTGAGCATTAATTTGAATTATTTCCTCAGTAGAGAATGTCATAATTGTTAATATATTATTATAAATTAATTTTAGAACAATTATTGATACAATTTATCACAATCATAAATTTTAATAATGATATTCACGAATATTTTAAGGACAAAATTATTTCAATTGGTGCAAGGTCAATTAACATTTTAAATTCATTACTATCAAATTTATACAATCAATATTTTACCATTATATAAATGTTTCCTTCTTAACATCTCAAATCAACATTAAAGTATAAACAATAGCAATAAATAAATATTAACAGGTATGATATGAGACGTTATCAATTAATTTGAAAAATCTCTTTCTGTATAATATTTTAGCTGTTAATTTTATATTATGTCAAAATTTGCCTTAATTTAAAAATGCAATAAATGAATCAATATCTAAAAAAGGAATTTAAAAAACATTGAAATACATAGGCTACTCATAATAGAATTTATAATACTTGGGAGAATTAAAAATCACAATTCTTTCTTTTCTGAAAAATATCCCAAAGATGATTGGTAGGTGCAAACCATGTGTTGGGATGACATCACTGAATAGGCAGATATTGAAGAATCACTGATACATTTCGATAAAGATAACCTCTGTATTCAAATAACCAACATGTAGAAGGAATTTGCATATGATTTTTAATGGAAAAAACCTTAAAGAAGTGGAAGGACATAAAATTAAGCAAACCTACTTTGTAACTTTTCTCTAGCACTTGGTGTCAACTCCAATACCGGCCTCTCCCACATTCCCACCTAAGGCAACAGCCACACAAATAGAGTTAGATGTAAAATTAATAAAAATAAAAGAAATCAATAGCAATGGGAGAAGAAAATGGAATAGGGTGGGGAATTTACCTTGTTGCTTGGAGAACGAATTGTTGAGCTTTGCTATCTCCCATCTCAAGTTTATTATTTTCATTAAAAGTTTCTATTGTCAGAAGAACCACAATAAGATAATGAATTAAAACAATTACATATAGTCAAAAAGAAAAGAATATACAGAATATTTTATCAAATATCATAAATATCAAGATGCGTCCCTCAAGAGCAATCTTTGTATATAGGCTAAAGCATTACAATGAAGCTAATATTACAAAATTGGAGATGAGAAAAACCAACTTCATGAACTGAAACAGAGCCAACTTCAAAGAGCAATTGTCGAGCTCTGCCCTCACCTTCACAATTGTCGAGCTCTTGATTTACCTGGTTGCTTGGAGAACGAATTATCGAGCTTTGCTATCTCCCGTCTCAAGTCTATTGTTTTCATTAAAAGTTTCTATTGTCAGAAGAACCACAATAAGAAAATGAATTAAAACAATTACATATAGTTAAAAAGAAAAGAATATACATAATATTTTATCATATATCATAAATATCAAGATGCATCCCTCAAGAGCAATCTTTGTATATAGGCTAAAACATTACAATGAAGCTAATATTACAAAATTGGAGATGAGAAAAACCAACTTCATGGACTGAAATAGAGCCAACTACAAAGAGCAATTGTCGAGCTCTGCCCTCACCTTCACGATTGTCGAGCTCTTGATTCTCTTTATTATCTACTCAACTACATGTTGAGGAGAACAGTAAAAATTTCCAACCTTCTTCCAAATCTACTCCTGGTGGAAACCCATTAAGGAAAGAGATTCAGATTGTCCTTCCTCTGCTACGTTTTTTTTGTTTCTTCCCTAGTTTATTGCTTTTTAAAGTGATATCATTTAAATTAAAGAATTCCTTGGAATACCAAATTGGAAAATTTTCACACTAATTGATCTTATTATTACGGAATCTCAATATTTAGATTTCAAATTTCAACCATCTTTTTGGTCAAAAAAAAAATTCAGCCATCTCAAATGCAGAATTATAGGAATAACGTTTTTTGAAATGCAAGACAATCATTTGATTTTGTGTGTTTTAATGTAGGAAAACTATTTCCTTTTGAAGGCCAATTTAATAAATGTCCAATCATCCTTTCTTTTGTGCTATGCATGACATGTAAGATTCCGCTTATATGAATGCACTAGAGAATGACACGTGTTAGAATTTTTTTCTTGCATATATTTTCATATGTATATATTATAGATTATAGATTAGCAAACATTATTTACCTCTAATTAATGCTATTTAATTATATTTAATTATATGTCTTTTCTACTTACAATGTCACTAGGTTATTCAGAAAAGATAATTCAAACCTTCAAATCAGTTAGGCAAATGAACTATTTAATGTAGATTGGAAATTAGTACCACCAATAATTAGAAGACTAACAAGTACCTTAAAGATATTTTTTAAGAAATTCAAAGATAAAATAATTTTATTGAAAAATAAAACTTTAGAATGTATAATGTATTGAATATACCACCTTCAATACAAAATTTTTATCTTTTATTCCTTAATCAATATTCTTATATTAGCATTTATCTAACTAGAATATAGAAGACAGAAATGAGAAAGTGTGTCTGCTCGCAATATGTAGCTGGTGAGATGGAATTTTTTGACTCATTTATGAAATGCTCAAATTAAGAAAAGCAAAGAAAATTGAATAATGCAATTGGTAACGATATGCAACAATAACGAGGCAAGCTTCCATATACGAGTCTTTTCTAGTGGCAATCCCCACATGATTTGTGCTCATCACCTATATATAAATAAAAAAAATATTTAAATTTTTTAGACACAAATATAAATAAAAATAAATCAAATCAACCTATTTAATGTTACTGTGTCAAAAATACCCTTTGGTTAATTATTTTTTATTTTTTCAAGAGCATTATACACTCCCAAGACACAACTTTCAAGAGCATTATATACTCCCAAGAAAGGATAGTTTAGTAACTATAACTTATTTTTTACACAGATCAAGATAATTAAACTAATATAATTAACTTTCTTAATATGTGTGAAGTTAGTTTTTTTTGTTTATATTTAGGTCCGGAGGAAGTGTCTAGTAACCTCTTCCATAAATCATAGGTACTCATTCATTTATTACTTTTTCATTATTTGATACTCCCTCCGATTCTTAATATAAGAGATAAAAGATTCTTTTTTCCCAATACATAAGAAAAAGTGATAAATTTTTATGCTAAATTCAATTTCTAACTTTATTTATTGTAAAATTCATATTAAGGACACTCAACATTTTCCTATACAAGTGCTTTGATTTATTTCACTAGAAATAAATAAGTTAGTTAAATTAGTAATAATTAAATAATGACCTTTGTAAAATAAAATTTAAAATGAATTGATTTCAATAATATTTCTTGATCTTTGATAAATTAAAATTTTATCTCTTGTCTCTTTTATTGAGAATCGAAGGGAGTAAGTTATTTCGTAATGTGTTTTGGGTCGAGTTATTAAGGCTCAAGTCTAGTGGGCCGATCCGGTTCTTGGAAGCCATAACTTTCTATTACCAATCCCATATCTTTAAAAAATATTTTACTACAAAAATACCTGTAAACGTAAAAAATTCTTAACTGGTCTTCTCCCTCACCACTCACCTCCTCTTCTCCCTCATTTCCTTCACCTCCCTGGTCTTCTTCACACAGACCAAGCATATCGATCCCCAGTGCTTTTGCTCCATCTACTTTCCATCTTTTTTCTTTGTCTTTCATCCGGGAACTCTAGTGTTTCTCGTTGTGCCCATTTTACTCCGCTTATATTTCGGCATTTAGTTGTCAGAATACATTATATATTCCGACAATTAGTTACTGAAATGCATTAGAATATATTTTGACAACTAATTGTCGATAGGTTAAAAAAATTGAAAAAATATGTTCCGACATTTAATTGTCGAAAGCTAAAAATTTGGAAAAAAATTTATATTCCGGCAACTAATTGTCGAAGATGAAAATGGGGTTGCAACTAATTACCGGACGAAGTCGTTGCAGAAGAACGGACGAGGGCGGAGTGGAGGTGGCTTGAGATTTAATTTGGGAGAGAGTAGAGAGGATGGAGGAGATGAGGGGCATTTATATCTTTTTATCCTTAAAAGTTAAGATTGGAGTGATGGATATGTAATTGGGGCGGTGTAGGTAGCACCCCTCTTTTACTTTTGACACATATGGCAGCTCAAGTGGATTGAATTGATTAGCTTTCAATCTTCGCAAAGGATTAGACTTTTATAAATTGATCAAAAATGTAAAGTGAAAAAGTAATGATATATTCATCATTGATTAATTAAAGTGAGTTACGATTTCAATGCACTTTACTTAATCAATAATATATATCGTCTTATTTTATCACTTTATACTTTTTCATTTTAGAAGAGTTTCTTCCTTTAGCAAATTACTACCTAGATTAACTAACTAATTACTCCTAATCCACTGAAATTGATTAGTTATGCTCGAAGTTGATGAGACAAGAGCCTTGAATATGAGTGCCCTTTTAAGAGCTGGAAACCAATCACACTTTTGGACCACACTGACTGAGACGTGCAGAGGCTTCTTTCTTGTTAATACCAAGCAAAAGAAGCAGCTGGAAAATTAAAGATGGCTGTTGAGGACTGAGGATCTAACCATCGTCTTGCATTAATTTGATGCTTCCATTTATGTTTTTACCTATTAACCCGTTTCACCTAATACAATGTCCCATTTCTTTAGCTTCAAATAAATCAATCTCCCTGGCGTTATACGAAGTTTTATCATGTTACCCTTCAATAAGAAGAAGAGGAAAAAAACCTTATATTGCTACACGAATTTATCAATTTACACTAATTGACTCCAGTTACTTCCATCTTCCTCTAGGCTTCTTAAATTTTTAAAAAAAAAAATAATATAGACTTTTTATTATGTTTAGCTTAATTATATTTGGTATTTCTTTATCAGAAATTATATTAATTTTTTTAGGTTTATAATACTATTATACATATCATTCGTAAAAAGCGATGATTAAAATTAAATTAATCTTCTTTTAAAAAAATATATTTAAAATAAGAGGTATATTTATTGGGAAAAACCAAAGTCACATATTGACTAGAGATAGAGCCTCATAAGAGCCTATAAAGCTTAAGCAATCCTCACCTCTCGAGCTAGTTTTTGGGGTTGAGTTAGACCCAAATCTAATATAGTATCAAAGCCTATCCTAGATCCATTAAAAGGTCGCCCACCATATATCCACGCACCAAACCCAATAGTGCTGGACATGAGGGGATGTATTGGGAAAAATCAAAAGTTTCACGTTGACTAGAGATAGAGTCTCATAGGAGCTTATAAAGCTTGGACAATCCTCATCTCTTGAGCTAGTTTTTGAGATTGAGTTAAACCCAAATCTAATACTATTAAATATAATTAAATCAAATAAATCAAATTTTAAAAGAAGTCAATATAATCTCACTTTTAAATTTAAAAGCTGGGTTACTATATACACAACATAATGACATTGACAACTATGTTCATGTATAAAATCATCATTGCTCAAGCAGCAAATTGGGCAAGAATCTTCAGATTTATACCATAATCATCTCTGACATTAAAAATTAGAAGAAATTAAAACCACAAAAAAAATCCCATCAAAATCTTGTGTTATTGCTGTTGCCTTACTGTCTTATCTATCATAAATAGGGCCCAAAATCCGATTCGCACGTTGCAGTACAAGACCTGTCCTTTGGGAAGGAGACTGCATAGTCATCTTGAACAATTTTTTGAGAGACATGGTTCTTAGGGACTCTCGTTGCCATCAAATCTTCGTATAGTGGAATTTTCTAGCTTAGACATGTAAATAAACTCGTGACATATATAAAATTGCGTTTATAAAATTATGTATATTTTTAACCTAATGCACGTCCGTTACAAAATATCAAAATTAATTTGCGTACCCAAGTTATGAGGTTTCCACCCAAAATCTTTTCCCATCAAGCGTTCACTGAATCAGCTACAGACAACATGTACATGAATAATTGGCACAAATAATTTCACATTGAAATATCTTATGTCCATGTCCTATTATTGTGTTCGTGACACTTCTTTCCCACGTATAATTTCTAGAGATCGGGTATGTACAGCTGACAAATCGTGGCAAATCTTGACCACTACTACTAGTGCTTATATAGTATTATAAAATGTAAAATAAATAAAAAATGACACATATCAGTACGGAAAATTTTTATAATTTAAAATACATAAAAAAATAAGATTATATTAACAAAATAAGAAATTTAATTTAGATTAAGTAAAAATAAAAAAGAATGCGAACAAAGTAAAAAATTGAACTTAATATAAAAATTGAAAGAATTCCCATAAATTTAGGATTTGATTGATATATATTATCTATATTGTTGAACTATGAAGTAAATATATAGGACTCTAACATCTTAATTATATCAAGAAAAGATAAAACTCTTAATATATAACTCATTTGAGTTTTAATTTGAGGAATCTCAATTAACTGAAGCACAGATATACAATATATAACTCTATTTATATAAATTGTATTGATAGTTGATTTGCAGTATCCCTTTCTTATCGATATTCTCCTTACTTAAGATTAATAAGTAGAAAATAATAAAGTAGGTCATTGTTATTGAAAGGGTTCATATAAATTTAGGATTTGATTAAGATTATGACACTCAAGAAAAAAATTAAAAATTGATAAAAATGTTAAAGTTCTAAAAAAATTTTAAATAGTAATATACAATTAATAAAATCAAAGACAATGCTAACAAAATTAAAAGGGTTAAATATGTTTTTGATCCTCGTAAAATGAGCGAATTTTGGTTTTGGTCCCTCGAAGTATTTTTCTTTGGTTTTTGTCTCTCTAAAATATAAAACCACTATTTTTGGTCTCTGCTATCATGTGACATCTATTAACTATTTATGTGTCTTACAAAAGGGCATATAGTTATCCTAAGGGACACTCAATGACCTCTATGGTGTCTTGTTAGCATATAATTTTCCTAAAAATTTTCTTGAACCCTGAAATGAATTATATTTATCTATCTTAAAATGAATGTTAGAGACTAAAAACGGTGATATTAAATTTTAGAAGGATGAAAATCAAAGAAAAACAATTAACAGGGATCAAAATCAAAATTTGTCTATTTTATAGGGATCAAAATTAGTAATTTCATATATAAGAGGGATGAAAATCAAAGAAATTTTTTTAGGTAGGATAATACTACTAACAACTTTCATATAATTAAGTTTAGGATTTGATTGGGATTGAGATATTCAAGAAATAAGAGAATAAAAAGTATAAAAATCTAAAAATCCAATGATAAAGTAAATAAAATACAGAAATGCTACTTAATTAGTACGAATGAAAATTCGTAAAAACAGTTCGAATGAAATGGCAGTGTCTCAATGCATGCCTTCCTTCCTGTCTCTGAGTCGTTCCCTGTTTCGTGGTTCCACCGCTCATTTCCTTTCCTATTTTTTCTGGGCATGTAACTATGTGTAAGGATGTTCTTGAGCCAATCCCTATATAGCCCAAGATGTCCACTTCGATTCCCGTGGGGTGTATTCAATAAATTCAAGAATTGCAAAGGTTGATTCAATAGAGATTGCAGAAAAGTGAGGACTAGGTAACAAAAAAGTGGAGCTTCACTTGGACTACAGTGCTTCTGTCAAGAGCGTAACAAATGATAGTTTGGGTAGTTGCAGAGGCCGAAGCATAACAACTGCCTGATGAAATGCCTGAATAAGATGTCTTGTCGTGGACTGCATTTATTAAAGTGCTTCAACCAATTTTGATCTTTGTTAGATTTTTACCTCCAGTAAAACTAAAAGGAAAATGTAGTGACTGTTTACAAAGCTACACGAATCGATAATAAAGTTTGAGAACTCTGGAAATCTCGTATGAATCCGGTGGAGGAGCAGGGATGAGGTCAAATCCTTTTTTCCGTTTCTTTATATCTTATATTTTAAATAAATAATATAATTAAAAAAGGTTAGCCACGTCATTCGTACATTTCGTTGGAATTTCCATTCGAAGTAAATCGTGGTACTGAATAAATATAACTAAAAATAGTAATGTTAACAAAACTAAAATTCCTGTTAAGAACTTGAATTTTATAAGAAGAAATAAAAAATAAAGTAAAATAATGTTATTGAAAAGATTACTATTATTTTGGAGTCCGTTGAGAGTTATCAAACTATATATATATATATATATATATATATATATCATATGTTATTCTTCATTGTAATTATTTTATAGTATGAATTACTCTTTCATTTTAAAGTTTGTGCTTTTGAAGTTATGGGTTTAATTGGTATATATACATTGTCAGTGTAAAGTTTTTTTATACTGTCAAACAATCATAAATTATCACATCATTAAAAAATGTTTGATTTTTATCATAACCACTTTAAAAGCCAGACATAAAATGAATTGTGATGTGTTAATAGTATAAAAACTTTACTTTAAGAATGTATCAATATTAAACTCGTAAGCTATGTTTGGATGGTTGGTGTTGAGTAGTTATTAATAGAATGGAGTGGTAAAAAAATCTTAACTCATTGTTTGAGAGTTTTTAAAGTAACGTAGTAGAATGGTTAAGGATAGGAACCCAAATCATTCTATACCACTCAAACCGTGAAGTTTTTTTAGTAAATGTATTATAAGGTTGACGTTTATTAATCATAATATAAATTGAAAGAATATATATTTGACAAATAAAATAATCTAAAGAGGGAAACATTTTTCCTTTTTTATTGAGTTTAGGCAAACACTTCAGCAGATTAACAGCCAACCTCTAGTTAACAATTAGTAAGGCCAACTAAGATCTCCTAATACTTTCAGCCACTCTGTTCTCTGTTGCATATAATTATAATTATAATATGATGTGTACTTGTTTTGTTTCTAATTAAAGCAAACCATCGACTTGGTCTTTAGTAGCGCCTGCAACGGTATGCAGAAACATGTGACCATTGAAATCAAGATTAGAGAATTTCTATGATACTAATCACGTTTTCAGAATCCGTGACAATATGCGAAGCTGCAACACTTGAACAAGAACCGAGGCTTAGGTGGGAAAGGACCCTTTCACATCTAATAATGTAACTGCTGAGAAGTCTAGGAAATTAAACTGATAACTATGTGTTTGTTAGGTATAGGTTAAGCACTGTATCAATGATGAAAAAAAAATATTAGTACTAATATTAGTGTATTTGAAACCCTATATGGTGCGCACACACCAGTCTTAATGCATGTTGTAATTCCCAAATAATTCCTTTATTAATTAGAGTCAACTTTCGAATCAAAAACCACGTGTTTGACATCGTCAAAATAAAATATACGTTTACTTGAATCTAATTGGGTTATTGTTTGATCTATTGCAACAATGAAGTTTACCATACCTTTTTAAAAGATTGCTGATAATATATTAAAGGTATCCCCCGTCACTCCTGTAAATTGCTCTGTTCTATATGGATGCACATGTAGCTCCTGTACCTAATATTCATGTTGTTGTAATTTGATGGGATGACTAACTATTCTTATAGAGACATTACGTTAAAGGAAGAAAACCCACAAAAAGAATATCCACCCACAAACTAAAATTCTTGATAATCGGTCCATTAAGGTTAACTTAATTCTATTCAAACTCATTGCTAGTTTTAAGATCTTCCCGATTTCAACCACATAATAAATAATATATGCACCCAAATCTTGTACTAAAAGACAAGGATATGTGGTAAGCAAAGCAATGGGTCCTTTTGCCTCACATCATACAGCTATGTAATGGGGTCGTCAAAGTTTTGATTTCCACATACTAACTGATATATATATAGAAATGAATTACATATATATATATATATATATATATATATATATATATAGAGAGAGAGAGAGAGAGAGAGAGAGAGAGAGAGAGAGAGAGGTGGGGAAAGCAATTATTAGTTGAACATATATAATTAAGAAAAGGGTTGAGACTGCTCCTCAAGTATTGAAACAGAAGTCACTCTTTGTACTTGTGTCCACCTACCATTGGATTTCCTCCCAATAATGTTGCGCTGGAGGTGAGGAATGAACAGAAATTATATAGACCACAAAGACACTAGCTGCATTTGCACTAATAGGAATGTCTAATATTTTTAAGGTGAATTATTTGGTAGCCAAAAATTGGAAGGATAAAAGTTACTTTGATCAATCGGAATATGTCACCTCAATTAAATGAATCAAATTAGTAGATCATGTTAAATGATTCTCATCATCTGATTGAGTCACATATAAGCAGGATAAACTTTTACCCTTCCGTTTTTTGGATACCAGAGAATTCACCTATTTTTAATCCTATTATTTGTACAGTGGCAAACACTGATAAGTATCTTTAGGATATTAATTAAAGATTTGGAGATAAAAAATTATATTTAAAAGTAATGTATTCAATATATTAAAAATTTTAAAGTTATATTTTTTAATTAAAACTTTTAATCTTCTATAAAGGTAAGTGCATTTATAAAGGTAGCCCCTTTAGAGATTGAGTTACAAAAAAAATTGAGGATGAAAGTTTCATTAATTCTATATTTCAAAATTTCAGGAATACCAAACCATGTCCTATTCACATGAATCTTCTTGCACCAAAAAAAATTCACATTAATCTTCATTCGCACAAAGATTTTATAAATGGATCACGAGTTAATAAATAATAATACTATTTAATGCGGTGGTGGACTGATGGTAGATGAAAATAGATCAAACTAACAGAATGGTTTTAAGATTAACAACCACCAAACCAACATAGATTCTTGAATTTTTTTTTTTTTTTTTTACCAATTTAGTCCTTAGAAAATTTAAAATGTCACCTCATTGTTCTTTCTGAAAACTTAATTAGTAACAAATACTTTTAATTTAATATTATTTTAGATTTTGTAAGAATTTAATTAATGACGAAAAGATTCTATTTAATCACATCATAATCTTCTTAACTCAAAGTATAGAATAGGAGTATAAAAAAAATCAAGTGTACATATACTATTTCTTTCTTGCTTTCGATGCCCCTGTATCACTGTATTCCATGGCCAACGAGAATGAAAACATGAACTTCCGCGTAGCGTGTCCACCAATAATTGCTAGCTGTATGTCTATGTACCATGTGGCCAAATTCCTATTCTAAGCTTCACAGTTCACCCCCCTTGCAAATATAATACAAATCTTAAGGCCGTATTAATGATTTTATTCAATCATCATAAGATGAAGACTTGGAATTTTATTACCATCTTGAAAAAATGAAGTCCCATCTTTAAGGTATTGGTTTTAGGGACCCAAGATGGGTCTTTGGTAAAAAGGACAAAAAAAAGAAGAATGAGCTGTACAAAATTAAAAATGCAATAAAGAATCTGACTTTACCCTTTATTCTTGTCATTGAAAGCAGAACTATATAATGTAATCGCGGAACCACTTTCTACATGTATATTTTCACTTCATTTGCATTCATAGTAGACACAATTTTGACCCTTCCCAAACAACCATGCCAGAGCAAAAACCAGAGGAGATACTCCAGTTCTGCAACTAGGCATTATGTGGAACTGATAACAAAGAAGAGGATCACAGCTCACAAACATAAAACTAACAGAAAGAACCTAAAGTGGAAAAGAAATGCAATCAAACACAAAATAGCTAACTGAGAAACAAGAAAAATATACATTTAGCCCTTCAAAGTAAAATTCCAAAGGGCTCTTATATTGAAGGTTATGTACCATGCAATTAGAAAAATAAAATATATATTAAAAGTGGTTGGTGATAGGAGAAAATATAACATGTGTAACCATCTTCACACATGTTCTATTTTGTTGGAAAATAACGCCACAAACATTTAAAGAGTAACATCAAAGTAATTTTATCCTTGATTTTATGCAATTGCGGGAGCAAATGCTTAATATAAAAAGAAAATAAAAAGGAGAGAAATGACATGTACTGCAAGGGGGTGACACTACTAGTGTTGCCACAAAGAACTCTCAAGGCCACAAAGAACCATGCATACTATCTGAGTCTTGCAATGAAATAATATCCTCCTGATCATCATAATTGCTATGATACCACGGGTGAGTATAGGGCCACCCATCAACCGGGTCGAAAAACACGAACTCGTTACTCGGGTCGGGTGATTCGAAAATACTACCCAACGGTGGCAACTCCACTATCTCACCCAGTTCCTCCTCCGGCGCCAGCGAAGAAGAAGAAGAAGAAGACAATGACGAAAGCGACGGCGAAGAAGGCAACATCACGGATGATTCCGGCGGCGGAGGAGCCTCCATGGAAGCTGCTTTAGCAGCGGCAGCTTGAACATCTTTGGGCGAGTTGGAAGCTGGTCGTGGCAACGAAGCAGCGAGTTCGGGGAAGTTAAGGATGGCGGAAGAGCCCTTGATGGTAAGAGCAGCGACGTCGTGTGCACGCGCCGCCATCTCAGCTGTGGCAAAGGTTCCGAGCCAGATTCGGTTCTTCTTTCGGGGTTGACGGATTTCGGATACCCACTTGCCCCACGTTCGCATTCGAACCCCTCTGTATAGAGGGTGCTTGCTGTTGTGTTCTCTTGGTCTCTTCTTCTGTTCAGGTTTGGAAGTTGAAGTTGAAGTAGAAGAAGTGTAGTTGGTGATTCTTGTTTCACTTTCTGAGCTTGGTGCCTCACCCATTGCTACTGTGATATACGTTATAGCAATACACTCTGGTTTCAATCCATTTTATTATTGGATGAATTTAAAGTGAGAATGGAAGATGTGTTTTCCTCTACCTTCTTTCTTTGCTTGTGTGTGTTTATGAATTATGATAGTGAGAGTGTGTATGTGTGTGTGAGAGGAGAATGAAGGGGGGAGGGGGGGTTTTAGTAGTGTGGAGTGTAGAGAGGGAGATGGAGACGAAAGGAGGACAAAATAAATGAGAGAAAAACGTGGGGCTTATTTGTAAGGGACCCTTCACAGCCACACACGAATGGCTTGGCTAGGCTTTGTGAAGAAAGATGGACATCAGCATTTATAATATGCATATAATACCCTGGGCTAAGGTACATGCATGCACATATACTAATAATTTTTTATTTTGTTAATAATTTTATTTTGTCATTTAGAGAAGGAGAGATGGGGTGAGGGGAGGTGGCGAAGGAAGGTGACAAGGGTCAGTGGCCCTAAATATCTCACAAATTAACAGGCTGGCAAAGGCAGACTTGAAGATTTTTCATGGCGGTGTGTACGTGGGCTAATATATATATAGTAATGTTTAGTTATATTATTCAAACACTTATAATATAATATAATTTTTGTTGTGCGCGCTATCGTATCTTCGGTCGATAGTTGAAGATCAATCCTTTTCGAGATGTAAAGTTTATCGAAGTAGATTTTGCCTTTCATCAATAATTTTTTTTTTCATACACACAACGGAATTCGAACCCCTGATAACATGCTTCAGAAACCTAGTTATTTACCAACTGTAATAATATGATTTTATTCATACAAAAATATAATATTCCACCAGATATTGAATTTGGATGTGAGAAAAATATTTTTGTAGTAATGCCTAACCAAGCCTTTTCACTTGGATGTCTACTTAGATTCATATACTCATTAACACTTAGTCAGAGCTCACCGTGTGAAATATTAAATTAAATTAAAAAGTTCAAATTATATTTTTCTAAATTTTATTTTACTTATACTTTGATCTTTTAACTTTTAAATAAAATATATAATAAGGTTGTTAAAAATAGTTCAAAGTATGCAAAGTGATCAAATGTTGTTAAAGATATTAATTTTTGCATGAAAATTATCATGTAATTAATTATGATTTTAGACCATTCTAAACACTTTATAACACTTTTTTTATAATCATGTTATAGCCTTATAGGTTTGAAGTATCCATCACCGTTAGCGGTAACTAATTTTCGTCGGGGAACCTGTTGGGCATATAAGGTAAGTTCTTCCCTCCCAATCAGGTTTTCTCCATACACAAGAGTCAGGATTTGAATCACTGACTAATCCTCTGATCACTTGCTTAAGATATCTGAATCCCTTACCACTCGGACCAATCACTTGTTGGTACACGTTAAAGACTTTAGCTATTTAGAGACTTTTTTACATATTTTAAAAGTTAGTCTAAAATATACTTTTGGTCCTTTATCTTTTGGTCAGGATTTATTTTGGTCCTTTATCTTTTAAAAAATTTATTTTGATCATTTATCTCTCTAATATTATACAAAATGGTTCTTTCCGTCAGTTCTGTTACTAACACTGTTAACTATGGCTTATGTGGAAGTTAACTCTCATCCTTGGCAGGTGACAAGGCAGTTCTTCCACCCTGGAGCTGACATGGCAGGTGACGTGGCAACTTTTCCAATTTTTTTTCTTCAAAAAAACAAAAGTTTGCTTCCCCAATCTAACAATGGATGTTCATCCCCAATCTGATTCTGAAACTGCCATATGGATCCCTCCCCTTAGAAGAACCAAAATTACAGTTTGTTCAACCAAAAGTAATTAGAGATCATAACGACTTCTCATAGTTTCAAAATCTTCCATTTCATATCATCCATAAAAATTTTAACAATATTTTCCATTCAACCATTTAAATACAAAATATGCCCAATTGAACAAATTCAATGTTGACGCAACAACAACTAAAGCACATCTCACAATGAAAATACAGATTTGGAGAGCCATAGAGTTAAGACAAAGACAAAAATACGTGACTAAAACCACTTTATGACTTCCACAAGCATATCTAGATGTGATCCAAAAACGTGGTATTCTGATGAGCATCATGTTTGAAAGGAATTCTATTGTGAAAGGTTGGACCTTCCAGGAGTGCCTATGGCTGTTGAGAGATGAAGTAAATTGCATATCCCATTTTTCCCTAATACACAAGACGAATTCATGGTGACTTCTGAGAGATAAAGAACCCTAATTTGAAAAATTGGGGGTGAAGGGATCCTTTTAATTTGGGAGAGAATGGAGTCCACATGTCATATCACGTTGTAAGGTTTTGTCATGTCATAGGTCAAAGAGGAGAGTTAACGGCCATGTCAGCTGATATTAACGTCGCTTATAAGGAAGATGATGGAAAGGACAAGTTTGTATAACGTTAGAGAGATAAAGGACTAAAATAAATACTTTAAAAGATAAAAGACCAAAATGAACTCTGACAAAAGATAAAAGATCAAAAGTATATACTTAGAATTTTTTCAATTAAATATTAACTAACATTTCCCCCTCTTTTCACTTATGTCCTTTGTGGTTGTGCAAGATTTTTTTTTTTTGATGAATAAGGTTGTGCATGATTGGGACAGTCGCAATACCATTCTTGGACCATCCTCTTTATTTTTCTTTACTGGCTACACGTCTCTTTTGCCTATTTTGATTAATCCCTCGAGATATTGGATGATATTTAAGGACTGACCTCATTCAATCAGGTTTTTTTCATACGTAAGAGTCAGGGATCGAATCCCTGATCACTTGCTTAAGGGATTCAAGCTCGTTACCACTTGGACCAATCACATGTTGGTACTGATTTGCCATATTGAACATGCTATTCTTTCTAGTTTCGACGTATTACACATGTGAATTATATGATAAATAATAATCCCGCTGGTGCATATTTGTACACATAATATTTTACATTTATATAGTGTTTATTATTTGCTTTAACTTGTTTCCACCTTATTTTCTTTACACCGGGGATTCTGCCATGAGACAACTGACGTGTGAAATAGCTTATAAAAAAATTAATTGTTTGAATTTATGAAAATAACATATGAAAATAAATTAATCTAAATATCTTATAAAAATAATTTATGATATGTTTTTATAAGTCGTTGGGCTGGTTGTAGTAATAATCATACTGATTTTTGTATAGATAGAATCAATATGATACTTACTTATGATCTATCCTTTTTTTTCTTTTTGTATACGGGTTCGAGTACCTCTAAAATACTTGTTTTATTATACTTTTGTTTATATAAAAACAAGATATTTTTCTATAAGTTCTTTTTAACTTATTTTAATAAGTTTATTAGAGAAGTTTATAAAAATATATTATTTTTAACTTATTTCAAAAAATTTATTGAAAAAACACTTAATTAATCTATTTATTCAAACACATATAATATACTTCTCGGTGATGTGATGCTGTTATGGCCCAAATATATGACATTATATCCACATACTACTAAGCCCAAGTAGGTTGCATGCTGTTAGCGTTAGGAAGGGTCTAGAATAATTGCTGCTATGATGAGTGTCACCAGTTTGTTATGATTTCTTTTTTGCAATTCTAGACTTTGTTATTGCTCAAGTGCTACTATATAGTATGTAACAATCTAGTGCAATGAAGGAGCAGAGAAGAATATTTAGAAAAGCTTTGTTTTGTTTTAAGGAGGATCCTCGTCTCTAAATGAGTACTTTTCTTTGCATACTGTTTCCCTTTTCCAATCCCAGGACCTTATAGATCCAAAAATTATTCTTATGATTTAATTTGTTTCTTCCCCCTTCTTCCTAGTTCTTGCTACTTCTGCATTTATATCATTCTTATTCTTTTATATATATATATATATATATATATATATATATATAGGGGACTCAAGTGAGAGGAGTGTGTTATTGTGAGAGTGAGAGGATTAAATCTGGGCCATTAAACCATATATGGATGGTCAGGATTAGAAGTTAGTTGGTGGTCATGTGATCATTTAAAAAAGTCACATGACTTTACGTTCTAATCTTGACTATTCATGTATGATCCAAAGGTCCAGATTTACTCCTCTCACCTTTTACAATAACACACTCCTCTAACTTGAGTCACTCCCTATATATATTATATATATATATTATATATATATATATATATATATATTTATAAAATAATAATATTAATATTTTCAAAATCCATTTTTTTTAAATCAATACGACTGGAATTTGACTGAGTTTTTTGCTTACACTAGTTGTGATTTATACTTGATGCTCAGATTTCTCTTGTTGTTAAGCAATACGTAAATTCCATTTTAAATTTTCGTTGAGGTTTGTGGTCTTCTCTGACATTGCAAGGGAACGTGTCTTACTCGAATCTAAATTATTTTTTTGAAAAAAAGATTGTAAGTGTGAATCTATGGTAGAATAAAAGGGATACTAATTCCATGTTTGTTGGTCTTCGCGTGTTTCACATTATTCAAAGTTCCGACAATAGTGTCATGATATCAGGAATAGAGTTCAATAAGCATAGGTGAGTATGGATTGTATAATTTATTTTGTTGGTGTGTATCAAAGTATTCCTCAATCATTAGTTAGAGATTAATCCCTATCGAGATATAGAGATCATCGAATTAAGTTTTGACTCTTCCAATAAAATCTTTTCGATATAGACAATAGCAATAAAACTTCTAACAACATGTTTAAGAAACTATCTTCCAATTGAACTGGATTTTATTTGAATAGTAGCATGGATTGTATTATTGGTATAAGAGATTGTAGCAGGAGACAAGTAATAGTAATTTTTCCTAGTTGATAACAGTTAAGAAGAAATAACTATGATAAATACAGATACAGAAACAGAAACTGAGTAACAAAGAGAATGACAAAGAAGGTAGTCCAGAAGAGGAAGAAGAAACAGTTTCTCAACTCAGTTAAGGGTGCGTTTGGAAGAGTATATAGAAAGTTTATGATAATAATTTATGAAAATAAACTTATGCAAACAGTTTATGAAAATATTTTATGATCTTCCTATAAGCTCTTTTTAGCTTATTTTCATAAGCTTGTCCGAGAAGCTTATAAGAATAAACTGTTTTTAACTTATTTTTAAAAAAAATTATTAAATAAATCCTTAATTAAGTTATTTACTCAAACACGGCCTTATTCAGCTTATTCAGCTTGTGTCGCTGGGCTTCCTTAGCAACTTAGCTGATTCAGCTTACCATATGAGTATTCATAAAAAAAAAAAAAAAAAAAGAAAAGCTTCCCATATATGAGTTAATTAGTATAATGCGTAACAGAGACGGTCTTTCTTTTGTCCAAGAATAAATGTCAGACTAATTATTGTGTTATAATAGAGAGAAGCCAACTAGTTCCGGACTTTTTTGCGTCGTTAATAATTTTTAGTAAAGGTCGAAATTGTTTTTTTGACAAAAAAAAATATGATAATATTTTGGTCCCTCGAAAAATGAAAATATTAATTTGGTTCTCAAGAATATAAATTATGGGTTAAATTAGTTCTTTTAAGATAATTTTTAGGGACATTTTAATCTCTATCAGTGATTGTTTTGACCCGCATTTCATATTTTTGAGGATCAAATTAATATTTTTTATTTCTGATGGACCAAAACATCACCATATTTTTTGATCGAGGACTAATTTAGGTCAATATTTTAATTTTTTTTTCTACAACTACTCATGTTTAGGCTTCAAATTCATTTCAAATTTCTAGTCAATTTAATATAACTAAAAATAGGACAGAGACAATGCCTTTACTTTGCTGAAATGCTAGTAGAATTAGCAGGATTGTAAATTGGTGGTGGCATTAGAGAAAAAAGAAAGTAGAGAATGACAAATGAAAGAAAAAGAGAGACATGTTGGAGACTTACATAATCCTTTATTTTATTCTTAATCTCATCGGTGTCGTAAAATAGCAGCCTATAGTATGTACGTTTGGAATTTGGACAGTTGGAAATCATATATTCCTGGCACTAAGTATTATTTCATCTGCTTCATTTTACTTATCGCATTTAAAATATTATATTGTCTCAAATTAATTATCGCATTAAAAAATGAAATATTAATTACTTTTTTTTCTCTAAAAATACCCCTTATATCTCAACCAATCTATATTAATGAGTTTTTTTATCAAGGAGTGTAGTGATTGATAAGTAATTACAACTATCCAACCATATAATTTAAATATGAGTATTTTAGTCAAAGAGTGCCATTTTATTATAAAAATTAATAAATGTAATCATTTGTTAAGAGGTGTGCATAATCAAATAGAATAAGTAAAATGAGACGGAAGAAATATTGTTTTAAGTTGTGTACTATGGGTTCATTATTATTATTTTTAGTATGAATTTGTGTTCATTCTCTTTGCTATAAATACTCACAACATAAATATCAATAGTATATACTTTGATATCCATCCATTCAATGGTTAACTCAGAAATTGTGAGCTTTTTTTTGTGTGTGACTAAAATGGAGTTATTTCATTTCGATGGAAATTGCCTCAGCAATACAAATAGGGGTACAATCAAAATAATAAGAATAAGGATAAGAACTAGCCGCCCTGTCTAATCTATAAGCAACATCTGCTTTTTCACCGAATTGATGTTATTTTAGAAATTATTTATCAAATGAGATTGTTTTATAACGTTTTATCAAAATAGGATTGTTTTTGTCATCGTGAAATTTTTTTTATTTGCTGACGTGGAAGGCAAAGGCGTCACTTGGAATGACGCCTTCCATAAAAATTGCACGTGTCACACATTCATTGGTTCTAATTTTTTTTTAAAAAAAAAAACCTACAATCTTCCCCGCGCTCGCCACGTGGCGCGACGCAGTGAAAGGCGCCACTACAACTAGCGCCTTTCCCCCCTCCTAAGCATACCCCCAACCCCCTCTCCATCCCCTATATAAGCGCCCCCCCCCCCCCCCAACCCCCTCTCCCTCCTCTATTTAACCTCTCTCTACTCAACATTAGTCTTATACTTCTACTTCTTCTACTCTTTTATTTTTGCATACCAAATTTTAAATTGGGTATTATTACTAGATTTATAATTTTTAGTTTGTGTAATTTTATTATTATTATTATTATTATTGTTGTTGTTATTGTTGTTGCTATTATTACTATAATTATTATTGCTATTGTTATTATTATATTATATGTTTATTTATTGTTACTATTTTTTAGTATTATTTTTATTAGTTTTACTATTATGATTATAATCATTATTAACACTAATATTATTTTTTTGTTATTTTCGTGTGGAAAAAATGGCTTCAAGTTCGGCTGCAGGTGGACATTTGATTAATCCCGGCCCAATTGATAAATCATTGTTAAGGATGTAAGCAACCCATATTTCTACACATATATGGAATGAAGAAGAGGATCGATTATTGAGGAATAGATTAGCTACAGGTACTCATCGTGGAGGTGCACATATTCCGGAGGAGATCATAGGCTATCTGAGTCAAGCCAGCTTCTTGGAAATTGCACAACTTGGGTTGTTCTAGGTTGACATGAGATTAGTCAGTGCACTGGTAAAGCGGTGGAGATCGGAGACTCACACTTTTTATCTGTCATTCGGAGAGTACACAATCACATTGCAGGATGTTGCTATCACTACTAGAAAATGTGTTTTTAGCGACCGAAATTAGCTACGGAAAGTTTTCCGTAGCTAATGGCGACCGTATTAGCTACCATATTTTAGTTTTCTAAACACTAATAAATATTGACATTTAGCTACGGGATTAGCTACCGAAATTTGGGGTCGCAAATATTCGGTCGCTAATACGGTCGCCAAAGCTGAGGTTTTTAAGGTCAAATTTGTTGACTTTTTAGCTACCGAATCTGAGACCGAATCCTATTTCAACAGTCATATTTTTACATTAGCGACCGAAAATGTATCGGTAGCTGAATATTTAATAGTTAGAGACGCATTTAGCGACCGAAATGTCAGTCGCTAAACTAAATCCCTAAATGTTCACCTTCCCCCCATTTTCTTCTTTCTCTCGCACTCTGCCTCCCACGCTCACTCTCTCTCGCACTCTGCCTCTCACTCTCACTCTCTGCGCCGCTGCCTCCGATCGACTCTCTCTCTCTTTCTCCATCACCGGTTGACTCTCTCTCTCTCTCTCCATCGCTGCCTCTCGCCTCGGTTCCGTCCACGCACAGGTATGCTCATCCCTCCCTCTCCCTTTTTCATTCATTATGTGAATGTGCCAAAAACACCGTTGCTTCTAAGCTCCACCGTCCCCGCACAGTTTCTCATTCCCTCTATAAGTCACACTCCAGCCTTGCTTCTAAGCTCCACCGTCCACATTCAAGAACTCTTAACAATGGTGAGCAGAGATTGAAGAGGGAGTTTTGGTGCCCTAGGGTTTCAGAAATTAGAGAAAGAAACATAAGTTGTTGGTTTTAATGTGTTGCCAAGCTATACTAGAAATGTTTGCTTTGACATTGAAGTTCATCAGCTGACTTGCCTACCTGTGTTGATATGTTTGGCTGCTAGATTGGACACAGCTGTGGTTGATGTTGGACCTCCTGCTGATTGGGTAAAAGTCAATGTGCAAAAAACTGTAAGCTCTTTATCATGTGTTCAAATAGAATATCATCTTTATATTTAATTTACTCATTGCAATGCAAACTTTTTTTGTGTAGAAAGATTGTTTTGAGGTATATGCTTTAGTTCCTGGCCTTCTGCGGGAAAGGTACAATACATTCTGGTTGTTGTATCTTTTTTCTGTGTGTATTAATCTGTGTTCTGACGAAAATTAATCTTATCTTTTTCACTGTTTTTTTCCTTCCTCTGAGAGGGAGTTGCAATTTGGAGAGGCATGCAACATTCATGGTAGAGTGAGTGGGAGCAGATTACTTGTTTCTAGAATTTTCTGTAATACTCCCCCACTAAACCTTGAACCATACAACAAAAAATAGAAAGAAAACTTATCTGATTTTAATGTGAGTTGCTTGATGACGCGTATAGACCCACGGAAAATTCGCTAGCATACTAGTAGTGCAACCCTTTTTTCAATATCTAACAGACTTAAATTTATACAAAGACAACTATCTCCTTGACTTCTTGGTTCAAAATATTCTGTAACATTTCAGCTACATGCCAGCACATAGAGTAGAGCCCTGGAAAATTTGTAGGATCAGGTTGTGCTATCCTGAATTAGCTATATCATTAACAGCACTTTTTAGAGATACATTCCACTCAACTATACATTGGAGGATTTGATTTAGGGGGTCAGAGTCAACTTCTTATGTACAGTGCTTTAATTGACAGATTCTACATTTTCCTTTTCCAGCATTTATTTTATTGGTTGTACGGTCTGTTAGTTAAAAATTTTCCCAAAATATATTTGAATACACTGTCCAGTCCAAACTTGTGCTGATATCGAGTCGAATGATAAATCTTTTGCCTCTAATATAAATTCACGTTGAGGCAGAATGTAATTGTTGACCTTTATAATTTTACTAAACTAGTGTCAAGTTAGAGTTGTTTTAATTTTCTTTTTCCCAACATTCCTATAAGTTTCGATATCAGAGTTGTTAGGTATGAAACAAAGATGGCTTTACTTGGCCCATTCAAGTCATTATATATTAAGTGACCATTTAAAGTAAGTATTTTGCCGACATCACGCTATTTTGGTTAGGCTTGATGATGTAATAGCATGACGCGTTGGATTTAGGAAACATAATTGGTACTTGATGATGAATGATTGCATTTTTTTTTATGACGGTTTTTGAATATGCTACATCATACTTTCTTCATTTGGAACTTCGAATTCTTTTTAATTTGACATCAAATAAAAATTTCTGCTGTTTCAAATAATTGGTTTTGGAGGATGATGATCTTTGTTGTTTGGAGGACCCGGGATTACATGCTGGTGTTACATTGGTTTTAGGAATTAAGAGTTGAACCAAAGTATACACAGGACTTTGGGAAGCAAAATGGTGTTTTTTCTATACAAATCATCAGTTATTGTTGGGGATTGGTTTGCTAAGACTTAAGGAATTGTGGGAAAGGATAGATGTATCAGTTTGTCTTTATGTTTTCCCATGAGACCTATTGAAGTGGTGGATTAACTGGTTAGGCTGTTTTTAGCTGATATTTTTCTTGTATTCTCTTTTTGCTACTTGCTACTACATTTTTGAGTTTTTACTAAGTTGTGCATCAACCTCCTCAAGTTTTCTTCCTTACACAAACTTCTTCTGTCATATTGAAACTTTTGTTTAATTCATCCAACAAGTTTCTATACTATAAATTGTCTTTCAGAGTTTAACTAATAATCTATCTGTCTATGACTAGAGATCATACGGTTTTGCCATTTGCTTTGCTGCTGGATTAACTTGTACACTATTGGTAAGTTTAACTGCATGATTTTTCTTACTAGGTTAGATAAATGAAGCTTTATATTCTAGTTCTTCAGTTGAATGTGGAGGATTAATCTTAAGCTTGAAATTTTCCATAAATGTCGCCATACATGAGTACTTGAACGAGAGATCCGCCAAGCATTTGAGACCAGAGGGTCTTCAATAGTCAAGAATGCTATGAACAAGATCAGAGAGAACAAAGATAAGGGCGATTGGATCCGCCCCGATGTGTAACGCCCCGATTTTCACGTTTTCGAATTCTTTAGTATTTTAATGTCTTTATTTTATTCGAGGTCTTAGGAATAGAAATAAAATATTCCGAGACCACAGTCATGCTCGACGATATCGTAGGAAGCTACGATTAAGTTTTGAGTCGAAAACTCAAACGGAGTCCGGTCTGCGTTTTTATACTGACAGTATGATTTTACTGCTTAGAAGACCTCAGATGGACCCGTGAACGAGACAGTAAGTCTTAGAATTTGATTCTCTACGTTTTGGTTAAATTTCGTAAAAATTTCAGACAAAAAACTTCCTGACCTTCGTTCGGGCGGAATTCTCAATCGGGTGACGAACGGAGCCACATATGGACTTACCGAGACTCGCCAACGGATAATCTTGATATCACAACATCCCAGAACACTTGGGAGAGTATGCCAGAGTCGTCATGACGTTCGGTAAAATCTAGATGCGAAATGACCAAAATGCCCCTAACCTTAGTCTTTTGCACTTTTACCATTTTACCCTTTTGGCAAATGACCATTTTGCCATTAAGTGACTTGTTTTAAAGGCTGAACTCAGCCCATCCAGCCCCTCATTCACGAAATTTCTGCCCAAAGAAGAACACCATTGTTGTTCTTGAAGAGAAACTCCATTTTTCTTCTTAAAAAGCTTGAATCACTTGTTGGAATCACTTGATTCCTTGAGCAATCTTCCTTCATTTTAAGGTAAGATCACTTCTATGATCTCTTAGCTTCTTGAATATCTCTTTATTTCAAGATCAAGATCCATTTTCATGAAAATAATTTCTTAGATCCAAAACTTTGAAAATCCATAGGAAATTGTAGAAAAATCCTTTTGAGGTAAGACCAAGTTCTTTGAACTCACATCATCAATCTCTACCTAAACCTAAGAGCTTATGATTCAACTCTCATCATAGCTCAAAAAGCATTTTTGGCCGAACCCTACTTGAAGATGATGAATAGTGTTTTCATCAATTTTTGATTTTTAACACTTGATTTCATCCTTAGCTTTCCTAATGCCTTTGAATCCATGAAATGGAAAACCAAAACCAATTCCTAACCTTTTTAACCTAGGGTGGCCGAAATCCTCTCTTTTAGGATTGTTGAGATTGGTTTTGATTGTTGTTTAATGTTGGTTGTTGTGTTGTGTAGTTGTTGACGATTATCAGGAGGTTCACAAACCGATCAACCGACTTTGATCCGGGAATCTTCTCATCAACAGGTATGGGGAGAAGAACCTCATCACACCAAGATGGTGGTAGTGAGAATGGTTGTTTAAGTTTATGTGTGGGTGAAACCCTTTAGTTTGGGTTCACTTTTAATTGTTATGTTTTGTTAAGTTCTCTTCAAGAACAAGGTTGTTTTGATGAGTTTATGCTTGAGTATGTTGTAGTGTGCTTTAGCATAAGTTGATGATGATATGATTGAATGAAAATCATTTTCATGTATGTTGGAAAACCTACTTTGATCACTAGATCAAGTATGGACTTTTATGCTTGCTCATGAGACTATGATGTGTGATGGACTTGTATGTTTTGGTTATGATGTAATAAGGTGTAATTGTGGTTTGTCATAATTGGTGTGAGCTTTTGAGCTATATTTGCTTTGTTGGTGAAGCAAAGTCTCATGTGTTATAGTAGGCTTTTGAGCTATATTTTCATTGGTGGCCTTAGTAAGAGGAAATATAAGAACATGTGTTGTTCTTGATCTAGCAAGGTTTTGAAGTAAGAAAAAAACAAGAAAACATGATTTCATAACCTATGTTTTCAAAGAGAAACAAAAGTGATTTTGATCCAAAGATCAAATGAAGTTTTAGCCTTTTAAGTGTGTCACCAAAGTGGAAAATGTCTTTTCTTTAGCCATAGGTTTGTTAATCAAACTAAGTGTTTCAAAAGAGAATTAATGAAGGAGTTAGGGAAAGTGAAAAACAGGGCACTCGCCCAGCGAACCCTGTCTCGCCCCTCGAGACAGAGGGAAGATAAGGCATTCGCCCGGCTAACCTTGCCTCGCCTCGCGAGACAGTGGACTAGCCCGAGCAGCAAAGATGCAGCTTCTCTGCCTCGCGTAGCGAAGTAGTTCTCGCCCCTCGAACCGCCTAAGCAGTGAAGAATTGCAGCTCTGCCTCGCGACGCGAGACAATTATCGCCTCGCGATGCAGAAGGTCGGTTTGAAATACAGTTCTCTACCTCGCGACGCGAGACAATATTCGCCTCGCGATACAGAGGATTTGTATAAGGAGCAAATATAACTCTCAGCCTCACAACGCGAAACTTCTGTTCGCCCCGCGAGAAAGGAATCACTACCTTAATTTAGCTAAGCGAATGTACTCTCGCTAAGCGATTTTCATGTTTTAGAAAATGCTAGAAGTGAAGTAAGTAGTTCAAATGTTGTTTCAAATCAAATGAGTTTTCAATCGTAAAAGTTGTTTGGTTTACAAAAGGAGTTTTTCTAACTCAATCGTAAAGTTTTACGCGTGAAAAACCTAAGTTAAATAATTAACTTAGAGTTGAAGACAAGGGTTAATTAAGCATGGTATGTGGTGGAACAAGACCATGTACTATACCATTGATGACTTAATACATCAATGACTTCATAAGCCATAAACACAAACATGAAACGTTTTGGGTTTTGAAACAGTAGTTCGATGACGGACCGGTGATTCAGACCCCGATCAGTCGTTCAATTGTTTCAGTCTTGTGATGACTCGATCCCGGAGGAATCACGAGATTTATCCGGTGGATAAAGGTTTTGTTTTTCAAAAGACGCGTATAGTTCCTAAGGAACAGAACCTTAGTAGACTTCGAGGTTTATCCGGGGGATAGACATTGCTTGATCGCATCTGCTTTGTGTAAGCATTGGCATTTCATTTGCATAGTTGTAAGGCCTTGAGCCTAGGAGTTGAGCTTACACCTTGATGCGGGTGCGAATCTTACGGTGACGATCTTCAATGGTCTTTTTGGAGGTATCAGGGTTGGAAGGGCTGACATGTGACCAGTTGGTAGCTCTTCTGTGTCGTGGCGAATCCGTGCAATACACTGATATCCTCTACTAGATGCCGTACTTTTCATGTTTGGTTGAGAGTGTTTCCGTAAAAGCCAGAAACGTGCACGTTACGAATGTTGTAGCATCTTGCCCAAGGCTGGCGCGCACGGAACATGTCCTCCCATTCACTCTCTCCGAATGTTTTGTTAGCTCCATGGAGTAGGGGTCAGAGTAGTACCCAGTGACATTGACATTGAGTCATATACATTGCATTGCATTGCATGGCTATTGATGTTTACATTTTCTGTTATACGTCGTTGTACTGTTTAAGAATACCTTATTTTATGCTGTCAACTGCTTAATATGTTTGACATTGAGAATTCTTGTAAGCATGTTGGGTACGCTGTTACCCGGTGAGTCGTCCCGTTTTTACTATTGCTATTTTGCTGTGTTGATGAACGGGAATCTCACCCATATCTGTATGTTTTCTGTTGGTACTTGCTGTTGCTGTTTGAACAGATGGACGTGATGATGGTTCAGTCCAGTAGTTCCTTTGAGCCGGAGGAGGACTCTTTTTTTGTGGTTTAGTTTTGTTGTCGGCCAGACTATGTTAGTTTTTGTAGTACCTTTTGGGAGCTACGACTCCTAGTACTTATTGTATTTTCTTATGTCAGTCATACATTAGACTTATGTCTGTATATAGTAATGTTGATGTTTCTGTTTTCCATTTTCTGTTTCTGTATTTATAATACTGTATGTATGTCCTAGTAATGCATGGTGAACCTAAGTTCACTTATTAGTATTATTTATGACCTTTACTAATCCCATTACATCTTTATGAAAAGAAAAGAAAAGAAAAATCGTATTTTTCCGCATTAAATATTTTCGGCCTTATAAACGTTCGGGAATGTGACACTCGGGAAAGGGTGTTGCACGATGTGCTCCAGCGCTTGAGGGATTACTGGGCCACCGATGAGGAGTTCGCCCATAGGAGCGCGGTCGGCAAGCAAAATAGGGCCGTGGACTCTGGAGCTCCTTTGTACACAGGTGGCTCTGTGTCTATTCCTGGCTATCATAAAAGATTGGTAAGTTAATTTAAATTTATGTTTATTTATATATTCATATATATTGTGCTCTTTATTATTAATTACAAATTTAATAGCTACTTTATATATGCAGACAAAAGCGAAGAAGAGACTCCCCACAACATTTGAGGTCTTGGAGGAGACCAAGAAGACGAAGGATGGGGTTTGGGTCGGGAAGTCCAAGAAGATTGCTGTAAGTTATTGTCACAACATAATTATTGTCAATTAAATAAATAATTACTTACTTAACAACTTACGTGAATGGTTTTTATTCAAGTTTCCTTTTGAAATAGAGGATATATCTGTTATATTACTTGTGATTTGAGTGGTAAAGCTAACATCTTGTCCTCAAAGTGACACTTGTTGATTTGGGTGGTGATGATGCATAGTGAGGTTTGTAGAATGAGCAAAATGAGAATTTTATCCACATGGGTTTGTGGAAATTATGATATGGGTGGTAGTATAGGTGGTTTGGGGTCTCAATCTCATTGTATTTTGTTTTTAATGTTGCAACTTGCAAGTGTTTAGGATACAGATTTTATTGTCTTTTTGTTATCTTAGTTGAACTTTTGTCTTGGATAGAACTTGATCTAGATTGGTGGTTATGTTTGTCCAGTTTCCATGGCTAATGAATTTTGTGAATTTAGGGCCAGTATCATTTCTGTTGTTTTTTTTTTTTATATAGAAATACAAGAAGGACCTTGGATGTCTGTGATTTCTAGGATCTGCTAGAAGCCTAGAAGTATTTTAGTTATTCATGAGGTGGTAGGATAGATGAAAGTCTGTAAGATCTGGGTCAACAATTTGCAATCAACTGTTGATAACTATCACTGGTTCTAATTGAGATTGTTTTAGTGCATTAACTTCTACAGATTTCTTTTGCAGTTATAAGTCTGGTATTTAGTTTCACGTCGGATTTTTCCTTATCATTTTTCTTGTCAAGTTGCAGCATTTTATGCATTAGGGAACTTAGATAAAACAAAAATTAGGAAACTGCTGTTACTGTGCTTTTTTATTTCATCCTTCAATAGTTGTAGCATTCAAATGGTTGGTGCATCATACCCAATCCAATGTTCTGCGCATTTAAACACTCAACAAACTGTCCTGATCCCACAATTGGTTTATGAGATGCATTAAAAGTTCTCTCTCTGTAATTGAGTTATGAGCCTCTGGTGTGATCTTGTGTTTTATGTGAGCAATAGATTCTTTTAGTGGATAAATTTTTTTTGTTGGTGTAACTGCTAAGACATCTTTTTACTGTATGTCCTAGAACATTCTAGAATAAAATGATGATTCAATAAATAGTTAAATACATTTTCAGCATGTTGAACTCTATATACATGTATCTCTATATATACCATACCCTATAAGTAATGAAAACCGGCCTCCCACCATGACAAAAAAAACCGCAAAAGTGGAGAAATAATCTTCGAATCTCAGCAGTTCCATCAATAATTTTTTTCTGCCTTATTTTAATATTTCTGTCTTTCTTCTTTTCTATTTTTTTAAGTATTTGTTTGATTAAGTAGTGGACAAACTCATTAATGTCAAGCACAGCCTACCTCAAATCTTGATGGATCAAAATTTTGAGGAGCGGGGCAGAACTCTGGATTATGGTGGATGTTCCTGAACAGTGGCATTACTTTCCAACCCTTTGGTATGAGATATCCTGAACAGCAGGATGAAAGAACATTTTAGAAATCATGTAGGAAATAGTTACAGATTCTGGAAAATTCATCTTCCTAAAAATGTAGAGGTAAAAGAATATTCTGTCACAAATCCTTACCCTTGTATACTACATCAACCACAGCTTCCCTAAAGGTAAAAGATATGATGCTTGCCATCCTAAGGCTTTCCAATATCACCTGCAATACAATAATATCCTTCTAAGAAATCCATTCATGAAGTTGCATTAAAATTAAACCGAGACTTGGAAATACTTTGCATTACATTTTTAACAGTGTATATATGTATCTCTATATATACCATACCCTATAAGTAATTGGCATATTTCTGCTCCATGTCAGTGGCATCTTCCCTCCTTGATTGGCTTCATATATTGCCATTTGCTCTGCCTACAATACAGTTTCGTTGACTCATTAATTATGTCTGGTATTGTGTGATTATATGTTTTATTATTTTTAATATTTAAAAATCCTAATGTGATTTATTATGCAGGAAAAGTTTCATGAAAGACGGGGTGATGCCACCAGTCAGGGACAAGAGCACTCTGCTGCTTCTGAATTTTGGGTATTAGCTACCGAATTTTGGATATTAGCTACCGGAAAATTCGGTAGCTAAACAACATTTTTCTTGTAGTGTATTCTGATGGGTGTCCGTGAGGATGACAAACCAGTCATTGGTAAAACCACGAAAGATTGGGTAGATTACGCGGATATTATGTTAGTTGTGATCCCACCTGATGGAGTTATTAATGGAAGTCGAATTAGGATGAAATGGCTCGAAGAACAGTTTGGCAATTTTGATCAATATTGTCATTTGGACTGGCATATCATAAGATATGTTCGGGCTTATATATTGAGGTTGCTTGGTGAGTTGATGTTCACGGATCACTTAGGCACATACATGTCGTTAGGTACCTTACTTTGTTAGAATATTTTGAAGAGACCGGTGAATATAGTTGGGGTGCTGCAATATTAAGCTACTTGTACCGTGACTTTTGCAAGTCAACAAATTATGAGTATAAGGAGATATGTGGCTTCAGCCCGCTGATTCATACCCTGCTCCATATTTTATTTACGTTGTTTTTTTATTCCTTTCGAATGTGATTCCTTCTTCTACATCAAAGATTCTCCCATTGGAGTACACGAATACTACTGGAGTACACGAACACTACAAAGCACTTGGACTGGCGCCTTCCACGTCAGTAAATATAAATAAAATTCCACGATGGCAAAAATAGCCCCATTTTGGTAAAATGTTACAAAACAACCTTATTTTGGTAAAATGTTACAAAACAACCTCATTTTATTAAATAGTTTCTAAAATAACACCAGTTTGATAAAAAAACCGAGCAACAACATTCCATTGCCTCTTAACAAACTTCACAGTGAAGTTTGGCTTAGAAAGTAAAAAACATCGACAATGAGTAATAATATCACCGTACTCAGAATTATCATCCTTTAAAGAATAGAATTTGTCAGAAATTGTGAGCCTTAGAAATTCGTTTCCATACATATATAAAAACATATAAAATGGGACATTTTGATACCCATAAGCAATTTAATTTTGTAACTACTAACTAGTTAAAATTGTTGTCAGTGAGGTAAAGGATACCGATATCTAAAGGTATCATTGAATCTATCTCTTAGGTACCATGTCTATATTTTGATTAGAATAATGCTATATAAGCGTCATTTTGTACAAACGCTAATGGGGTCCAAATTAAATGGATCGTTATGACTAGGGCTGGACAGCAGTCGATTTTGGTCGGATTTGGACTTAAAAATTCAAATCCGACCCAAACCGAAGAGTAGAATATGTAGCCCATTTTTGCTTGATTGTGTCGTCGGTTTGAGTGGGTGACGGTTTGGGCCGGTGGGTTGCCGGCGTTTTAGGTCGAAAAAAAAAAAAGAAACGTCAAGTAGAAGAAGAGCATTAAAACACCAGAGAGAATCCCAAAAAATCGAAAGCAAGAATCAAAAATCACAAAACCTTCAAGAACATAAACAACCTAGAAAGAAACTCAGAAACCAAAACCAAAAAACAAAAAACCAGAAACTTCAAGTTGCAGATCTGGTGTGGAGGAAGCAACTTCTTCCATTTCCTTGAACGCATTAAGCACCGCTGGTTGCAGATCATTCGTTTCCTCTTCCATTAAGCATCGCTGGTTGCAGATCTTCCATTTCCTCTTCCACTAAGCTTTGCTGGTTGCAGATCTGAACGCATTAAACACCACTGAAAGCAACTTTTTCCATTTCCTATTCTATTCAACGCCGTCATTGTGCTTGCAGATCTAGTAAAATGAGGCAGAAAGGGACGATAAAGACCGAGGAGAGGGATTTTTGTGGTGAGAGGAGGAATAGTAGCCTGGGTTAGAGCCTAAGTGAGTGCGACTGAGGAGGGTAGAATGAAAGCATCGCTGGTGTCGGTGGCAGTCGTGAAGGAAGATGAACGGTGGGGAGAAGAGGACATGCGCCGACACTGCCGCTACTGGTCTGATAGGGTTTGATGGTGAGTGAAGGGAAGAAATGAAATAAAATGAATATCTGATACATAACTCATCGGGTGGGTGGGTCAAACGAAAATAGACCTTTTATATAACTTCCTTTTTCGGGTGAGTTCGGGTACCGACAAAATTATAAAACCTCACCCGAATCCGCCCGCCCTCATCCGTGCGAGCCCAACTTTGAAACCCGTTGACCCGCGCACCCGCAATGACCAGCCCACCCTCCTCTTACTTCTTCCGGGTAGCTCAGTTTCGGGCCGGGGCGTCGGATTATGTCCAGCCCTAGTTATGACAAAGCACTTCAATGTGGAAGTAAACTCCAAATTCTACGGAATTGCTTGCCTACTTAAATTCTAGACACGGTGTTGTGTCTACTATAAAGCCAAATTCATTGATGGCTTCACCAGTATTAATTGATGACAGTCTCAGAGAATCTGTACGTTTGTACCATTTGCATGAGCTGTCATCATAAACCTGTTTTGTTCAATAATTAATTAACTTCTGTTTGCATATCTTAACGTGGTTAGATATGAGCTCATTACAAGAGTGATTCTTAGGTTCTCTTGATTGGATGTCGGCATTGGATGCTTATATTTGGTTTTTGCAGGCATAATAATTATTAGATATGAAAATGTTGGTTTCTCCAAAAAGCTAAGACCCACATATTATTCGGGAAACCTATTTATCTCACAAATTATGAGAATATAATAAGATAGTTGGATTCTCTTGTTTCGATTTACTCAGCAAAACAACAAATAATTAAACAAGTTGATAATTGCTAGGAGAGATTGGAAAGTACTCAAACCAAATATCCCTAGGAAATTCAGTTAATACTTAGACGTAACCAAATTAACAAAAAATTGATGGTAATTAATGTTAGATTCTACTTTAAAACCAATTGACATTAATTGTTACTTCTTCCATCCTATTATATATGTCATACTTATAAAAAAAATGTCTCAAAATATATGTCATTTTCTATTTTCAATGTAATATTAAATGTTTTCTATCAATTATACACTGAAATACTCTACTTTGTATTTATGACAATAGTTAATACATCAATGATTAATAAGATTAATTTGCTAAAATTATCACTGTCTTTCTTTCATTTATTGCTTTTTCTTAAACTGTGTGATTTAACTAAATATGACATATATTAGGATGGAGGGAGTATTGTCCAACAAACATATAAACTGCACCCAACGAATTGAGTCGGATGATGTGAGACTTCCAACACCTTTTTCCATAAATGCCTGTCAAAACAGGCAATAAATGATGAAAATGGGTTCTGATTTTGATATCATGTTGACATGTTAAATTGTGTCTTAAAACCAATTGAGATTAATGAGAGTTATCCAATATACATATAAACCGCATTTGGGAATTGAGGCAGACAATGCATGGACAATGGCTTGAAATAATTTTCAATTAACACGTTTAAGATTTTTTCTTCTATTAATTAATTTTGGACAATGGCTTGAAATAATTTTCAGTTACAGTGTGTCTAAATATCTTATATCCATCCAAGATGGTAGAGAATTTGTGATCTGCATATACGAAAGGCATAACGTCGACATATGGATATCTAATTAGAACATCTGTATTTTTATCCTATACACTGTGTTATTCTTGTTATAAAAAAATAATAAATAAATTGATAAATAAAATAAATAGAGGAAAGGATGAAGAACACAAAATAGTTTATAATTTGAGACGTGTGAAAATACATTGTCCTTAAGGATTGTTTCGCCACAGTATAAATAATAATGCGAATATCCCCAGGATTTAATAGACTCTTCCAGAATAATCTGGGTACTCAGAATTGCAAGAATATTATCAACTCACATATACTTCGAAGAGAGAAAAGTATAGAAGAAAAGTTTTTATAAAAATATTCACAAACTAAAGAGTTTAAAATAAGACAAAAGAATCTTCCTATTCTCTTTCATATGTCCGGTAGAAGGCTGACAAAATGAGAAAAGAGTTTTTAGAATATAAAGAACAGCTCATAGTCTTTCTCTTTGTTGTCTAAAATCAATTTATAATAAGCTGTTGTCTCTCACCATTTTTTATATTCAAATACATAAATATATCACTTTAAAACCAAGAAAGCTTTACGTTGGAAAGATTTGATCAACGGTTAAAAAAATAAAGAACAATTAAAGATAGTTAAAACCATTAATTAAAATATAAAAGAGAATAAAAGTAATAAAATAAAATAAAGGAGATTTAAACATTAACCGTTAAAAAAGGAAGAAATTAATTATAATAAATGGTGAAATTAAAACACTTAAATTAAAACATCTGCATTTTTATCCTATACATTATTGTTTTCATATAAATCCCCACTCCCCCACCAACATGTGGTTAGTCTAAGTGGTAACGAGCTCGGACCCTTTAAGCAAGTAGTCAGGGGTTTCATTCCTGGCTCTTGCGTATGGAGAAAACCTGGTTGGGAGGGATAACCCTTAAATGTCGTCCAGGTCCCTCGACGGAGATTAGTCATTGTTTACGATGATGAATACTTCATACCAATAACATGGTTACCAAAAAAAATCTCCACTCTCCACTACAAGAAAAATGATGTTTAGCTACCGAATTTTCCGGTAGCTAATATTCAAAATTCGGTAGCTAAATTGTTTAGCTACCGAATTAGCGACCGACTGGAGTTGGTAACTAAAGTGCTGGTAGCTAATCGATTTAGCTACCGAATTTCACTACGGTCGCCAATAGCTACGGAATATTTCGGTAGCTAAATATAAACATTGTGGTCGCTGAAATGGTCACGTATACCAAATCTGTTACCAGTTTAGCGACCGAATTGGCGACGTATACAATTCGGTCGCTAAATATATATTTTTGGTTTAGCTACCGAATAAGATTCGGTAGCTAAATATATATTTTGGTTTAGCTACCGAATCCTATTCGGTAGCTAACGTTTAAATTTGCAAATTTTATTTAGCTACCGAATAGGATTCGGTAGCTAAATTTTAAATTTGCAAATTATATTTAGCTACCGAATCCGATTCGGTAGCTAAATATCATTTTTTTTTTTTGCAATAATACCAAACTTTTACCAAAATTACCATCCTGCTTAATCATACAAAACAGAGATAAATTACATAAAATTATACTCAACTCAAACATCAATATAAATCCACCATATATATAAACATCTAATACAATATCCAATATCCAAATAGAAACAACACATGTAGTACAATAGTGGTAATAACTAAATGTAACAAATATAATATCAATGTGGTGGGGGGGGTGGGGGGATCCAGCCATTATCGTCCTCGCCATCGTCCTCATCGTCGGCACCTGGATCAGCATGCGAATCATCTTGTGGAACGGCACCAGAGGAACCGGGCCTGTATCCTAAGTGCTGGAACAATGCGTGCATCTCTCTCTGTGTCTGATCCATCGTCCTCTCCAAGTGGTTTATCCTGTTGTCCTTCGCTGCCAGCTCAGCATTGAGATTGGCGATAACCTCTCGTACGTCGGGGGTAAGGTCAGGATCGGATTGAGTATGTGACGTCGATGAGGTCAAGTACTCATCTCCCATCCGACCCAACCCATACACAACACCCTTCTTGTTTTTACCACCCACCACCTCCAAGAAAATGGCGTTGTCGGATGCAGCAGAGTGCTCTTGTCCCTGACTGGTGGCATCACCCCGTCTTTCATAAAACTTTTCCTGCATAATAAATCACATTAGGATTTTTAAATATTAAAAATAATAAAACATATAATAAAGCAGCTCTCACCATAACTGATGTTGATTTTACCCTTTGTTTTCCACATATCCAACAATCAAAAGTATTAGACAAAGCATAAAACCAGGGCCTCTAGCTCATATGCAAAACAAAACAGTACCATATCATATTCTAAAAGCTGTACTGGCATCATGCACTGATGTACTGGTCACAAGCATTTCCTAAACAAATGGCAAGGCAACCCGCCCTTTAATTATTTAGCAGGTTAGGGTCATAATGCACTTTAGATCAAATCAATGGTGAATATGCTCTTACTTACTCACTTTAGAGGAGTTTTTTCCTTGTTATGGAGGATTCTACAATACCTCTAGTCAAGTGATGTGAATATGAAGTATGGTTAACTCAGCTATATAAAATGGTTAATTGCATATTACTGTAACCATACTTTATGGTTAATCCCTCAAATAATGATAACTTCAAACCGACATTCATCATATCTCTAGAATCGAGAAAGCAATACTGAAGTTCACCCCAGTTTTCCTTCCCTTTCTGAAAATTTCTTTCTTTTGGTGAATATAAATAGAATTAAAACAGATGAAAGTCCCACAACATTTGTTACAACCGAGCAACCTAGTACAAAATAAGCTGAAATCACTGATTTTGAATTTACATAAAATCACATTCGGTAGCAGCCTTGTGCTTTGATTACATTCAAAAGATAAAATTGACCCTCAATGGGTATATAAACTACAAAAAAAAAACCATTGCAGGGAACTACAAACAAAAATCTTGGGTAGATCTTTTTTTTTCTACACCCTCTTATGCCTCAGATTTTTGTGTGTTTGTGAGTTTTTAATCAAATCCGCACTAATTATAAAATTGTTGTAATTAAGTCCCTAAAACTTGTGCTAGTAAGGACCTATTTAAAAAAGTATATGGACCTACTTAAAACGTGTTAAACTATAGAGACCTATTTAAAAATTTCATGAAACTAAAAAGAACAAAGGAGTAATTTAACAACAACAAAAAATCTCAGTCATCAACAACGATCTACAGATCCACTATATTCTCACAACATGCTAGAAACAGATTGGCTTTTATACTTTCATCAAACAGAATATATTCAAACTACCAAGCACGTTGTCTTATCTTAAAAAGAACTTGAAAGTCATGGCTATGCAAACTATCAGCACATAGGAAAAAAGGAAACATTCAACTGTAGGAAACCTCAAAGAGTTGGTACCTAAGGAGTTGATCACTCAGAGAATGCAAGCTGGTGCAAAAGGAAGATCTTGGGAGGTTTTGTTGAACCTTTATATCATCATACTCATATCACCTTCATAAAAAGAAGAGAAAATAATATAGAGCACCTTTAAAATATATACATTAAAATAGAGATTAAATCCATTGAACCTCAGTACAACTCTTTAGGCAAAAAGTCCAGCTTTTCACAAATAATGCCCAATACATACTTTCATTAACATAAGTCACATTAGAATTTAAATTGGCATAATTTATAACTTTACATGATCATTAAATAAATATTTAATTTAGCACACACATACCTCTTAGTACTAAGTATTTCAACCTAACTACCTATTTTTCTTTTACATCCCCACAGTAGGCTAACATCCCCTGTTTCTTTTGGTTTTTAGCAGCAAAAAGCCGCAACACCCAAACTAAAACTGGGCTAAGGTGCTGCCCAGCTCTATTCCAGCAGCTTACATTACACACCTACCTAAATAAACTCTCAAATTCCAAACTATAGCACCTTCTAATTTACTAGGCAATTCACGTGAGCTTTATCCCAAGGTAAGGAGATGCATCAAACTTCTATTTATATATTATTACATCTAAGGCACCACATTTACAGGGCATTATAGTACAAAAAAATATATGAAGAAAACTACATGCCTAGATCATGCATAAAAGGAAAAGAACAAGTTAAAGATTATATTTGCATTTTCACAGTACCCAGCCCAACAATTTTAGAAACAAAGAATGGACAAACCCTTACAACATATACAAAATAATACATATATTCCCTCACCTTGAGCTGGAGATGCTTAGGCTTCAAGAGACAAAATGCTTAGGCTCATCTTGTACAGCTTTTAGGGCTAAATTTTGTAAAAAATTAGGTTTTGAAACACCATAACCCACCTAATTTGTCCCTCAAAATATCCTTACAACAGCACATGGGCTGTTGCCTAGATGAGGTCAGAAAGATTCCCAACCACTCTTCTAATGTTACATAATACAAATGCAACTCTTCTGGTAATTTTCAGAGATAACACAATAACACTCTCAGGCCAAGACCCATGATTCAAAACACATCATTTTCAGAGAATTTCTTAGCAACCAAGCAAAAAAACACATTATACATTCAAAACACTTAAAAAAGATCCATTTTTTAGCTCAAATTCAAATACCCATACAGAAGAAAAAGAGAAAAAACATGAAGCAAGAACCAAAGAAGCATACCTTATAAACAAGCAAAGAAACACCACCAAAATCTGGTGAAGCAACCCAAGGCTTTGGTATTTTTGATCAGTAGCAAAATTTTTATTTGAGAGACAGAGAGGGAAAAAGGAGGGCTGGAAACATCAGTTCAGCAGCCTAAACGTTGATGGAAGCTCCGGCGTTCGAGCTGGGTGGTGAGGCAGCTACGGCGGACGTTGAGAGGAGGAGCAGTTGCGGCGGTGGGGATGGGCACCGAGGGAGAGCAACGACGGACGTTGAGAGGAGATGCAGCTGCGCGGCGGGGATGGGTACCGAGGGAGAGCGACGACGGCGCTGAGAGGAGATGCGGCGGCGGCGGTGGCTATGGCTGATTTAGGTTTTGCAGAGAGAAAGAGAGTGAGAGTGAAAAATGGGGGGGATGGACGGGATTTAAGTTTTGTAATTAGCTACCGATATAAATCGGTCGCTAATACCGTCTCTAAGCTCTTAAGTTTTTAGCTACCGATATAAATCAGTCTCTAATACCGTCGCTAAGCTCTTAAGGTTTCAGCTACCGATATAAATCGGTCGCTAATACCGTCTCTAATCTCTTAAGTTTTTAGCTACCGACACGTTAGCGGTCGCAAACAAAAAACAATACCCAGTTGGTCGCAGATTCGGTAGCTAAATGGTCAACAAGTATGACTTTCAAAATTATGTATTTAGCGACGGGAATAGCTACCGATTTGTTGCTACCAATAATTTCGGTCTCTAATTCGGTAGCTAAATGAAATCCGAAACCATTTTTTTAATAAATCAGGATCAGTAGCTAATTCGGTAGCTAATGGCGACCGATTTATTTCGGTCGCCAAATTCGGTCGCTAAAAACACATTTTCTTGTAGTGCTCCCCTCCAATTCGATTTGATCACTGTTTCAATAAGTGTATAATTAAGTTTGTCCGGGAGGAGTAAAGTCCCCAAGAAAATGTACCAAAAGGTTACCCAAAATGTTGTTTGTTATGTTCTGTACTGATCATAAGATGGTTTAAGGCTTGGAATGTTCGCAGCTGCTCCTTCTTATACGGGGAGCGAAGGGTATGTATAAAAAAAATACTCCAATCTAAAGTTCAAGTAAGAAATAGCATAAGGAAACTGAGTATAAGAGAGCGAATCCTTACATAAAAAGCCATCTACCTAATTCTGTATAAACATTTCAATACCTAACAAAAACCCTAGAATACCCTTTGTTGTAATTGCGACATGTGTCCTTATGTGAGGTTAATTTTGTAACTTTAGTCCACCATTCCCATGCATGTAGTCTATGCACTCTTCCCACAAAAAAATCACTGCATAGCTTATGCTCCTGTCAAGTCTCATAGCAGAGCAGTTAGAGGGAGCTCTTCCCCAACTGGTCGGAGAGATTTTTCCTTCCTCTATATGTCTACACCCTTTTTCAGCTTTCACCGTTTGTGAAAAACATTAGGTTAGTACTCCATCTACTTGCAACTCTTCTTCATTTTCTGTGTTTGAATCAGTGGGTTAGGATGCCATTTTTATGAGATTCTCGCTTCATCATCTTATTTCGGTTCTACTTCATTTATTCCTTAGCTTCACAATTTCATTCTTCCAGTTTGATTCATCACTCTTTATTATTTGGTTGAAGCAGGCAACTAAGAGGCAGTATTTGAAGATTTCAACACTAGGATCATTCAAGGTATCATCATTTTACTTCCATTGGAAGTGTTGTTTTATGGTTTTCTTTGAATCTTTATAACTGTAGAATGGGTTTCAAAAATATTAGAACTTTATATGTTACTTACACTTGCTCCCAAGTCACAACACCTTCTCACTTTTTTTAGTTTTGTTTTGTTTCCGGTCATGTTGCTACAAACCCCTTCATCATTGAATGATGTGAACCCTTTTGGTCATGTTGTTGCGATTTTTATTATTTTTTCCCCCTACCTATTTGGTGTTTTATGTTTATTTTTGCCTCCTGGAGTTTTACATTTTTCATGTTTATGTTGTTGCGATTTTTATTATTATTTTCCCTACCGATTTGGTGTTTTTTGTTTATTTTTGCCTCCTGGAGTTTTAAATTTTCATGTTTTTAAAAGATGAATCATATATTTTCCCCCTGAAAAATATAGTGTGATTGGTGTTTTCTGTTTATTTTTTCCTCCTGAAGTCTTACAATTTTCATGTTTTATAAGTTATTAACTTGGAAGATATTATTAGTTCTATTGCAGACCACATACAATACTTAGCTCATTGTGTCATTCTCTCATACAATACTTAGCTGATGGCACACAAGTTTGATCCGATCAAAGATATCAATGACTCAAGAGACATATGGACGTTTGCCGTTAGAATTGTTGATATTGGGTTTGTCCAGCCGAACCCCTCCACCCCCCCCCATACAGGGCATCATGAAACGGTCTTAATGGATGCAAAGGTATTGTCATTGTCATCCCTACTCAGGTTTAGTACTACATGTCTTTGTTGTTTTTAATCAATTACTTTTGTTGATCTTTTAATGAATAATTTTGTTACTATTTTAATCAACTAGGGTGATTAGATACAAATGTTAACCAGGAAGGATGAAATGCTGAAATGGAAGACAATGTTGAAAGAGAATAGTACTTATATATATCATGCATAATTTTAATGTAGTGTGCAATGATCTTCAATACAAGGCCTACGACCATCCTTACAGATTGAATTTCATTGGCGATACAAGCCTGAAAGAGCGATCCCTTCCTGACATTCTACTATATGAGTACCAATTTAAGAGTTTTAGTGAGATACTTAGTGGAAATTTCCGTACTGGTTTTTTAGTAGGTAAATTTTGCATGAATGAATGAACTAATTTGAATGATAATCTTATTTTGTATTCAATACATGTATAAAAAATAAACATAAAATTCTTATTGTTATTTTATACATATATCATTGGAGCTCTACATGAAATTGTTTATAGTCAGCCTAACGGAAATCGTAGGAAGGTTGTTTTTAATATGAAACATGTTAGGTAACGTGCTTGCCTGTCTCTATTGTAATAACTTAGTACCTAATTTTGGTGTTGCCCCTATTTTAACATTATTCATTTAATGACATTGAAGTGTTGAGCTGGTTAGCTGTACTCTTTAGGATGACCATGCCATCAAACTGCTGACTTATTATGACCAAAGACCTGATTCTGGCCCAATTAATGACACATGGAAGCCACGTTGGCACCACTTTGCCATGTATGCGAGTTCCGTTTGATTTTGGACAGTGAACTAACGAAGGGATCAATTTTGCAACGATAAAATTATTGGAGGACTGAAATCGTCCCAAAACAAATGGAGGGACGATTTTGGCCAAATTGAAAAAGTCAGAGGACGAAAAATGCATTTAGCCTTCATATTAATCCAATGAATAAACTACATTTATTTATTTTGTCATTGATCGAGTATTCTCATACACATAATTGTAAGACTAACTCTCGGACCGAGGGTTGTGGTAAAGTAAACCTCCCCCAAAGTGGTGATTCCAGGATTCGAATCCCAAACCTTGCAGGTAAAGTTCGTCAGGAAGCACAATCTAGTTCCACTGTGACTAACACAGTTAGGTAATGAATAAACTACAGCTTTACTTCTCAGAACACATTTGTAAATTAATGTATTTATGTTAGCTTTATATTTAAAATAACTTTTAATAATCAAAATCGTCCTGGGAGAGTTTTTAAAGAAGAAAACACAATTATTTTTCTAAAAGATTAAAATCAAACGTGCACAAGGATGATAATATTATGAGTCTCATATTGAGTAAATATGGAAGCTTATTATGATACTTAAGCCATCAGACTCTTTCACCTAATGGACTAGTCTTTTGGATTTGGCTCTCCTCATGGGTTTAAGTCATAACGGATAGTAATTGTGTAGAGCTGCTTCTGATTATATAAGATGCATCTTTCTATCACTTATGCTTTCGTTCTTCTCTTTTAGCATTAAAGAAAAGGAAGAAGGACTACTTACTTAGCTAGAGCAAAACTCGATGAGCTTGTTTATTACATTAGGGGCTGGTAGGAACAATTCTTTACTTAAGTTTATAATTGCTTTGTAGAAGTCTAGCTAGAGTTATATATGTTCCCTACCTAAACAGTTAAAAAGGCCTTGCAGGGTTAGCCTCTAATACAGTAAAGTTGAAAGGTTGAAAATCTAAGGGAGTACTTGAGTTGGAAACCTTTTAATGCATGCTTTTATTAAATCTGATAAGAGGTGGGCACTCTTAGACCTACCTCATCGAAGAGAACTATATATCCAATATGTGTTCAAAAGTTCAATTGTAGTTATTCAACGATATTCTTTAAGTATTTATTTACAGTCTCTGGCCATTTATTACTAATCTATTCAGGATGAAAGCAACAAATTTATGAACCTGTTAAAATCGCAATTGGTAACCAACAACCCTATTTTCTAAGCCATTGGTGTTAAAACACTTCAGTTTGCCATTAAGATGTCATGAATAAGTCATGACCTTTTTTTGCTCTCTCATTTTGAATCAGAATATTATTGTTGTGTAAGCTATTGAAGTTGTCAACGAGATTTTACCGAAGGTGTTAGTTGTTGAAATCACTTGTGCTAGCTATGTTAGAATTTGGAAAATAATGTCTCTAGTAATGAAGCAAAACTAGCGGAGTAAGAAAGGACAGATAAGTATACCGTATGTATAATTCCTAGGTTTCAATAGGCTTTAATTTTTAATTTGATGAAAATTGTACCTGCCTGGGGATGACAATTCCTCATGGGGACTACCTCATCTGGAACTTTGGACGGGAATATTTTTCCCGCGGGATGGGTACAAGATAGAAAATTTCTCCGAAGACAATTCGGGAACAAGGATGAGGAGGGATATCCGTCCCCGAGAACATTATAAAAATATCTTATATATATATATATATAGATAATTTTATTAAATTAAAAAAGAAACTTAAAGGAATTCCCTTTACACAGATCTTCTGCAAATTCTCTAAAACAGGCTTGAATGTCAGAACCGAAACCTCATGACCATGACAATGACGCTTGCCATACCCATATTGGCACCTATCTTCACCACAAGTTCTTGTGCTGCTTGTTGGGTAGGGTTCCGAAATTTGAAAGCGGATATAGAAAGAGGTATCGAACACCTTCTACGACGCTAACAACACAGGGTGGACCCAAAGGAAATTTAATGCAATCTAAAGCAGAAATTGCATTGAAGGTACGATATGTGTTGATTGGGAGGAAGCTAGGGTTTGAATTTGGGTTTGTTGCCCTTTCGTGGTCCTCGCGAGGATCCGCGAGGAACGGAAACGGGGAGTAAAGGCACTCACTACCCGTTGCCATCCTTATATGTGCCCTACTCTCAAAATGTAAAAATAAGTTATAAAATTTCAAAAGTAAAAATAATATTAATATAAATATAATATCATGTTATGATAAAGTTATTAATTTACGTGAAGAAATATTATTATTTATTGTTTCGAAAAAAAAAATATTATTATTTATCATTAATGATAAAAAATATAAGTTTTAAAATAATTCAAAGGCTCCAAGCCGGTCCATAAATAAAACAAGTCATATTAATAAGTTTGGGGACAAACAAATAAGATAGCCCGAGTATGGAACACCCATATATCTCCGTGTATAAAACATTCAATAGATAGAGAAAATTGGAAGAAAATAAAATAAAAGTCCAATGATGATCCGATTCTCTCACACACTATCTTTCTCTTAATGTGTTTTACCTTCTCTTTTTAAATAACCATTATTAAAAAGCAACAATGCTATTTAGTACGAAGCATTACTACACGAATTCATAGACGAATTTAAATTAACCAATCAGATACGCGAGTGGATTGATAACATGAAGAGAGAGAAAACTTGTTTCCATATCTGTTCTACACCGGTACAATTAACATATTCGTACAGCTTACTGTTTAGCATTATTGTTGATAAAAATATCGCTTAATATATGAGAATACTTACATGCATGATGTACAATCCTGCACTCATTTTTTTTCCCTGGGGCTTTACTGTGGAAAGTGCAATATGGATTCAGAAAATTAAATAGGTCTTTGAGCCTGCAATAGCTGATTGCTACAGTTCAGAGAAGGACCCAAAATATTTAATCTAATAAATGAGTGGAGGCGCCAATTGTTATTGTTTTTCCTTTTCCTCTTAGTTTGTTTTGGATGCATATCATGTAACTACGTTATTCACATGCAATTCCTGCGCGCGTTCTACCATGCTCCTTCGAGAACGAGTAGCATCCTATGCACCCTGAATATAGGTCGTTGATGAATGTAAAAAAATAGATAATGGTTTATATTTGTTTGTGATTAGAGTCCCACATTGGATAGTAATATGACTTGAATAATACTTATAAGTGGAGGGCAACCCTCATCCTACGAACTAGCTTTTGAGATTAAGTTAGATCCAAAAACAAATTTTAAGATAAGCCCGTGGAATGTTACGCAAAGTTGGTATTTGGTGAATTTGGTGAAAGGTTCTTCGAGAGTTACTATTAGAGAAAAGTCCTTCCACCCCCACCCCACCACCACAAAACAGATCAAGCTGCAATTTCGCTTCTTTCGCTCTACCTCTGTTTTCTTCTGCTAAATAATTTGACGCTCAACACCAAATGACTCTGACTGACACTTCCATTCACTTGAGAGACAAAATGGTCCGTTTAAGAATCTAAGCATTTAAGAACTGTAAGCAACTTCCAACTGCCAAAAACAAAAGCAAAAAGAAAAAAAAAACTTTTTTCAGTTCCAAAGGCAAAAGCCTTTGTGAGTTAGAGGAACGGTGCTGTTGGGGTGGAAGGTGAATCAATTTTTCGTAAAGCCACTTTAAATAGTTGGGTCCATGGCCATGTGAAATTTGAAAAACTTAAGTATATAATTCATAAAATATAAATAAAGAGGGGTGTTATTTAATACTTTGGACAAAACTTAGTTACTGTTCTATATATAAGTATTTGTGGTGTTATTTTCTAATGATAATAGATATATATATAATTGCTGTTATACATGTTATATTTTCATTGATGAGTTGCATGTTTTGTTCTAATTGAAAAATAACATCACAAACAACTATTACACCTAAATTTTGTCCTTAATATTTTACTGGTTACCTACAGAAACTAGAGCTGCTCCAATTACTACACCACCCATACTCGACAATTTTGGGGTCCTCATGTAGTACCGGTGATGCCGTTTTAATGCTTTTGTATCAATTCGCTTTAAACACATCAACTTAAACAGATCTAAAGAAACCTCTGACCCGAAAGTACTCTTATCTTTCTCAGAATTGGCTTTTTGATCTCCTTTTTGATGGCACTTTCTCAAAGGTGGCCAGTGATATATAAGGTTCTTGACTCATGACATGGCCTAATAAACTCATGGGCCTCTCCGTTGTCTGAAGTCTGAACTTCAATACTGCTGATATATGAATTGCCGAATCGAATTGAATTGAAAATTTGGACATAATAAATGTTAACAGAGCCCATGTTTTTTTTATATTAAATAGCTTGATGCTGATTCCTTTTGAATGCCCGACATCTTGAGGTTTAGTGTCTCATCACATACTTTTGATTTTGACATTGAGAATTTTTTTTTTTTTTTGTACATTTTTTAGCATTAAACTTCTATACACCTTTTTTTTTTTTTTTTTTTGTAGAAAAAAGAGAGAGAATAAGTAATTAAAATGCTGGAAAAATGGACGATCAAAAGTGCAAAAAATCTATGAATTTAGGGGATCAAAAATGTAATTATGGGACCAAATTAACAATATTTGAATTTTAGAAGGACTAAATTCGTCAAAAAAAAAGTTGAAAGACTATTTTAGTCAAAATGAAAAACTTGAGGAAGGGAAAGCTTAATTTAGCCTATCATTTTTTATAAAAAGCGTGAATGGTTTGACTCAAGGATAAACAGAGGCACAAGGGTACACAAAAATTACCGAATAGTCGAGGTTCAAAACACAAGGAGATATGAAAGATTTGATCATTTTATCATTGCTCAACAAGTCAGACAAGTGTATTATGACATCATCACCTGGGTCTAATCTGAGAAAGTCTATTGTTCCATACTGCATGAAGAATCATATGAAATAAGTCATACTTAACAGGAATTCTGTGCCACTGGAAATGCCGTTGAACCTTCTCTACTCCCAAATGCAGTGCCAGGTAGTTCTCTTCCGGGATTGAGAGAAGTATGTTTCGAAGACTTGGGATATCCCTTTCACGAACAAATACAGAAAATGCTTCCCACTTCAATACCTCAAATAAAGGAGGCACATAATTATCTGATATGATAACTGGTACACACCCAGAAAAAATGGCCTCAACTATTCTTGGGGTGTGAACCTCATACCCTCTAGCACATATGCAATACTTGCTGCTATTCATGTATTCCATATAAATTCTTTTACCTTCCACATCGCGTCGCATTGGTCCAAAAATTTTCATGTCAGGTTCTTTATTCTCCCAGTATTTTAGCAGGATTGGACGGAGATAACCATGCATGCTTCCTGCAAAAAAGGCCAGAATAGACCTTTCTGAAGGAGGTTTTCCTGCACGACCTCTTAGTGGATCCATCATAGAGTGTATATACGTAACAGGTAGAGTAGTGTCCTTTCCTATCTGGAAGCCTTTAGCAACATTAGCATTGCAGAGAGACCTAATACAATTTTTCATTGGTTGCCTTGTGATTTGGGAGGCCTGCAATTTCATACATCACATTATGTTAATATTGCAGAAATTTTAAGCTGCCTTAGATCCAGGTTCAACAACATGAATTTCTTAATAGGTATGGGGCCATCATTCCTTTTCAGTAGATATATAAGCACTAGTGCTAAAAGTTTTCAAAAGGACAATTTCTCATAGAATTTGCATCAACTTCTATCTTTGTGAAACATGTAGGACGTGATATTATAGGACATTTCGGCCTTAAAAATTAATCCATGACTTAGCATAATAAGCATTTACACTACCACGAACCAACGGTAAAACTTTGCCACATTATTCTGGATCTAGAGTCAGGGTCCTCAAATTATAAGGACCTATATAACTGCCTAGCTGTGTGTGTGAGCCACATTGCCTTGAGTATGATCAATCCAACTATATGGTCACTGATTTATAATCTGATCAAATTTCTAAATTGATAAATGCTAGTTGCTCAAAAAAGATTTTCTAAAAGAGGTCAATCTTAGAAGAGAACTTATTAATATATAAATACTAATCAAATAGATGCAATGGAAGCTCACCCAATCATGACAAGCAACAAGAAAATGATCTGCGCCCCCAGTTCTGTTCCAGAAACGATATCTTCCTGAAATTAACTCCACATATCTCTCAAGGTATTGCTCCATCTGCTTACGGTGAAGATTTTGTTCAGAAAGAGTAAGCCTTAGCATTTGTGAACTGAACGGTAGGTAGAACAAATGAGCTTTTCGGGGATCCCTCACATTGAACCTTTTATTGCCCTCCATCAATTTCATAAACCAACCCTCTGAGGCATAAATTCCTCTCATCTTCGGTTGATGAAATATTGGTTTTTCTCCTTCTCTGTAGATATAAACTTTGAGCTTGCGTTCCATCAGTTCATAACTCCTGAACAACAGATGTACAGAAATGCTTCAGTTATCTACTGATAGAAGAAGACCTGCATATGAATTGGTTAAGAGAAAAAAATGGTATCTTCAAGCTAATGGATGAAATAATGTCCATATCATTGCTGGTGCAAGTGAAATCTAGTTAACAATGTGCATATTTAAATTTGTAGCATTAAACTACAAATGAGTTCTTGAAGTTCATTTTAACAATTCCAAAATCTGGCCAAATCAATCATAGTAACATACAAAAAAAAATTACAAGACAGCTTGCAACTTAGAGTATAATGAATGCAGCAAGAAGAATAATTTATAACGCAACGCTATACATCTAACATATTGAACTATAGCCAGGATACCTTGAAAACTTGGAAACATCCCGGAAAATAGGTGCATGAAGTCCTGAAGAATTTGATAAGACGCGGGCATTTTCAATCTCCAGTTTGGCAGATAACAGTTCACGATCACGTCTAGAAGACCACATTGGCCTCTGTCATCAATGACAATACAAGTGAAAATTATGAGTCCATACACATTCCACAACGGCTCAAATTGGAACCAAAAAGCTGAACTCCCTACCATGGAAGAAGAATTAAAACTTTGAAGCAACAAAGAGCTCATCTGTGTTAATGAAGTTGGCCACACCATCTTACTCCTCATGGTTGAAGTATCCATCTTAGGTTTATTATTCAAGACAAGCAAAGGAGTTTTCAATATATGTGACTTCTTACTTTGTGGTTGCATTTCCACACTTTGCATGTCATTTACCTGGTGTTGAATATTGTATATGTTATCTATTTCTATGTCCTTCTGTATGGGATCATCAGCATACTTGGCCCTTTTCTGAGTGAAACTGTAAATTGTATCTTCACGATTTTCAACTTCAAAATTGTTGATGTCTCCCTTCTCAAAACTGAATCCCCTTTTTGAACTTTTGTCCCCATCAGATTCCAACTCAAGGTCCAAATTTGCTTCTTTCTCATAAGCATCTTGATTTGAATTAGAGGCATAAGTAACATTAGGCGTAACATTGGTCAAAGTGGATCTAGGCACATCCTTTCCTCTTGTAGTTGCAGCAGTGGAAACTTCAACTGGCAAAGCTATTGAGTGCCTATCAGCATCCAACAAAGAATTTATTCTCCAAGAGGCAGGTCCAAAACATTGGAAAACAACTCTTGTAGAAACCAACACTCCAACAATTAAGAGCCATCTAATTCCCACATTATACAATCTCAATCTCCAGGCTAGAACACTGATAATACCCATTTCATGCAAAACTTAACTCATGATAAACTAAACATTCATCGTTAATAATTATACTAACCTTCAAAATCCAGAACCAAAACCTGAAAAGGAAATTATAAAGTGCAGATGAACAAATCAGACAGCTAAACAAACGTTTTTTTTTTAAAAAGGAAAAAGAAATAAACTTTCCCACATACTGAATCAAATGAGCATGAAATCTTCTCTACTAGCTACAATTATTCAACTTAAACATTACCTTTCCCACTTCGCTGCTTCTCTGTTGGCTTCGTTGTCAAAGTTGCAGTATGTCTCTTACATGAGTCAAAGTGAGCAGAAATATACATGACCTTGTTATTGCAGATAATTACATTTGTACCACTGTCCCAAAATTAAAAAAATTGATTTAAGAGAAATGGAAGTTAAAAAATTGATTTGCATTCCATATTTAATATTTTAAACGAGAGTTTAGAAAAATCGATTTTATTTAGATAATAAAATAAAATTATTTTAATAAAGAATTTTGTGGATCTAACATCCAGAATCATTTAATAAAAAAATTAAGAATTCTTATTTTTTTTAAATTTAATTCTATCAAACCTAAAATCGATTTTTTTGACATAATTTTATAAATAAACATCTACAGAATCTATAGATCTCTTTCACTTCGGTTAGAATCACGTTTGTCCAAAATCTTAATCAAATAAACATAAAAAAAACTAGGCTTTATATAAAATAAGAAAATAAGTATGTATATACGGGTGCCATTTGAGAATAAAGTGTCCAACTACTACTACATTAACTAATTAAGGGCGGAGCAGCCAAAACGACGTCGCTTTAAAATCCCGAAAATACCCTTCATCCTTCTGTTTTTTGTTTTTTCTATTTACACTTACAGAGTTCACTACTTCACTGAGTTCTGAGAAGAAAATGGCTCTGACTGTGAAGCTGCCAATCAAGTTCCCATTTTTTGCCCCACCCATTGACCCGAACCCGAAAGATGACCCGACCCAGCGTCACCCTTCCACGGAGGTCCGGTTCTCCCGTTGGGGCAACACCAACGCCGAGAAGTTCGAACAGCGCCGACGAGCCCAAGAGGAAATCGAAGCCGATATCCGCCGCACGCGCCGCTTCAACGCCATCGAAAGCATAACCCAAACCGCCAATTCTGCTTCCACCACCGCCGTCGAAACGTTCAAATCCACCGGAACACCCTCCTCCCCGTCGCGCCCTTCCATCCCCGGAAAAAAATCAAAGTACTCCAAACCACCGCCACCGCAACCAAAACCCTCACCAATTCCCAATTCCAGTTCTTCTAGGTTTCCACTACCACCTGCGAATGTTAAAATTGGCGAAGACGGAGTGTCTTACTTCATCGACGGTGCTCCATTCGAGTTCAAGTATAGCTACACCGAGACCCCGACGGCGAACCCTATACGAATGCGGGAGCCGCCGTTTGTCCCCTTTGGACCCCCCGCCATGCCTCGGCCATGGACCGGACGGACCCCAAAGGACTTGGATTCCTTCCCCAAGCCGCCCGGCCCGTTTTTGAACGGGTCGGGTCCTGGGCCCAGGTCCAGGGAGGAGATACTAGGAGAGCCATTGACAAAGGAAGAGATCACTGATTTGGTTGGGGTCACCAAGAAAACTACCCGCCAGCTGTATATTGGTAATTCCTAGTTTTTGGCATTTTATTCAACATTTTTGCTTTGTAAGTTGTAACATGTTATTTGGACCCGGATTGCACGCTATCCAAATTTCCTGCATTCAATAGGTAGGAACGGTTGGATGAAGATCAGACGATTTATATTTTAAACTCAGTAAATCGGATTAAAAAAGTAAACTCAGAAGGTAAGTCGTTCGATCTTCATCCAACAGTTCCGACCTACTGAATTCATGAAAATTTGACTGCAGGAAATCCATCTGCAGTTGATTTGTTTCTTCTTTTATGTATTTATTAATAATTTATTAATAATTATAAAAATGTCACATTCTTCTCATTCTATTTCCTGTTTTCAAATATTTGTACTTTCAAGAACTATGGAATGGCTTGCATGGAGAGTGTGAAGACTGAGAAGTGTGTCTGTGATTGTAAGTTTGTGCAAGTAAAGTGGAAGACTTAGGAGTGAGTGTAAGTTTTCTTCGTTTAGGCTTCGGATTCAATGGGCTTAACATCTCAGTCCAGGACGTTTGTAATGGGTGCATCCCTCAAGCTAGATATGGTTCTGAGATGCTTTAAGGAAATAAGATTGTACTCTTGCCAACAACTATAGCTTTTAGCCTAGTGGTAACCGCCTGATCCAACAAGTTTGTGAGAAGATCGTTACTCTAATCAATGTTATCTAGGTTAGGTTTCATGTTAGTGCTACTTTTCTCGTAAAGAGGGTAATGTGACTCTAGGTGTGTCCTTAAGGTGGTAGTTACCTCATCTTGTGTTTTTTTATTGACTTGAGAAGTATTTTGTAGGTATATTCATTTATTTCGATTTTTGAACTTAGGAGTTTTGCAAAACCTACCTGGTAAGATTGTTTTTGCATTGAATGAGAAGAGCTAAATAGTGCATGCAGTTGCATGATCGCTAGGAAAACTTGTATTTACTTATCTGGTTATTGGGAATGGAAAGTTAACCTTTTTCTATGCACTCAATTTTTGTGTTTTAGGTAGAGATGGTTTGACGCATAACATGTTGGAGAATATACATGCTCATTGGAAGTGGCGGAAGGTGTGCAAGATAAAGTGCAGAGGAGTGTGTACTGTTGACATGGATAATGTGTGCCAGCAGTTAGAGGTTGGTTTCTTCTAATTTTAACCTCTGATCCTTCGCACTTTGCACTAATACCAATTCATCTTGACTTTATATGGTGTGCTTTTTTATGCTATGAGATGTTTTGAAAATAACAATCTCAGCTAGCTTTCAATGTTTCTTTGTTTCTTGGTTATAATATTTGTTTAGTTCTTCATCTTTTTCTCTGGCTCTGTAATGCAATTAAATGCTAACGGGAAGAATTATATAATAGGTAACCACGTCAAGTTGGATCAATCATGCTTTTTATTGATATTTGGAGCCTTTTTTAGGGAATAAAGGACTCCTTTTTTTCTTTAGCAACTTCTTTGGCTTCTCTCAATGATCTAAAAGTATAATTTTGTTTTTCTTTTCAATCATGTGTTTTGGCTATGTCCTCTGACATTCATCAATAAAAAGAAGTCAATCATGTATTATTATTTATGTTCCTCGTCTCATTTTCTCTAGTTTCCCAGGAAAGGACTGGGGGGAAAATCATTTACAGAAAGGGTGGTGTAGTCTACCTTTTCCGGGGCAGAAATTACAAATATAGAACACGTCCACGTTTGCCTCTGATGCTGTGGAAACCTGTGCCCCCAGTATATCCTAGCCTAGTTAAGCGAGTTCCAGAAGGTCTAACGCTTGAAAAAGCAACTGAAATGCGTCAGAAGGGAAGGAACTTGATACCCATATGCAAGCTAGGTACATTCTTTAGGATGTTCGTTAACAGGAAAGGAAAATTATTGTTCTTTTTTTTTGCTGGCAAGCTGACATGTCTGTCTGTCTGTCTGTCTATATACCTTCACAGGAAAAAATGGAGTTTACTGTGATCTTGTACCAAATCTCAGAGAGGCATTTGGTGAGTGTGAACTAGTGCGGATAAATTGTCAAGGACTAAGTGCAAGTGACTATCGCAGGATTGGAGCAAAACTAAGGGTATAACCAATTCCACCTATATTTTTCATCCAATATTGTAGATAATATGGACTTTTTTTTTTGTCTCATAATAGTAACATGTTTTCTTCCATATATGTTCTTTGAATATAGGATCTTGTTCCATGCATATTGCTTTCATTTGAAAATGAGCACATACTTATGTGGAGAGGACAGAATTGGAGGTCCTCTTCACCAAATCTCGAAGATGATTGTGAGGAAGCCAATAAAATTTATGCTGACAGTGAAAATTCCACTACACTACCTTCAGATGCCCGAGAATTCTCTGCACCTTGTCTACATACGAATTCAGTAGATACTCTAAACAATGAATCTCATGACAATAGCATTTCCTCTAGTTCAGGTGATGTGAGTTTGAGTAAGGTTGAGGTGCCTTATCTCACAGAAAATAGCAATCTACCTGTGTCCGTGGTTACTGATGCTGCTTCACTTCCTATGAGAACCTATGAAGTTGAAACCTTAGCAGATATCACGGGCTCTTCTGGTGAGCCACAACCTTGTGGGAGCACCAGTCCAAATGTGAACTTTCTAGGAACTAGTGACAATTCTGTTGATGGCATGGTAGATCCTCATACTGATAAGTTGCTAGATGGTTCAGGATCAGCAGATGCCACCCGGCCATCAAGGTCAGCTGCACCTAGTACAGAAGGAGTTTTATTACTTTTGGAGCAAGCTGTTGAGGAAGGCAGTGCACTTGTTTTAGATGATGAATCTTTGGATGCTGACCATATTTATCAAACCACAGTGAGCTTTGCCAAGTCAGCTCCACCCGGACCTGTTTTTAAGCGACCTAGAAAGGTTACGGTTCAAACAAGTGACAAGCAAGAAGATTCGACTTTGGAGAGAGCTAAAAATGAAAGAAAAGAAAATTTTGATCAACCACAAGGAACAGTGAGAGTAGATAAACTTGCAAGACTTCTAACGTGATACCAGTTGGCAGTATCAAAGTAGGTATATTTGTTAGCAATAAAGTTAGTATTGTTTTCTTTTTAAAGGGAAATAAATTTTTTTTTTATTCTGTTATCTCTGGCCTTTTTAGAATTTTTGTTACTAGTCACAAATTCTATGTTATCTTAATGAGGTTTCCCTTATGCCATTATTAAATTGTTGGCCCCCTCCTGGCTCTAAATGGAGACTTCATCGTAGAAAATTCTCATTCAGAAGATAAAGAGATTAAAGACAAAGCAATTATTATATTTTAAAGAAATATTAGGCTTGTTATACATTTATATTTGTAAAGCAAAAATGAAACAATTGGTAAAAAAAAATCTAAATTAGTTAAATCTACTTTGTTGAAAGACTCAATTCTCAAACAGCTTCTGGCTTCACATTTGATGTCCCTCGTTCCGTCTGTCATACTATTTTTTTTCACAATCTCGTCAATTGGAACATGCTTTTTCCCGGCAAGAGAAGATAAAGCGCTCATGCCTTTCTTTTATATAAATCAATTACTTAAACTCTCTTACATTGAATTATATTATTCAATGTTGAATATGAATGGACTGTTTTCCTCAATCAATTTGATTGAATGCAATACTTGGAATGTGCAATCAGAGCAATGGAAATCTCGTTCCAATTTGAACTTGATATATTGCTTTTATTGGTCATTCAATATTGTGTTTATGCCCTTTACTTTGACTTGTGCATCTTGCCTTCACGTGCAACATGGGAAAAGAAAAACCGATGCAATTAATGAGTTTTGATTCAAAATATAAGGGAATTTCATGATTTATTTAACTTTATTGTTTCATCACTAATCTATAATTTATGCTCTTATTTAACTTTATTGTATCCTCAATGTATAATTTTCTGCTCTTATTTAACTTAAAATCGATTGATACTAACATGGTGTGGCATGAGTGGTAGGTACTCGGGTCTCTTAAGCAAGTGGTCAGGGGTTCGATCTCTGGCCCGATGTGTATAGGAAAACATCTGTTGGGAGAGGATAACCCCTTAAATGAACCTCAGTTTTCTCACAGGATTAGTCTCCCCTGCTCAGCAGTTACGTGCGGGGATACCCTGATTTCGACCAAAAAAAACTTAAAATTGATTCTTTTAAATTCACTTTCATATTTATTAGGTGCATCAATCAATTATCCTTTAATTAATTTCTGTTGATAACCAATCCTAATTGTTTGTAATTGGTTGTCAATGGTTACAATAGTGAAATCTCTTTGACTTCTTCTAAAACTCATTTCAAGCAAGCATGCACAAGTTCTCTTCACGTGTGCAGGAGGGGAATAGAGTGCACACATTTGCTGTAAGAGATAAGTCACACGTGAAGAATGAGAGTTGTGTGTTGAAGAATCACATGTGCAGGAGGGGAATAGAGTGTCCATTTTTCTATTTTAAAAAAATCGCATTCAAGGTCGTCGACGTCCTTATTAACTACTAGCAATTTTGTAAACGAAAAAAATGGTCAAGTCGTGAATCATGAGTATGACTTGGCTGTTGTATTAAAAATAATTGATAGATGCATGTAAGTTGTATGCATGATCAATGACTTTCTAGTAATTTGTTCTTTTTTTTTTTTTGCTTAATGATTATAAAAATAAGTTATGCATGAGATGTACAACTTTGCTTAGATGTTTTGTCAATCTCATGAACGACTTACTCCAAATGTGTAATTTTTTAAAACAATACACCGGTTTCGTATTTTGTCAAGGAAATTGCACCACTTTACCCGAGAGCAGTCTGGAGAGGTATGCGCCCAACTACGAAATGGATCATGAAAAACCTTCCACATGTGAAGTTGCATACGATATGGGCCTTGCCACTTCCATAGATAGATATTTCCAGAAAGTTTTAGCTGGAGGCCTCGAGACTTGATGACAAAAAGTGCATGAAGGCATTGCGCACTGTGAAAGAACCATGATCTTCAGAGCCATCCCAAATAAAAGATCTTCATCGATCCGGCCCCATGTAAATCTGGAGCGACAATGGCCAAGACTTTTCTAACCGCTTCATCAGGGAGAGAATGTTGTACGTACGTGAAGCTAGCTAGCTTCCCCATATCATTGACATTCATACCCACACCACATGCATGTTGTAACATCAGCGGCCATATATAACTTCACAATATTGTTCCACAGATCATTAATTAGATGAGCAAGTTTCCTTCTTAAAATCCTTATTTCTTCCATATTTACCTTTGACAACCCAAAGCTCATTCGGCCTAGTTAAAACACCCCACCCTATCTTCATGATGAAAAAGCATCATGAATCACTTTCATATAATTGATTATTATGGTATTCTTAATTAAAACATTGCACATCAGGCAATATATATATATATATATATATATATATATATATATGTAAAACAATATTATATCAAATTACCCAAGTACTTGCATTCTACGTACGTACTATGATGCCTATAGATACTAGATCGAGATCGAGAAACACCTATAACTCAAATTAGATGTATTAATTTGTAGCCAAAAAAATAATATATAGATGTATTAGGTTAATCATGTTATATATTAATTATCATAATTAGTTATATAATTGGATAAATGCAGTAAATTAATGCGAAAACCAATGTAAAATATATACAATCCATACATACACGAAGCCAAGTCAAAACAATTAATTGGCCAATCCTATCCAATCAAGTTTTCAAAACTATTTTAAAATAAAGTGATGCTACGTACAACTCAAATTTCATATTTACACTTATAATTTCAAGTTACTTTGTACACGTACCAAACTAGTACAAGCGTTTACGACAGTTAGCTTCACCACAATTGCAAGCCAACTGCTTGATATTTCCATCTGGATCAATAACGCTATCAAGTTTGTAACCATAGTCATATGTAAGTTCCTGTCAAAACAAGGAAGATGTATGACCCTCTGAAGAAAGTTATAGCAGATACAATTAACAAATTCAATAATAAGAAAGCATTATATCATAGCAGCAAACTTCAAAAGGTGACACGGCTAATTAATGTGTCAACGAAAAGTTTTCCTGTGTAAGAAATATATCTTGAGCTAAAAAATGTGATTGTCTAACTGACAAACATAAAACAATGACTGCCCACTCTAGAGTGGAGTCAACTACATATATCTTCCCTGATGTGGACATATATATATGCTGAAGAAAAGGATGCTCTTAACATTTAAATACTATGGATCTTGAGTATATGATATAAAGGCATGATTAGCCAGTTATCAACCATCCACTATCTATATGGTACTTCAATATTTTTTTACTAAACGTTCATCTTGTGAATCAATTACAACTTACATATATGTATACGATAGCCAATGCATGTGTCATGTAAGGGATAAAAAAAAAGAACAGTGCCCAATCTGCAGCAACATGGTCGTGGTACAGATATATAAAAATCCTTGTTTAATGTGATAACCATGCATGCATATAATATGTTCAGCATCCACACTTTGGAAGTCAAGCATAAAAGCTCCTAAAACCACCATCAGAATATTATGTTTTAAATGAATTCTGGGGCATAATCAAAATGGATCAACGTAAACATGATTCAAAATTTGAACGGCAAAAATTGTTAACAGAAAACAACTAAGATCCTTACTTCGTAAGGACGTATTTTTGTTGCAGCAAATAGCACCACCCGGGCTTGTTTGATGTCATGGTGGGAGCTTAGGACACCCTGAACAAAGAGGTTTGGATCACAACTGTGGTTGATAAACCTAGCCACGTTACCAAAAGAGCCACCATCAATGCAGAACTCTGGATCAGTTTCCGCTATCTTATCATCCATTTTTTCATCAGAAGAGCTTGCGGGCAATGATACACTACCTAATTGTCTCTGAGAAAAAATCATTGGAAAAATATGTCAATAGTACCCTCGCAAATAATGTAATAAATCATATTCAAAGACCGACCAGATAATCACACCTGAACAAGTAGATCACAATGTACTTAATTTCAAAGGAAATGTCGAAGAAGGATGAACTATAGTTATTTTTCATTTTAGCTGTACTTGGGCATTTCAACTCCTAACTAGAGTATACAACAATGCATTTATGGAAGTAGAAAACTAAGTTATTACGATATTAATAAATAATAACTACTCAATCCTAACCACTGAGGCAGAAAAGGTATATCATTCCAAAAACAAAAATAGAAGTTCAATAAAAGAATAATTTTATCCTTACCTCCCTTCTCTCTATTCTATTGATTGTTTGCCTGCAATCAATATCGAAAATGTATTCATTGTTTGTGACGTTTTCTAATTCGTCACCTCTACTAAGCACACCAATATATTCACATACTGATGCACCGGCAGGAATATTATCTAATGTTCTTACACCCCAACCTTTGTTAGGCGTGCGAAAAACCTGTTCAAAGGAAATGGCATTAAGGATCTGTTTCACACACACACACAGAAAGGTGTAAAAGTTAGAATGAATGACCTCAAGTTGATATTTTAATCCTTTCTGGCTAACTCTATTACCACAATCGGGTCCACATCCACAGCTAGGGCCGCATTCAAAAATAACATCTTTGCGGGTGCCAATCATTCTGAATATGAATAATTAAGGTGTTAAAGGACTTAGAATATTTGAAAATCAAATACAACTTAAGATCTTATTTGAATGGTTGTAAACAAAGATTATAAATCCTCCCCAAAAGAAAGTTAAAAGTAGAAAGGATTAAAGCTCTATTTGAAATAATGAGATTATTCCAGCAATGGTTGTTTTTGCTGATTCCTTTAAGACATATATTTTGCTACTTCTTTATATATATACCTACTTTATTTAAAAAAATCTTAATAACCATACCAAGATTATTAAAAATTTATAATACACAAAATTCCTGTTTCCTCGCTTATCAAAATGTTTTCCATATAGTTCTTCAAATGTGAGATGTTCTATAGTTTTAATACTTTATAATAACTTAATCTCTACCATTATTCAATATGCAATAAGTTTCACATAATATTACTAAATGAAATTGTAATAACTTCTCCATGAAAATTTGTTCATAGCATCCACATCCTTTGCAATAATACAGACTTACGACATTCACCAACATAACACACGTCAAGCAAGAAAAATATGTGGCTTAATAAAATACTAAATCATGCCCCCAAATTATGAAATGCAAGAAGAGAGAGAATGCAAGAATATTTAGATTTCAAATATTCAACTTCTATCAAGGTACAAAAGCCTAAAAATAAGCGAGAACTTGATCATATTATATCTAAAGTTATAGTTATTTAACCGAGGCAGATCTTTGATTTTCTCTTTCTTTCGATAGCAAGAAATTTGTACTATATATAAACGTAGAACAAAATAAAACTCAAAACTAAAATATCACCTGCCACCATGCCGAGAATCATATGCAGATGAGCCATTGAGTTTAATACAAGCACAAGTCCTAGTCCTTGTGCAACTTCCCTTACACCTGCATCCATCGGCTATGGATGGAACCTTTACGTTCTTTGAAATTTGAAGTGATTTTATGTACGTAAATTCTGAAATTTAGAAACATTACGCCAACTCCAAGTGAGTAATTTGATAAACAACACTTCATCAAATAAAATTAAAGAGCAAGCTAAAAAACCAAAGAAGATTATAAAAGTAGAACTATATCGTTATCTTAAATAGATATTAAATAAAATTCAATTGTTCTAGTCAACCAACTATTTACATATTTGAAATGCTGAAATGGAAATACGCAAAACGACAAAAGGAAACTACAATAATATTGAAGAACTATTGTTACTCGTATCCTCAAGCAGAACTTGCTCCTCAACAACTAGTACAACTTGAGGATTAAATTTACCGGCAGGTGCAATAGGAGGGACATCATACTCATTGATAATAGGAATGCTTAAATCTTCTTGGTCATTGCTGATGTCATTGTAAACCAAACTAAGAAAATTGTATCCTTGTTTGCTGTTAGCAAACCATGGATAACGAGAAGGAACTTCGGTTAGTACTTCTTGCCCTCGAGAAGAACGAATCTAACATATAAGAGGTCAAACAAAATGTTAGAATGACACTATTAGTGGAGCAAAATATATGCTACTACAAGTGCAAACTAAGCTAGGAAAGAAAAAGCATGAAAGTGATCATAATTGTTACCTAAATAATTATTGGTCTTTCACGCGGGTTTAGTTTGTATTGTTAATACTTAATGGTCTTTTTCATTAATTCTCTCACATTTTATGAGCATTAATGACAACCCAAAAGCTCACCTTTCTCCTTGAAGGTTCGGCAGCTCCCATGTTATTATTTTCTTCATTAATCTTGCATCTATTCTGCTCCTCCTGCGGAAAAGTATTAGAGAAATCTTAATTTGTAAGATGAACTTGTTAAACTGCATGAGCAAAATAATAAACTCAACTAAATTGAGGATACAAATGAATATTAAGTGCTCTCAACACCAAAGTTATGAGAATATAGGTTTTGAAAAAAAAAAAAAATATTGATATTAATATAAGAGAATTTCTATGATGTTCATAAAAATTTAACTGCATCAATGTAGTTAAAATCTGACCAATAGTTGAATAGCATTTCATTTAATGAAGTCATATTATCCTTTGACCATTTTGCAGGATTTTCATTTATTTTTTTGCAGTTTACTCTCTGTCATAAAATATTTTTTCACTTGTATATTATTATTTTAAATTTTAAATGTTAATATTTATTTAAAAGTTAAAAAATATTGGATTAATTTTTTCATCATTCAACTATCGTACAATTGAAGCGGTTGCCAGCACTGTCTTCAATTAACACAATACTCGGCAATGGGTTTGCCTTCGTCAATAAAATGAGTTCTGCTACCGTCCTGTAATTACAGTCAACATCAATTTCATGATTGAAAATTGAAAATTAAGACTCTTTAAACACGCAAAATTGGCAAGTACTCTGTAAACAGAGACGGATAAAATCTCTGAATAAAATCACTGTTTTGCAAGATTTGTAGTTTAAGGCATCGAAATTCTAGAAGTCTTTCACAAAAAAAAAAAAACATTTCGTACTAACAGTGATGGGACATTTTACGGTAGAGAATACCAAGGTGCAGTAGAATTCACAATTCATCTACAACATTTCCCAGCCTCACAAGCTTGAAGGATTTTTCAACAAAATACATGAATGGGGAGAGAGAGTGAAACTACACGAAGGAAAGACAAGATAAGATTTCTAGGTTTGATACTTTGGGTTCAAACATTTTAAATTTAATAAAAAAAATTTAATTTCAGATAATGATTATTAAAATTAATCAAGGGGTAAAAAAATGTTTTACTGTGGAGGACTAAATTGTAATATGTTTAAGTTTTATTATTAAGTAATAAATTTTATGATATTGTTGCATTAATGAAACCTATTCAACTATTGGTTTATTGTCCAACAGCACCAATGCAGTTGAATTTCTTACCACACCATAGCAACCCCCTTAATATAATGGTAAGGAATATGGGTGACCTAGACCACTGATTTCCAGCATTTAAGCAATGAAGCGTTCAAAATCAGAATTAATAGGCCCAGATATATGGGAATAGGATAATAGATCTCTAATTTGCTTTGGGAATCATATCATGTTGCCTCAATAAATGATTCAAAATCTCATGTTATTTACTTTGAGATTACACTTATTTTCATTAAGATAAATAAACTACTGAAGTTGAGATCCAACATCAACAAGACATCATGCATTTAATTTATGCACGAAGTAATTAAGAAAGAAATTGAGAAGCATAAAAATTAATATCACCTCTTCAGATTGAAGTTTTTTGAGATTGAGAAGCCTCAAGATCTCTTTTAACCTTAAAATAGCCGTGATGTTCATCCCCTGAGGAAAAGCATTAGTATAATTTGAAACAAGACCATCCCCACCAGCTACTACACTGCCACTTGAGCTACATGTATCACTTTTACTGTTTCCAGCATTGAGCTTGGTTTTCTTCTTATCAGATTTGTTCTCATCACTCATTGACCTCTTCTGACCACTGCCATACTCAACCTTAGCCCGGTTTTGAAATCTCAGGCTAACTTTTCGCTGCACCAAACATTCCTTTGTTTCATCAATCCTTTCAGGATGTTGAGAAACGACTTTGTTGCTCATTGTGCCATTCGATGAATCTTCACCACTACCATGCCCATCAAGTCCATTATTGCTTACGGCAACGTTGTTCTCACAGCTCTCAGTTACAACCATCTTGTACGTTGAATCTAATAATCCACCACCTGCTTTCATAACGTACGTAAGTATATATATAACAAGATGATTATATCAAAGAAAAGGATATATAAACACATGAATCCATGTTATGACAAAGAAAACGTAATTAAAACATGCCCCACAAGAAAAAACGAGTGAAGAACAATCTCCAATTCAAACCAACGCAACGTTACTTCCTTCTTTCCAATGCAACTGACACGGTTACAGTAAGATTCCATGAAACCTAGGTACTACCTTGTGTGTGTGAGAGAGAGGAGGGATATATATATATATATATAATCTGGATTCGAAATTGTAATTGGTGTTGCGACATTTTGATTTTGACAATCTTTAAAATCGCATCGCAATCGTAATTATGGTCACATCGACAACATTTTTTCTCAACAACGGAAAATGCAACGTAATCACGACTACAATTTAAAACCTTGATACATATATATATATATATAGGAAAAAAGTATAATTTCTTTTTTTGCATCAACATTACAAAAAAGATGAAAAAAACCTAACCAATATTTATTAAATAAAATTTTAAAAAAAATGTAGGATGCTTGGTGTTTGATAAAAAGTATAATAAATAATTTTTAGGACTGTTTATAAGATCAGATCTGAAATCCTCAATCATATTGGTTTAATTTTTCTGTAATTTAAAATTAAAAAGAAAAAAGAAACAACTTGAATTCTCAAATCTTGAATGAACTAATTTTGAGGTGAACAACATAGACAAAACAATAATTTTGGCTTCCATTGGAGTTTGAAATAAGAAATGGTGGTTTGTTGAAGATAAAATAAAGTAAGAGGAGCAGTACGTGCTGGCTCACCAAGTAAAATTGGAAGTAAAATGAAGATCGATGCAAGGTGCAAGAGGACTTTGGATTTGGTTTTGAAATCAAAGAAGACGTAATTATATAGTGAGAGGACTTGTATGATTAAAGCATAGCAGCTGCAAGGAGAGACCAGCAGCTATTGCAGATATACCTATGATTTAGGGTATTGGATCTCATAAATATATATAGCTAAGCTTTAGGGTATTGGATCTCATAATTATAAAATTTTCTCCCTTTTAATAACTGCCAGTTAAATATTTTTTAACTAAACTACCAACTAAATATTTTAGCTCTTCAAATAACTGATAAATTTATATATTTTTTGTCAATAAAAATAACTTTTAATCAATAAATTAAATAATATATTTCGAAAAACAATGGTAATATAAAATAGATTTAATTGGTATACATTGTCAGTATAAATATTTTTTACATTGTCAACCAATCATAACTTGTCATATTAGCTGAAACGTTTGACTCTTATCCTAACTAACTTTACATTGACAGTGTATAGCAATTAAACTCATATAAAATTACATGTCATTGATAGTGCGTGTGCATAACATTTCTCTAAAAATATTTACAATAAAAATAAATCATAGTATTTTTTTTATATTTTGAATGATAGAGAAATAAATTATATATTAGAGTCTTGTTGCGTTATTAATAATACATTAAAAATAATTTATTGGTGTTCTTCTATGAACTTTTTAATGCAAATTACTAAGTTCTTAATTATTAATATTAATATTTAAGGAAAATCTTACTAATAAATGTATTCAGAGCACTGACTAAAAATAAAAAATAGTAAATGTTAATTAAAAAGTAATCCTTTTAAATTTAAATGAATTAAATATTTTAATTTTTATTTAATGTTTGCAATTGAAGAAAATGTTAGACAAGCCCATAACTTTTTTTTAATGAAAGATAAAAGTTCTATGAGATTTAATATATAGTATAATTGGTATTCATTGATTGATAGCGTAAATCACCCTTTACATTGACATCCAATAAAAAAATTATCACATCAGTAAAAAAAATTGATTATTCACTATAAAAAAATTGTAGATTACCGACGGATGTAGTCGTCGTTAATGCTTCCATTACCGACAGTGTCCTGGCCATCGGTAACAGTCCTTCGATAATAAACATTATTCTTGTAGTGGTTACTCTAACTGGATAAGGATCTCCTGTCTCATTTTGGTGTACCAAAAAATGAGACAGAAGATATTATTGGTTGAGATATGATGTGGCATATCAAAATGGGATAGGAGATCCGTATCCTACTGTAACTACCTTAAAAGTGAATAAAATTATATTGTCCCAAAAAAAGGTATCTCGATGTTTCCTACCAATCAAAGGTTAGGGATGTACATACGTGTTTTTTTGTTTTAAGATAAGCAATGATTCATTGAAAGGGAGCACAAGGGGTGCCCACCCAATACAATGGAAAGGGGGAGGGCCTCCTCAAAACCTCCCTGAGCCAAAACCCATTGGGAAAAAGACTTAGGAAGGAAAAAGAGTACCTCGTGCAACAAAACATACACAACAATGGGAAAAAACATCCTAACCCATTGTTTCTCCCCCGTCTAAGAAAGAAATGTAATAAGTTCAATACAGTACAAGGGAAACTTATAACAAAGAGAAACAACCCATCGGACAATTGAACCAGTCCGCCCATGACACCCTGCAATTCCTTCCCCTCCTTGCCTTAAACCAACTCCAAGCCGTGTCCTTAATTCCTGCCAATATTTGAGAAACCGAAACCAATTCTCCTTTGAAAATTACCTTATTTCGAGCCAACCAGATATTCCAAATTACCGCCAACCATATAAGATGCTTGACCCCCCGTTGATGCTTTCCTTTGATTAATTTTCCAAACTCCAAAAAATGAGTAACTATGGTTCCCGAATCATTCACCGTATTACCTATCCAAGCGTAAACACTACTCCAAATGGATCGTGCAACACCACATGACAAAAACAAATGCTCCACCGTTTCCTCCTCCCGAAAACACATAACACAACTTAAGTCATTTTGTGATTGAATAATACCTCTTTTATGCAAAGCAACTCGTGTAGCAAGACGTTGCAAAATCACCCTCCACGCGAATATTTGGATTTTTGACGGCACATCATTTTTCCATATCTTCCCACAAGCTACTGTAGCTTCGGTCTGAGCTCCAACACCTGCAGAAAATTCAGACAACAGCGCAAAACATTTCTTAACCGTAAAACCGTTCAGCTGATCCGCGAGCCATATCCATGCATCCTCACGGTCTGACAGCCCTGCAGGCAGCAGTAGCTGCTGCAGACCAGCAACAAATGGCAGCAGTGCTGCGTTTTCCTGCACTAAATTCTCAGCTCATTCCCAACACCAAACCCATCCATTCTCCGTCATATTCCCATATTCCTCAACCGTAGCATCCGTGAGCGAGCAGCTATCATATACTTCTGGAAATAATGAAGACAAACGATCACATCCGAACCAAACATCCTTCCAAAACCTCACTTTATTGCCCTTTCCCAATTTTAATTTTACCATATTGCTAAACCAATCATTTTGCAAATTAATATCCTCTCCAAGTAGACATAAATCTCTCCACCACAATGATTTCTTCTCCCACCCTCTTCTATTTTCATCCTCCTCGGGCCACCACCCTCGTAAATCATATCTTTCCTTTAGGACTTTCTTCCAAATAGCATTATCTTCTCCACCCAAAATTCTCCATCTCCATTTGGTTAAAAGGGCCACATTAAATACTTCAAGATTTTTAATGCCTAATCCCCCTCTTGCTTTAGGCAAGCATATTGTCTCCCACTTCTCCCAAGCCAACTTCTTATGGTCGTCATCACCCCCCCAAAGAAACCTTCTTTGTAATTTTGTAATCTCCGCAACTACTTTCTTCGGGGCCTTATAGAAAGAAAATAAGTACAACGGAAGGGAAGCAAGAACCGCATTGACAAGCGTAACACGGCCCCCAATAGATAATTGACGGCTCTTCCAATTGTTCAACTTAGCTTTAATAGAATCTATTATTGGTTGCCACGTGCTCAACCGTCTTGGATTTGCACCTACCGGAACCCCCAAAAACTTGAAAGGGACCGAACCCACCTTGCATGCTAAGAATTGAGAAATCCCCTCAATAGTTCTTTCTTCAATATTCAATCCGAAGATGTTACTTTTCACAAAGTTCACCTTCAATCCCGAGACCAACTCAAAACTTCTCAAAATTGCTTTCCAACACCTGATACTCCTATCACCTCCATCACAAAACATGATTGTGTCATCAGCAAATTGCAGGAGCTCAACTGATAAGTTGTCATTAATTCTAAATCCATTGAGACTATTTGATTCAACACCTTTCCTAACCAATCCCGCTTAATGAGTTATAATTTTATTTTATTAAGTGACAAATTGTCATTGGTGGAAGATAGAGAACGTGACAGAAAAGTGGAACAGAAGATCTTCATATCTTACAAGTCACCCATATTATGATTGGTAATTAGTTGACAATGTAAAAAACTTTACACGGTCGGTACATAACAATTAAACTCTTTAATATAAATAAAAAAATTATAAATTGTATTTATTAAGAGAGAGGCACAATTTTGTACTTATGTTTTTTTTTTGGTTCAAAGGAGGCATATTTAGGCCTTATAATAGGGGAGGGGGAAATGGAGGTACAGCGAGATCGAACCCGCAACCTCACAGACACCAAATGTCCCTTGCAAACTCAACCATTTGAGCTGCGTTAGCGGGACGGCACAATTTTGTACTTAATTATAATATAAATTGACAACGGTTATTTTTTGCAATTAAAATTAAAAATTTCGCAAATGTTCATCAGTGATCATTTTTCAATAATGTAATTTTATTTTTTATTCGTTAATAAGGATTAAGTGTTCTAAAACTACTTAGGGAGACCCAAAAACTTTAATAATTGAGTACATGAATGTTTTTCTCTCTTTCTTTTTTTTACTGGAGAATGTTTTTCTCTCTTAGTAACTACAGAATTCATAAATCTTTCTGTATCTTAAAGCTTTTATAGGAAATCCTATCCTACATTAGATATGTAGCTTAATTCTCAAAATTATTAGATTATATTTAATAAAATTTAATATTATATAAATTTAAAAATAGACATATATAATTACATGCCATTAATATAAAAATGGTATTAGCATTAATTTTATTTAATTGATAATTTCATATTATATTACTTTTTACAAAAAAAATGGTAATAGAAAACTACATGCCATTAGCTCTGTATGCATGATGTTTTCTCTACAATTCTTTAAAGAGGTAGATTACTATATCATTAATATTTAATGATCTAGAAATAAAATATTATGTTAGATTTTTACGAAAATGCTAGTATTATATACAATTTGTTTTAAAGTATTTTTTTTGTTTTATTATTTAATTATTTATAATATTAATAAATATTAATTATTCTTACTATATAAAATAATGGAAATCATTAATAGAGTTATAATATTTAAAATATAATTAAATGTTTATTCAAATTCAGTTTTTGATAATTAATATTATATATTCCCTTTTTTTATTACTTACGCAATTATATTAAATCTCATGCATGTATTTTAAAACAAATAATTATGATGAAAAAGTTTAATAATTCAAAGAGAGGATGCAATATTTATAGGATTTAATTGGTATACTCTGTCAGTGTAAAGATTTTTTACACAGACAACTAATCAGAAATTATCACATAAGCTAAAATGTTTGACTCTTATCCTAACTACCTTAAAAGTCACACACATCATGATTTCTAATTGGTTGTCAATATAAAAAATTTTACACTGACAGTGCATAACAATTAAACTCATATTTATATACCACTTTGAGGTGCTATTATATTTTCTTTATGTATCTTATTTTTTTAAGTGGACTTTATGTATCTTATATAATTGAGATTATTGAAAAATTTAAATGGAGTTACTATATGCTATATGTGGATCTCATAAAAAAAAAAAAAAAATGCTATACGTGGAAAACAATTCAAAACTAAGCAAAAAGTAGGGTAAATCGTTAAACATGAATATTCTTAATATAAAAATACATTAATCAACACGCATTAAATATGAGAAAAATACTTAACTAAAAATAAATCAAATATCTAAAAAATTATTTTTAATATAGTAATACATAAGCAAACAAAAAAAAAAGAAATATATAAATACAATTATTACACATTCATAAACACATTAAAATAGGCTAAATCTTTTTTTCTCGACAATGGAGGCCATAGAAGGGAAAGGTGGAAGAGAATGAGAACGAGATAAATCGCATAATAGGTGTTTGAATCCATGTACTCGCGATTCATGTCTACTGACTTAAAAAACTAAGCTATTCCGGAGGACAAAAGGCTAAATCTTTACAAATAAAAATCTTAATATAAAAATACATAAATTATACAACACATGTTAAATATGAGAAAAAGACTTAACTAAAAAAACAACTAAATATTTAAAAATAATATTGTTAGTATATAAATAAATGAATTAGTATACTAGTAAAATAAAAAGGTCTCTGACCTAAGAAAATCTCTTCTCTTTCTCTTGTCTCCCTCACACTCTCACAGACGGCGGCATAGGTGATTTTGGGTCATTTTGGCCTAAAACCATCCATTTACTTCGTTTTTTCTCTTTTTTCTTTCCATTAGTGGGTTTTCCACATAGATCTAGTTCTTTTGTGTGGGTTTTTCATATAGATCTGGATCTTTTTGTGTTTTTTCCCTTGTTTTTCGTCGTCTTGGTGTGGCTTTGTTTGGTTTCTTGTCTTAATGCGGTGTTCGTTTGTTCCAGATTGACAGATCTGCTTCGATCCATCGCAGATTTGATTAAGACTTGGGTTTCAATGCTACAGATCCGGAAGTATGAGTATGTTGGTGACTTTGATGGTGTCACTTTTGTAGGCAATTTGACTTTGCTGTATTATGCTTTTAACCTGGGTGTTGTGAGTTTGTTCGCAATTTCATCTTTTTCGGTTTTTAGCAATTTTGGATCTGTATTGTTATCGATGTACTTTATCAATTTGAATGAATGAATGTCTTTCCTTATCAAAAAAAGAAGAAGTATAAGAGTAAAATAGGTTAGGAATACATAAATACAATTGTATTTTTATTTTGAGTAACAAAATTACAATTAATAAACAGAATAAATAATATTGGTAGTATAAATAAATGAATTAGTATACGAGTAAAATAGGATTACATAAATACAATTAAATACAATTGTATTTTTTTCCAGTAAAAAAAATACAATTAAGACACATAATTAAATCTTAATCAATACATTAAGAAATAGGCTAAATCCTTAAAAATAAATATTCTTAATATTTGTCCCAAACAAATATTCTTAATATAAAAATACATAAATTTAAACGATTATATATGAGAAAAAAGACTTGACAAAAAAATCAACCAAATATCTAAAACTATTATTGTAAATATAGAAATACATAAGTTAACCAGAAAACTAGGAATACATAAACACAATTAATACACATTAACCAACAAATTTTAAAAAAGATAAATATTTATAAATTATTTCTCTTAATATAAAAATACATAAATAAAAAACCATTAAATATGAGAAACAAACTTAACAAAAACAATAAACCAACATCTAAAAGTAATATTGTTAATATATAAAACTAACCAACCCGATACAATTGGTAAGTAGATAGTTCGGTTCCTTACGCATACATGACTTGGGTTTAATTCACAATCATGCGTATTCAAAAAGCTTTGTTGAGAAAGATTGTACCATCGTTTGACCTTCCTACTTCCGAAAAAGAGATTAAAAAATGTATATAAATTAACACACATTAAATGTAAGAGGAATGGGTAGACTAAAGGGAATAAGTGACCAAGTTTCTTTAACCTTGGTATTAGAAAAGGTAAGTGCATTTAGTATACATTAAACCTAAGAGTTTAAATTTGATATATCGTCGGTGTAAAGTTTTTTATACCATCAACCAATAGCAAATCATCATATGTGTGACTTTTAAGGTAATTATGATAAAAGTCAAACCTTTTTTTAATGATGTGTCAATTTTTGCTTGGTTGGCAGTGTAAAAAAAAATTTGCACTGACAATGCATTATAATCAAATTTTAAATTTAATACATACAAACTAAAAGGAAATTCATGAAAATTAATTTAATTATATGAAGCGAAAATTCATTAAGGAAATAATGAAAGGAGACGATGCTTTACAAACATAGGAATAAATAGAATTCTGATTTTCTCATACAACTTTCTACATCATTTTTTACATTGAACAATATTTATAATAATTAAAATAGATTGGTTGGTTAAAGGAATACTAATTGATTGCTAAATAGATTGCCATTTTTTTATAATGAGGAGAGATCAGTTTATATATATATATATATATATATATATATATATATATATATGTTTTGTTTTTCAGAGTATCATCCCACCCGATAGGTGAGATATTAATCTCTCGGCGTACGGTCATACGCCTAAGCGGGGACCCATCCTAATAGTGTTTTTTCCTTACACACGAATCCAAGGATCGAACCCAGGATCACATGTTTAAAGGACTCAAATCCTTTCCACTTGGACCAACAATCATTGATAGATCGGTTTATATATATATATATATATATATATATATATATATATATATATATATATATATATATATATATATATCCATAAATAAATTATGGGTCTAGCTCACAGGTGTCAAAGAAAAAGACATTTAATAGATTTGTTTATTATTTTTAATATATTAAATATTTGTTATTAACTTAATATTTTTTTTATTTTTAAAAATAGTCATATAGGCACTCATCAACAAATTTCACAACCCCCCATTAGTGGTTGGTCGTAATGAAAGTCGACTGCGACTCCCGACAATCTTCACCTTGCAATGTTAGGGGTTCAAATCCTGAAATTGTCACTTTAAATAGAGCTTTACTTAACCACCACCAATGCTCTGAGGGTTAATCTCAACGCTTGTCTGCGGGATACTCGATCAAAGACCAGCAAATTTCACAGAACATTTATAAATATATGTGTGTGTGTGTGTGTGTGTGTGTGTGAGAGAGAGAGAGAGAGAGAGAGACCGTAAAAAGCCAATTGCATGCCGATACTAATTTTTGCATTATTTATCAAGGCGGCTTCTAAAGTGAGCAGCCCTAGAAAGTCACTCACGGGTAGGAGATTGAATTATAGCCATCGGATTTAATAAAAAAAATTGGACAATCCAAATGAATACAAGGAGACCGATTGTGTAGGTTGGCTTAAAGTTGCTGAGACAGTGAACATTATACTGAAATGCTTCTGGAAGCTCAACTAGACTACCAACACAGTGGTCTGCGGCAGTGGAGAAGTGACAAAAGCTTCGTCATGGCGGTGGAGACCTCGCCGATGGCATTGTCAGGGGATGTGGATCATTGGTTTGCGACGGTCGACGATAATTGGTGGACCCATCCTCCATTTCTTTCTCGCTCCACCAATTCTGGTGGTGCCGGTGTTTATTGATTCAATGTTATTGAGGTCGATGCCGATGTGGTTGTCGTTAGGGTCGTTGAACTCGGGGATTTGGCCGGTATCGAATTCGACGGTGAGAAGAAGGAGAGGTAGTGTTAGTGAAGAGGCTGAAATGCTGGCTAGCAAGTACAGAGGGAGGGGAGGTGGTGTTTGAGAGGAGAAAGGCGACATCGTAACCTGGACTTCTGGGGATATGAGGTAAGATGGAGATGACGAAATAAGTGGAAAAGGTAGAGATGGAGCAGTGTTACCAGAGTCAACATTAAGGGAGGCGGAGATGAGAAAGAAGAAGGCGGCAGGGACGAGGGAGGGAAAGGGAGAAGGCGGAGGGGAGAAGGAGCTTGAAGGAAGGAGAAAGTGAGGGAAATGGTAAGAGGGTTTGGAGGAGAGAGAGAGTTAAAGATTGAGTGATTGACCTGCTGTTGTCGGTCAAAACAGGTCTCTCGCCATAGGAGACTTCATCTCCTTGCCCACTGTAGAACTTGCCCTGTTAAGTGGTGTGTGGGGGATGAAGAGGGTTGTTATGTTAATAGTGGGGGTGGAGGCGGTGGTTAGGACCTATTTTTTAAGAACAATGAATGTTGTTCTAATTTCTCGATACTTAATGCAAGATGCCATGTTAGGTGTGTAAGATTCAAATGTCTTGAAGCATGTCACGGTGTACCCTACACCGGCTCTCAAGGTCTTCAACCTTGGTTGGGTGAGTTATTTATGGTGGAGGGAAACAAGCTTAAGGTTGAGAAAGCTGAATTGTAGAAGTTTATTTGTTCGTGTTGTGGGTGGTTTTGGATGTGACTCAACAGGAATCTTTCAAATTTCTCTTGTACATGGCGGTTTTGTTTGGTTCCTTGTGTATTAGACTATAGGCGATGTTGTGGTTTTTTGTTGGTTTTAATTTAAGTTTGCTGGCTATGAGGTTAAACTTATGCAATATCTATATTGGTCTTGTTTTGATTTAGTATACTACTTACATAGAGCCTTTCCTTTGGTTTTGTCCCTCTTGTATATAGGTTAAAGTATCCCTTTGACCTCTTTATCTATATATTCTTTTGTTTATAAAAAAATCAATCATAAATTGTCGCATTATTAAATATGTTTGACTTTTATTCTAATTATATTAAAAATTACTCAGATCATGATTTGTGATGGGTCGGCAGTGTAAAATTTTTTACGCTGGCTATATCAAACTTAAACTCAAATAGAAAATGAATTCATTTATAAATTTTTGTGAATTTTAATGGTTTAAACTTTGAAATTTGATTCATTAGGATTTAGTTTTTATTATTTTTTTTATATATTAGGGAAAAGCAAAGAACTAAGCAACAACATGAGGAATGCTACAACCTAGAGCATCCTCTTGTAAAATCAGAGCAAGAGAGGGCATAGCCCTATCAAAAACCATCCAAACAAAAGAACCCGAATGACCCTTATTGGCAAGGAAATCCTCACAACGATTAGTCTCACGAAAGACATGTGTCACAAAGGCTCTCCAATCAGGCAAATGAAGGAGATCAGGAACTTCCATGAGAAGCGGATGAAGAAATTATTCTGGCAATCATCCATCTGGATCATGTTCACCACCACTTGAGAATCCATCTCAAAGCTGATAGGACTGAGAGAAAGCTCCCTAGCAAGCTTTATCCCTAAACGAAGAGCCCAAAGTTCAGCCCAAACCGATAAATTGATAGATCAATTTACCCTTAATATATTTTGATTTTACTTCTCGTACCTAGTAAACTAACTTCACAATAAAAGATATCTTATTATAAGAGTACTAAAAATGTAAATAATAAGATTCAATAGAAAATGTAAATAATAAGATAAAATCAAAATAATTACATTTTATAAATTAATCAAAATATGAATTTTTTTAAACGAATTTCAATAATAAATTTAATTTGTAAATAAAATATAAAATCATTTCTAAGTTTTATTTTTGGTGTGCCCAAAGGTATTCTTCAACCGATAGTCGAAGACTAATCCTTTTCGAGAAATAGAGATCATCGAAGTGGGTTTTGCTTGTCCCAACTATCTAAGATTTGAACTCCTGATATCATGCTTAAGGAAGCCACCTATCTACCAATTGTGCGTGAGCCTTATTGGTAAATCATTTTTAAGTTTTCATTGTCTCAAACACAACTCAATCAACTATAATATATATTATAGGCTAAACTCTACTTTTGGTCCTCTATCTTTATTTTATGTTCCGTTTTGGTCCCTTTTTTATTAATTTTTTCGATTTGATTCCTTATCTTTATTTTAGGTTTCAAAGTGATCTTTTTTACTTAATTTGTGGTATGATGAGGACCACATTGGTATACCTTGTGTAAAATAAGGGACCATTTCGGAACAAAAGAAGTAAAAGAGGGACCATGTCGGGACAAAAAAAGAGACCACATGGGTTTAACTTTTGCAAAATAAAGGACCATTTCAGAACAAAAAATAAAAGAGGAATCACATTGATATAACTTTGCAAAATAAGGGACCAAATTGAAAAAAAATTAATAAAAGAGGGTCCAAAACGGAAACTAAAATAAAGATTGGGAACCAAAAGTAGCATTTAGCCTATATTATATAAGTATATATAGTTTGTACTTTTTTTGCCAAATAAAAAAAAGTATCCCTTCATAAACAAAAAAAAAAAATTATATATCAATTCAATAAGAAAAATCAAGACTTTTTAAATAAAATAATAAGTTAAATCTAATGTGGTAGGCAAGTTCTATGGTGGGCAAGGAGATGAAGTCTTCTATGACGAGAGATGTGTTTTGACCGGCAACAGCACGTTAATCACTCAATCTTTACCTTTCTCTCTCCTCCAAATCCTCTTACCCATTTCCCTTGCTTTCTCTCTCCTTCAAGCTCCCTCTCGCCTCCGCCTTCTCTCTCTCCTTCCCCCGTCCCCACCGCCCCCTCTTCTTTCTCGTCTCCGCCTCCCTCAATGTTGACTCTGGTAACACTGCTCCATCTCTTCCTTTTCCACTTCTTTCGTCATCTCCCATCTCGCCTCAGATCCCCACAAGTCTAGGTTTCGGCGTCACCTTTCTCCTCTCCAACACCACCTCCCCTCCCTCCTCACTTGCCAGTCAGCACTTCAACCTCTTCACCAACGCTACCTCTCTTTTTTCTTGTCGTGTAATTCGATAATTGCCAAACCCCTGAGTTCAACGACCCTGACGACAACTACATCGGCATCGACCTGAATAACATCGTATCCATAACCACCGGCACCGCCAGAATTGGTGGATCGAGAGAGAAGTGGAGGGTGGGTCCACCAATTCCACCGCTACACTCGTTCCTGTCGACCATCACCATCCCAGATCAATGATCCACAACCCCGAGAATGCTGCCGGTGAGATCTCCACCGTTGCGGAGAAACTTCTTGTCACGTCTCCATTGTCGCAGGCCACTGTGTTGGTAGTCTAGTTGAACTTCCAGCAACATTTCAATATACTGTTCACTAACTGGGCAATTTCAAGCCAACTTACACAATTTGTCTTCTTGTATTCATCTGGATTGTCCGATTTTTTTATTAAATCTGATGGCTATAACCTAATCTCTTGCCGTGAGCGACTTTTTAGGATTGCTCACCCTAGAAGCCTTCTACTTTGGATTAATGGATGAGTTATATCCCTTCCCCCTTTTCTATAAAGACAAAATGACGTCCAAATAATTAAGCAGTGATTAAGGTATAGTGCGTGAAAACATGAAACGAGTTCACAGGCAACAAACGAACAAAAGCTGTGAGGCTGACCTTTACACACATGCACTGCACTGATACGTCTCAACACAACACAACACATCACAACACAGCACCATCACTCTTCTCTTCTTCCCACTCACACTCACCTATCTTATTCCTATGCGCACTACGCACTCCTCACACCTTCCATAATTCCTTCTCTCTTCATTTCAATACCAAATTCCTCTTTTTTTTTTTTAACCATTTTGCATGTTTCATCCCATCTTCAATCATAATTATAATATTAATTTATGCCACATTAACTACCATAATATATATATTTATTCTCCATTAAATTTTCCAAGTGCAAACTCATTTATTGTTACCCCTCATCCCAAAATTCCTTTCTTTCTCCTCCTAATAATTGAGATTGAGATTATTAGGTCATAGTTATCGCCAAGCCTTGGTTTAGTGAGCCACACAACTTAACACACTAATTCAAATAGAAGATATAGCTTGATGACAATTCTGGCATCTGGGTCTTATACAAGTTCATTTTTTTCCTAATGGGTTGTATCTACTCCAAGGTTTGCATAGGTGACACTTGCAGAGATTCCAGCATCAATGGAGATGCAATTGCAAGACCCGTTGTCTCTCCAGAATCATCTTCAGATGTTCAAGAAGGTGAAATCAGAGACCAATTGAACCAATTAAGCTTAACAACGGACTCTGAAGCAGGAATCAGAAGACTAGCTAGGGTTTCATCACAATTTCTTCCACCAGATGGTTCACGAATCGTGAAAATTCCTTCCAATAACTACGAATTGCGTTATTCGTTCTTGTCACAGCGAGGTTACTACCCTGATGCTCTAGATAAGGCTAACCAGGACAGTTTTTGCATCCACACGCCTTTTGGAACAAGCCCTGATGACCATTTCTTCGGAGTTTTTGATGGCCATGGCGAATTTGGAGCGCAGTGTTCTCAGTTCGTGAAGCGGAAGCTGTGTGAGAATTTACTTAGGAACAGTAAGTTTCATGTTGATGCTGTAGAAGCGTGTCACGCTGCGTTTTTGGCCACGAATTCGCAGTTGCATGCTGATGTTTTGGATGATAGTATGAGTGGAACAACGGCAATCACAGTTTTGGTTCGAGGGAAGACAATCTATGTAGCAAATTCTGGTGATTCTAGGGCAGTGATTGGAGAGAGGAGAGGGAAAGATTTAGTGGCTATTGATTTGTCAATTGATCAGACACCTTTTAGGCCCGATGAGCTTGAAAGGGTGAAGCTTTGTGGAGCTAGAGTTCTTACTTTGGATCAGATTGAAGGGCTTAAGAACCCTGATATTCAGTGTTGGGGTACTGAAGAAAGTGATGATGGTGACCCCCCTAGGTTGTGGGTGCCTAATGGGATGTACCCGGGTACTGCTTTTACCAGGAGCATAGGTGATTCTATTGCTGAGACTATTGGGGTTGTTGCTAACCCTGAGATTGTTGTCTTTGAGCTCACACAAGATCACCCTTTCTTTGTGATTGCCAGTGATGGGGTGTTTGAGTTTCTGTCTAGCCAAACCGTGGTTGAAATGGTAGAATTTCTTTTTTGTTATCCCTCTCTCTTTTCCTTTTTAAATCAACTTTACCATGATGCGCGAGAAAAATGTTATTGTCTTTTACTCTTTTCTATTGTTGAAATTTGCTTTTGGTTCTGTTAAAAAGGCAAGTTGGTGGAAGGTTATTATTATCACATTTCAGTAGCAATCATGAACTGGCATGATTGTTGTTTGTTACTGTGCCTCTCATATTTGGAATTAGGAGAAGCACTTATACAACAAGTGACTTTTTGACAAAAAAACTCACGAGCATAAAAGGTGTGGAGAAAGAAATTTACTTCTGACAATTCTGCAATATGCTCTAGCCGAATACACCATTCGAGCATAAAGTACACAATGCTAAAGCACCGTTTTATCCCTTCTACTCTCAAAACCTTTAATAAGTGAAGCTGTTTATGAGTGACATTGTTAGGAACAATCACTCTTTAGTGATATTTACCAAAATGGACAACGAATATTTTTTGATATTTTAGTAGATGAGAGAGAGCAATTAGGTCATCTCGTCACCAAAGCTGCTTCACTGTTTTAAGCAGGATTGTCATTTGCACAATAGTGAGCATTCTATCCAAAAGATATCCAATTCCAAGTTCAGCATTTAATGACTGAAATTGATTTTGGGTGAGAGAAGTGATTTTGGTAGGGTGCAAATGCAATATTCCCAACAAGCATTAAAGTTGTTTTGAACATTGTTGAATTTTGTCTTCTGCTATTATTGCAACAAAGTAATCATGCATTATTGTCAAATTGTTTGCAGTTTTTGTGTCTAAACTGTCTATAACTAAGACTAGTAATTGAAATGTGTGAGAATTAATTGAAATCTTAATTTTGAGATCCACATTATTAAATTGTGGGTTTCTTTTGGTAATTCAGTGCTATATTAGGGTATTGTTATCAGGTAAATCTTTCTTCCTCATGCAGGATAAATAAGGATATCCAAAAAAGTTTATTATTTGGTGTATCTGGTGAGGTGCTTTGTTCATTGTCACACTCTCCAGCTGATGTGACAATGTACTAGGGAATTTCGTCATTCATAGAAGCTAAGTCAGAAATTTCTTATGTACAGACTCAGATGGAGGCATCAATGACCTTCCACCCTATCTTTCCATATTCCAATTTAAATCATAAGGCTAATCCTTATGGTTCTCAGATAAGATACACATAGATGACCACGAGCATTTGGCTGTATAACTAAGTTCTGTAAATTTAAATTCAAAGCATTTTTTAACCTAGATTTGGTTTATCACCCCATTTAAGTCAAATATTTTCTCCCTTAATTTGCCATCATGCTTACAGGTTGCAAAATTCAAAGATCCTCGTGATGCTTGTGCTGCAATAGTGGCTGAATCTTATCGACTCTGGCTACAATATGAAACTCGTACGGACGATATTACAGTCATTATTGTGCATATAAATGGGCTAGCTGAGGTATGCTGTTCCTCTTTTTTCCTGCTTCTGTTAATGTATAATGTTTTCCATAAATCTTCATGCATTCATTTCCCCTTGTTCATTGTTAGTATTTGGTAACTGATCTATTCTTTTGAATCAGCCTGCTGTTGGTGAGTCAGCAAGTTATGGTGATGTTTTACAAACCCGAGTGCCTCAAGTTGTAGAGTTGACAGGTTCAGAATCTCCTTCCACCTTTGGCTGGAACTCTAGGAACCATCGTGTAAGGCATGATTTGTCAAGGGCACGCCTCCGGGCAATTGAAAATTCCCTAGAGAACGGGCAATCTTGGGTTCCTCCTTCTTCAGCTCACAGGAAGACATGGGAAGAAGAAGTAAACCCCAATCTATCTGTTGCATTTACAATTGTGTTAAACTCCTCTACTTTACTTTTTTTCTTATTTGAATTGATAACAACATTGGTATGCTAGTATAAATTCATAGGCTTATTTTCTCCCATTGGCAAGTTCAAATTGCAAATCTTTGATCATCCTTCATCTTCATATGCCACAGGCACACATAGAGCAGGCATTGCATGACCATTTTCTCTTCCGAAAACTTACTGATTCTCAATGTCATGTTTTATTGGATTGCATGCAAAGAGTTGAGGTCGAACCTGGGGATATTATAGTCAAACAGGTCAGTTTTCTAGTTGAAAATTCTTGAGTATCATTGCTCTTCAGCGCATGTAGATTTCTCTGGCTGAGACTGGAGTTGTTTAATCTTGAATGGAACTTTCATTGGATCTTATTAGAAGTCACTTTATTTTGGCTTGGAATGTATTTTATAATTGCACAAGTGTGACAAGAGTTATACTTTGCAGGGTGGTGAAGGTGACTGTTTTTATGTTGTTGGTAGTGGAGAATTCGAGGTCTTGGCAACTCAGGTTTATAATCTTCGTCATTTGGTTGCACCATCAATTTTATTGATATCTGTGATGGTTTCACAACTATTCTTTCTGGTAAATATTGATTATGTTATTCATCCAAATGCAATTCAGCCACACAATACTTGAAAGTTATCCAAGCCAGAAGCATAGGCAAAGGCCATGGCGCTTGCAGGCTTCCAAAACTTCTATAAATATTTCTCAGCTTTCCAAGCCAGCAATTTCATTCATGATAAAGTTGGCCCTCAAGACATAACCTTTTTTAAAATTCACCTTTATTATTTTTAAACCTGGTCCCCCTCTCCAGCTCTTGTAATTGGCTTTGCCCTTTGTATAGTATAGATGGAATCAGGTTCTCATGGTCAAGTTGACATATCATGAATGTTGCTTCTACCTAATCTTTTTCTAAAATTTTGTTTTTGTTTCTGTATTGTCAATGAGATGTGTTAACATTCTTGCTCAACATTTATCATAATGGCAGGAAGAAAAAGATGGGCAGGTACCTAGGGTTTTGCAGCGCTATACAGCTGAAAAACTATCATGCTTTGGAGAACTTGCTCTAATGTGAGTCACTCAACCATTTTTTCTCTTCGTGTGGTCCTTCTACTAAATTGAAGCAGTTGATTTTGACATGAAAACATCTGGCTGTAAGGCCTTTCAAGCTTCCTCAAGTTGTGGTATTAATTATTTTTAGGACTTCTATCCAGACAGGCATATAAAGTTCAACTGTAATTGCAATATTCTAGCATATGGGCAATTTTTTATAATTTTTTCAACACAGTTTTAAGAACTGACTATGATGCTTTTGCAATTTTCCTTTTCTTTTTATTGGAAATATTTAAAGTCATTTTTATATCTTTCTCTTATTTTTTAATATGCAGATGCTATGACTAAATTTGTTTTTACGCTAAGCAAATGTTTAACACCCTCTCCCTTGTAATGTGGTCTTACAGGTACAATAAACCACTCCAGGCCTCTGTACGTGCTGTAACAAAAGGAACTCTCTGGGCTTTAAAGCGAGAAGACTTTCGAGGGATTTTAATGTCAGAGTTCTCTAATTTATCATCCTTGAAGTTGCTTCGGTCTGTAGATCTCCTCTCTAGGTTGACAATTTTACAACTGAGTCAGATTTCAGACTCGCTTTCTGAAGTTTCCTTCTCAAGTGGTCAGACAATAATTGATAAAGTATGCTTTTGCTTGGTTATGTTTTTTTCATTTATTCTCTGTTCTTTTCTTAAAGTTCTTCAGTACGTGTTTGCAGAATGAAGCCCTTGCATTGTACATTGTCCAAAAGGGACAAGTGAAAATCACTTTTGATGCTGATATATTGACAAGTCCAAATGCCTGCAGCCTCAAGACTGACATCCAAAATGAGGATGATGATGTACAAAGCAGAAGAGAACTGTCAATAGAGAAGCCTGAGGGAAGCTATTTTGGCGAATGGGCCCTTCTTGGTGAACGTATTGGTTCCTTAAGTGCTGTAGCTGTTGGGGATGTTGTATGTGCTGTACTAACAAAGGAGAAGTTTGAATCAGTTATTGGCTCCTTACAAAAGCTTTCTCATGAAGATCACAAGTATGTTTTAATATGTTCACATATCCGACAACGGCTTTTTGGTTTCTGTTTATATGCTTATATGCTGCACTTAAAAACAAAGCTTCAAATCATTGGCACCATTATTTGACTTTTGACCCTAGGTTGAGGGATAATTCCAAGCAGTTGACTCGAAACGCAGACTTTTCATCCCTTGATAAAGTCCAGCTCTCAGATTTGGTATGATTTTTTTGTTGCCTTCCAATGCATTGGGCTTGAGATCCTCAAATTAGCTTATAGACCCTTTTAATTGTAGGAGTGGAGAAAGACCCTATATTCGACTGACTGGTCTGAGATTGGGCTTGCAAATTTAAGAGACTCAGGTATATAAATCTTTCTCCGACTTTTTCATGTTGATTCCATCAATCTCTAAATTTGACTCAACCAAGTCGTTTTGTGAAGCAAATTGATATAAACTTAATGTTTGGAGGATTGAGTTTCCTTCTTAATTGAGTCAAATTTGAAGAATGATATAAACAGTGGATGTGAAAAATCTTTGAAGTCCTAAATGGATGTAAACCTAATCTTTTAGTGGCCAAAATATCAAAATATAGTATACCCAACATTTTCCGACTTCTTTTTCTTTTTTGGTTGTTTGGCTAGCTTTTACTACATCAATGAATAGTATTTAATATAGTCAATAATGATATTGATAAAACATAATATTTGTTAGATTTTGTTTTTGCTAATGCAATTTGCTGCCTGAATATATTTTGCTAGCAGAATCTTTGCTTACATTGAAGAGATTTTCTAAGCCAAAGGTGAAAAGGCTAGGAAAGGAAGCACAAGTCTTGAAAGAGAAAGACTTGATTAAGGGTATGAGCTCTTCAGCTTGTATACCACAGGTTTTATGCACTTTTGCTGACCGCATATATGCTGGAATACTGCTAAATACACGTCTCGCTTGTCCTTTGTCTTCCATACTTTCAAGTCCTTTTGGTGAATCAGCAGCACGGTTTTGTGCTGCTTCTGTTGTTACTGCCTTAGAAGACTTGCACAAGGTCTTATTCTAAGATAATTCTTCTGCTTTGTTTTTTCACCTTCTTCGGTTAGTGGCTGAGGTTCTCATTCTTTTCCTCATGTGCCTTTCCTATTTGAATATCAGAATGGTGTTCTCTATAGAGGTGTGTCACCTGATGTTGTGATGTTGGACCAAACAGGACAGATACAGGTTTGGACTTTGGAATACTTAATATTTTTCATCGTATTTGTGTTTATTTGACTTATGTCACTATTGACTGATACTTTTTTTGCCCTATAACATCCCCTGGGAAAAGAGATATCTATATCCAACTATTCATTTTTTTAGCACCATGTCATCAATTATTATTGAGGGTGAGCCTAGGCGCGAGGGTAAGGTTGCTGCCTTTGTGACCTGGAGGTCACGGGTTCAAATTCTGGAAACAGTCTCTCCGCTTACGGGGCTAAGGCTGCATACATCTACCCTCCGCAGATCCCACCAGGTGGGAGCCCCGAGCACTAGGCCGCCCTTTAATGTTATCAATTATTATTAAATATGTGTTACTTGTTGTAGCTGGTGGATTTCAGATTTGGTAAGAAGCTCTCTGGTGAGAGAACATTCACAATTTGTGGGATGGCAGATTCGCTAGCTCCAGAGATTGTTTTGGGAAAAGGCCATGGTTTCCCTGCTGACTGGTATAAATAAAATTTGTGTGAAACCACAATTCTCTGTCAACCACACAATTCCTCATGTCAGTTGTGCACTTGTTTCCTTTCCTCAGAAACATAAAGATAACCTTCCTCATAATTCCATTTGCTGCATGTAAATTCATTTGAACTATGATTAATATGTTGCAATTATACCGGACGTGCATTACATTAAGTCCCAGAATAACTTTATGCCTGATTACACTTTTAGTCACTTCAGTGTCACTGAAGTTTGTTTCTTTGGTTCCCCTAGTTTTAATTTTAACAATGCTAATCATGTAATTTTCTAATTGATGTAATTCAGTCCCCCTGTTTACATGTTAACCTGTCATTGATGTAGCACTCTTTTTTAGCTGATGTGGCAGTTTTTCATGTCATCTCCACATTAGTAAAGTCAATAAAAAAGAGTGCCATGTGATCAAATTGGATTGAATGGTATTTAATATTACATTGTCCGACAGCTTTGGATAAGCTCTCAATCTCTGGAATGTAAAGCATTTATGGTTATGATCTGCTTTGGATAATAAGCTCAGAATCTCTATAATGTAAATCATTTATGGTTATGGTCCTACGTATGTTGGCGGTGGTTTGTGGATGTCAAGCTGACAAACTTCATCGACGATTATGTAGGTGGGCGTTGGGAGTTTTAATATATTTTATGTTAAGGGGTGAGATGCCATTTGGATCATGGAGAGAAAATGAGCTTGATACAGTTGCCAAAATTGCAAAGCGGAAGCTATATCTTCCTGAGACTTTCAGCCCTGAAGCTGTTGATCTCATCTCCAAGGTATTGCAAGAACTACAGCTCTCTTTCTCTTGTACACAAGAAATTATTCCATGCTTCTGGAGCATCAATAAATGCATGCTCTAGGAAGATCTCATCAATTTTAAGCAGTCACAAAATTTAAAACAAACTAAAATCAATGGTAGGGATCTTCCTGGAGCATGCATTTATTGTTGCTTCAGGAGCATGCTAGAATTTCTCCTTACACACTGTAACGTGAGTGCTTAAATTACACGTGGTTGCATGCATGCATGAGAATATCTATGCATACTTATTCTTTTTATGTGACTAATTTGTTCAGTTACTTGACGCGGAAGAAAACACTAGACTTGGTTGCCAGGGTCCTGATTCTGTCAAGAGTCACCCATGGTTTAATTGTGTTGATTGGGAAGGGATTAGACACCATACATGTCTTGTTCCTCCGGAAATTACTTCTCGTATAATGCAATACTCGGAAGTTCATTCTGAGGATTGTACTGGTTCTCTAGGTTCCCCACCACAGGAAGTAGAAGAACTTAACGTGCCTGAATGGCTAGAAGATTGGTAGAAGCAAGTTTTTTTAACTTTTTGAAGTTTGGCTCTGCACCAATATTTACCTTTGCTTATTTGGACAATTGCAATTAACCAAAAAATGCAAAGAGCAATAGGTCCAGAATATTCCCCATGCAATTAACCAGTTTTTGTTACATGGTTGCATTGGATAACCAAATATTCTAGGTGCTTTCCATGCTGCCAATATTTATTAAAGTAGCTGAATCTGTAGGGTGGGTTTGATATGTTCTTTATCTTCACCTCTTTCCTTTGTTTTTGGGGGGAATTCCTCTCTGTAAATATTATATACGTGTACACGAGTGAGTTTGTTCTCATTTTCAATTGAAATTCAAGCATTTTAGAATTTTTTTGTCATGGACAAATGTATTCACAAACGCATACACTATACACATATATAGTGTGATCCTATTTCTATTCTTCCTAAACTTCTTTGGTTGTGTCTGTATTTTTACCCTGGTTATTTGTAGCCTAGCAAAAAGACGGATACGCAAACTTTCGGGGATACTTATTTTTTTGGTGCACCAAGATATCCTCTGATTAATATCCGAAGATTAATTTTTTTCGAAACGTAGAGATTATCGAAATGAGTTTTGTCTTTTCCAACAAATTTTTTTTCATATACACGACATGAATCAAATCTGTGATAAAATACTAATGGAATATTTTGGGGGATATTTATGAAGGTCATATATTGTCAAAAATATATTTAATAAATTTACATAGTAAGATGTATTTTAGCTTGTTTCAATAAAAGTTTAAGATAAAAGAAGATTCATCTCATTTTAAGGTCAAGGTGAATTACTAATTTTAGTGAGTGGATTATAGATTACTCACCAATATTATCTAAGGATTTAAACCCAAATTAACATGATATCTTAAATCGTCTTGTCATCACATGCTTTATAATTGGAAAAACTAGTAAGTTTGTCTCTGAAAAAAACTCCTCTTAGTTTGTCTCTGAAAAAACAAATAATTATATATCTACGTTTAAATATTTTACTTAGTTAAGATTATATTATACTTTATTAAATTAAAGATAAATGCACACTTACTTTTTTTAAATTTAAAGAGTCTTCTCCCTTTAAAATCGGGTATACATATTCATACCTACTTTATTAATTTTATTTACCTTTTCCCACCCTCCCAACCCAAATATTTTAATCTGATAAGGACAAGACGTAGACCTACCCCTGACATAAAAAAATGTAACTAATATAAAACTACATTGACAATGGTGATAATAATTGTATAAACTATATTATAAAAAAAAGTAAAAAATAATTGTATAAACTAATATTAATAATTAAGCTATAATGACGATCAAACAATCCTTCTTCTTGAATTAAAAAAAGAGCTCTTAAAATAAAATTTCCGGGTTATGTAATAGCACCTTGTCTTACTTTTTTTTTTGACAAATAAAAAAGGGGACTAAGCCCCAGACACAAACCACCTTGTCTTACTAGTACCTAACTGATTCTAGATCTGCATAATGTAATATTAAACTATTGACATAGCAGACAAGTAAGTTTTGTAAAACCTGGTGGAAAGAATAGCTTATGAGCTCACACTTGGGAATGGAATCCTTCATTTTGGCGTTAAGACAATGGGATAGGACTGATCTCTTACGTCAGTGATATTATATTGCATCTCTTGCGCCATGAAGTAATGCATACTTCACACAAAAGAAACTTTGGAAAGCTTAATGAGGTTATACATTATATTGTAATTATTCAACCTATATAATAATATAAAGGATTTAATTGCTGTCAATGTAAAATTTTTTTTTACACAGACAACTAATCAGAAATTGTCACCTAAGTTAAAAATATTTGACTTTTATCCTAATTACCTTAAAAATCATACATACCATGATTTCTGATTGGTTGTCAGTATAAAAAACTTTACACTGACAATATATAGCAATTAAATTTTAATATAAATTATAGACTTCGTTCTATTTTTCTATTGGTTGACTTAAAGCAAATTGGCAATTTACCATTGGGTATTTGGGCTTTACATTTAATCCATAGGAAGAAAAATTAAACAAAAGATGAGCTAGCTACACTTAAAGAAGATTTACGTGTAAATGTTTTTAAAATCATGCAAGACTAATTAAACCGATTAAATCATGAATTGATCTCGTCAATTTCTTATTGTTTTGTCTAGTTCGACTCCAGTCGAACCATTAATTTAACATATTGAATCGACCGAATCATAATTCAAAGTTCTTGCCGGTTAGATCTTTGGTTTGATTTTTGAAACATGGATTAGAAGTTCTAGGATTACTTAGGCATATACAGAAATTAAAATAGCCTGTGTTTGTATGTCATTCGAGAATCGTGTTTTAGACGGAAATCACATTTATAATGACGGTATGCTAATTATTTTAGCAATAAATGTGAAAGCTGCCTACATCTGGTTTGACGCGCAAACAAACATATACTTAATCAGATATTTATATATTTTAGTTTTTTTAAGTTCCTTGTACTTTTGGGATTCAACCGTTTTACAATTACTGTGAGAAGATAAATGAGACTCTAATCCTGCTTTTCTGCCTCTTGATTAATAGAAAAACTTAAGAAGAAAGAGGGAATAAAAAAGAACATGATTGACATATGGAACCAAGGTGGCATTCAGCTACTTGTTCCCTAAGTTCAGTTATTAATACTGTACAAATTTGTTATATTAAGCAAAAGAGAATAGAAGATATAATAAAATAGGACCAAGATTATTGAATGGCTGACACTAATGTATACAAATATTAAAATTGAATGGCTGACACAAATATATACAGTATTTATTGAGCATGGCAGCATGAAGCTGTCTTCTGTGATGTAAATCAACACAAATTCGATTATCCAATGAAACAAAATAATCCAATTTCAAGTCTATAAGCGTTTCTATCATTCAGGTTATGATGAGTCTTTTCATTTTCTGTTATAGAAAGATCAACAAACTTTTTATGCAGATCATCATAAGAATTAATATTCAAAAAAGAAAAAGATGATTGAAACCAAAACAAGAAAGGTGTTACTATACACTATTCAACAAAAACCACCTAAAATCTAAATGAAGCTGTCACTGAAAACAAACATGTGTACCTCAGGAAGGTGATTATTGAACTATACATCTAATGGCTGTTGTTTATTCTGAGATTGCTGAGACTTTGTTTCTCTATTCACAGACCATTGAACTGTTCTTCTGGCAATAGGAAACCAAAGCTGCCTCATTCTTTCACTTTTAAGGTTGTTTTCAAACAAAGAAGAATCTCTAAGGACCTTATTTTTCATGCCTAAATCTCCAAATCTAGAGACAGCTGTGATTTCTGACATTGATCTTCTCTCACCTGGATTCATATACTTTGGTGCATGACTGGAATTTCCTTCAGAATTTGATATAAAAAGAGGATCAGTATCTGAAACTGATTTAGTCTTGTTTACTGCACCAACTTTGCTCTCTAAGGAAATCTTCCTCTCCATCTCCTTCTTGATGTTCATAATTTGCTCATTTTCAACCACCCTTGTAGCTGGCATCAGGTCAGCATCTGACTCCAAGTCATTGAATCTGTTGCCTGAATTAGCATTAAGCATCTCTGAATTCAAAAACATGAGGTCTGAAGAGCTCACATTGCTCCACCTATGCTTGAACACAATATCAGATATAGTAATCTTGTGGTTATGCTTATGATAGGCCTTGTGGTTACCATCACTATCTTCTGATGTTTCTCTTTGGATAAGCAACTCTTCTTCCTTAATATCCTTTTTCCTAAAGCTGCTTCCAATACTGAACCTCGATGAACCATGATGATGTTCTTCCTCTCTCTGGACAAAGAGCTCTATGTTAGATTCTTCACCTCTCCCTGAATGGTTTGCTAGCAGCCTTAAACTGTTTGAATGTGTGAAGATTGTCTCGTCCTCAGGATTGACCTTGTGCCTGCAAATAGGACAGCTTGAATGTTTTTCAAGCCAGTGATCTATGCAATCAATATGAAAAGCATGGTTGCACTTTGGTAGCAGCCTGAGAATTTCTACATCTTCAAACTTCGATAGGCATACTGCACATTCCAACCCTTCCTTTGACCCTTTGAGGGAAGAAAATCTAAAGAAGGGAAGTGATTCTATGACTGTCTTGTCAATTCCTGAGAATCTAGACCTTGATCTCACTAGTGTTGGTTGATTTTCAGGGTCTCTAAGAGCAATTGAAGCATTGCGTTGACAGAATTTGGCATACATGAGGAGAATGAATGTCAATGAAAACATGAGACCAAGGATTGCTATGACAACAGCAAGGCTTGGTCTGAAATTAGAGACAGCATCTTCTGCAATTGTACTGTTTTGTGCTCTAACATGAAAGAACAAGACAGAGAAAACCAAAAGGCCAACACCAAGTTGATTCATGGTTCTCCTCAAGCATTATGCACCAAAAAGGCTAATTGGTGGGTTGAAACTTGAAAGCTTATAAATTACTAATTTATAATATGATTGTTTGTGATGGGGTTGTTGTGCATGAACAATATTGTATGCTTCTCCCCCCAATGGCAACCTTTCCTTATGTCAGTTTTCTTGGTTTCTTCTAAGGCTGCGTTTTGCGTCACAATTTGATTCTTCCTTTTAAAATATGTCATTTGATATCAAGAATTAAGTAGTGATCACTATGTGGGGTGGCTTACAATTGTATTTAACTCTGGTTGTTGACTTGGCAGCCATATATGAATAAAGAATGACATATGATATGAGTTATGACATCGCCCTATTTACTAGTTTAATCCTTACGCCACCTTTGTGTTGATAAGAAAAATGGAAGATTAATCCTCTCACCTTGGGTTTGATGAAATTTGAATTGAACCCTGTTTTAGTTTTGTCACTGAATTTGAGAAATGAAAATTCCATATCTTTCCGTAACTTAGTAACTATAACTTTTTAAGAAATACTATATAGATAAGTGATTTCATTTGCAATTAAAAAAGTCAAGAAAAAAAGAGTAGTTGCCCCAGCACATCCCAGAAAGTCAAGGAGTTGGGTTAAGTCTACCTTCGCAGTTTAGACTTTAGACAAACCATCAAAGCGTGGATCTTAACTCACCTAAAATATCTCACGCTTTCAAATGTGCCATGATCTAATATTGAACTTAACAGTGCATGAAAAAAACAAAGAGCACATATTCGCACATCAATTTTTCCAACACGGTTTTTACATTATTTCACGTTACCGGTGGCCAGCCAACGTCCGCTGCTGTCGTCATTGTGATAAGCACCCAAACAGGAATCCTCCCTTAAATGCTAACTATTAAGGAGGGAGAACCACATCACTTAAATATTTCACAGAACATCTCATATTCCTCGATATGAGACTTATGTATCCCATAAAATCCAAGACCCTATCACACTGCCACTGCCACTACCATCTCAGTCGCCACAGGTAGCCCACCACCCATAGCTGCCGGCCACCACCACTATACCACCTTCGCCAGTGGAGGATTATCTTAGGAGTGGGGGAGAGTCACGGCTTCTCCCGAACTTTTTCTCCTGATTTTTTTATATAAAAAAATTATAGAAATCCTCAAAATAATTTGTGCAACATATATTATAGATGCAAAGTTCACAAACTATTATATATTTTATTTTTTGGAACACTATTATTATATCCTACTTGTTTAAAAAATATTCAAATAGCTCAATAAGTCCATTAAAGTGAATATTATTTCCAACTCAACATCATCCAGGCTCACTACAAATAAGTTTTTCCTCCTCAGAAATTCATCTGCTTCAAATTTCTTAATCTTTTCTGTGTAAGATGAGTAAACACTAGATAGAATTTCATATTGAATGTTTACTCATTTTATATATTTGAGTGATAAAATTATGCATAATTTATTATAAATTTTTTTTGGTGATTAATTAATTATAAATTTATGTGAATTATTTTGACTAATGTTTAGTCACTCCAATAAAAATTTTCTCAAGATGGGTCACTAACCTCCCCGAGTCAGTATTTTTGAAATTTTTTAAGGTTTAAAAATGGTGACCTGAGAAAACGTGGTCATGTGGAAGGGTTATGCAATAAAATATGGTAATGTGGAATAAGTGTAAAAAATGGTATATTGTTTTGGTTACATAAAAAAAAAAAAAAAAAAAAAAGGCAACATTACAATTTTGATCCTTTAAGTTAATTGTTTTGTTCAATTTGGTCCCTTAACTTTTTTTATAACAAACTAGTCCCTCATGTTTATTAACGTTAACAATATTGACCTTTGTGTTACTCTTCATTCAACTTTGTTAATTGTGTCCGTTAACTTTACAACTGAACGTATTAAGTGGTTGGTGACCTAGTTGTTACCATTGAGGGTGTATGAGTTATCTTCCTCCCCCTTAAATAGTGACCTAGAGTTCATGGTTCTCAATCTTCTTCCCTACAATCATGCCTACAATGTTTGGTTTACATCTACCTTACTCAAACACCGATCTGAAATCACTAAAACGATGTCGTTTTGGCCAAGTCACCAAGCCAGCATCACGCCAGTGTCATGTTGGATACTTAACGGACACGTAGGACCATTTGACGCGGTGTTTATTAATGTTTAGGTCAATGTTGTTAATGTTTGTAAATATAAAGGACTTATTTGTCACAAAAAAAGTTAAGGGATCAAAATGAAAAAAACACTTAATATAAAGGACTAAAAGAATAATTTTGTCTAAAAAAATGGTATATGAAAAAAAGTGATAAGATGATAAAAAAATAAAGGGTATATTACACGTTCCTCCTAATTTAAGTCATTTTCCCTTTTCATATTTCAATTATTCAACTTTGATTTGTGACACATAATCCCCTGAAACTCGGGTAAAAGCAGAGGCAAATCTGGACCAAAAGTATCGGGGAGCCATTAATTTACTCAAAGTTTATAATTAATTATATATAATTTGAGTTTAATTTTGATGCATCGTTACTATAAAGTTTTTTATACTATTAAATCAATCACAAAATATCTTATATGTGACTTTTAAGATAGTTATTATAAGAGTCAAACATTTTTTATGATGTAATAATTTATGATTGATTAACAATGAAAAAATCTTTACATTGACAATAAATATCAATTAAATGCATATAATTTTGGATTTAATCAGTATTTACTATCAATGTAAAGATTTTTTACACTGTCAATCAAATTATAAGTTGTCATATCATTAAAAGTGTTTGACTTTTATCATAACTAGCTTAAAATTTATATATACATGATTTGTGATTGATTAACAGTGAAATTTTTTTTACACTGTATCAAAATTAAATTCTATAATTTTATCAAAGTTGGAAAATAATATACAAAATTAATGCTTTTGAAGTGAATATATTGAAGCTACACAATTTTCATCTTTATGAGAAGTTTTCTTTTTAAAAAATGCATCAACTTTTTATGTTTAACATTATGTCTTTTCAAAATAAAAGTATCACTCCTAAAACACCTAAAATTATTTACATTTTTAAGGGTGTCATAATCATATTTGAGATTAATTCTAATGTAATTTTTTACATTATCAACCAATTAGAAATCATGATATGAATGATTTCTAATATAGTTAGAATAAAAGTCAAACAACTTTACTGACGTGATAATTTATAATTAATTGACAGTGTAAAAAATCTTTACACTAATAATTTATATCAATTAAATGAATAATATTTTAATATTAAAAAAATTGAGGGGAGCCATTGCTCCCTCAAGGTTCTTAAAAGATCCGCCACTAGGTAAAAGTGAAAAAATGTTATCGCAATCAAAATGTGTGGTAACATTTTTTTCTTTCACCCAAATCTCAAGAATGAAGTTAGGTGTCACAAATCATAATTGAACTATGAAAAATGAAAATGGCTCAAACTTTAAAGGGAGTAATAGGTAATTTAGTGTATGTTTGGAATCACTTCATATTGAGTTTGCTTTTTGAAGGCAAAAACTACTCATAGGATGCGTTTGAAAGAGCTTATGGAGAGCTTATGAGAATAGCTTATGGAATTAAACTTATACAAATAGTTTATGAAAATAGTTTATGATCTTTTCATAAGCTGTTTTTAGCTTATGTTCATAAGCTTATCAAAGAAGTTTATGAAAATAAGCTGTTTTTAGCTTATTTAAAAAAAAAAATTTATTACACAAATATTTAAATAAGTTATATACCCAAACGTACCCATAATAGTTTCACCTAAAAGTGCTTTTGTGGGGTTTTGACGTAATCCCAAACACACTACTCAAAAATAAATTGAAAAGAAAAGAGAAAAACAAATCTCAGAAGAAGTCACGATATAATTTTTTTAAAAGAAAAACATAGCCTGATATGTATGTGGAGTATATGCTTGTTTGAATATGAGATTTTAATTTATCTTTCTGTAGATTTAACATTATTATCAAAACTCAACCATGATCATGATTCATGAACCCTTCAGCATCCTTCCTGACAAGCTATTATATTACTACTATTTTGTAAATTATACCATTAAGGGCCAAGTTACTTGCATTAGATTCGCTGACCCTGCAAAAACTTAAAAAATAAAATTTTCAAAAATGATATCAATATACGAAGTCCAAGTTGATTTTGTCAATTATAATACGCCTATCAATAAAAGACATGCTTGTCTTACTGTTGCATAATGAAAGCTGTAATGTTCCAAGACTTGGTAGCAAAGAAGTAGAAAGTTATCTAACACGTTTGGTTTGTATCTAATTTTCTTTTCTCCTTGCTTGTATGGCAAGCCTATATTTGTGAGTAAAAGAACACAGAACTATTAATCAGGACCCCACGAGCCGAACATATAATGCTAATGATACGTGATAAATACGAAATTGTACATGTATGATATGTTGTCCTTTGGCATCTGTCATGTTTAGTTAACTAGATAACCCCAAAAATCAAAGTTGCTGCTGGAGTGTAAATTTTGACACTAATAATTTCAAATCATGCATGTGTTGCCACACTTTGACAGGTGTTATGATCAAGCCTTTTAATTATGTAACAACACATGATTAAATAAAGGCTAAACCATACTTTCGGTCCCTTATATTTATTTTAGTTTTCATTTTAGTTTCTCTTTTATTATTTTTTTTCGATATGGCCCCTTATTTTTTTTTTCAATATGGTTTTTTCCCTTTAAATTGTGATGTGGAGAGGACCATATTGATATAACTTTTATAAAATAAGGGACTATTTCGAAATAAAAAAATAAAAGAATGATCATATCTGAACAAAAAAAGGGATCACATAGATTTAATTTTTATAAAATAAGGGACCATTTCGACATAAAAAATAAAAGAGGAACCACATTGGTATGATTTAGCAAAATAAAAGATCAAATAAAAAAAATAATAAATAAGGGATCAAAACAAAAAATAAAATAAAGATAATAGCCCAAAAATGGGATTTAGCCTTAAATATAAGAGTAAGTTTTATGATGACATGAATTAAAATTAAATATTAAAAGAAAATATGGTAATTTGTAATTTTTGAAGCTATCTCTAACTAGACTCGGTCCAGAAAGAAAACAAAAATGGAAGTTGGCACAAGCCTTCTTGTCTCTTTCTACTTTATTAACCTTCAGTCTGGTTCGTAAAACTAACAAATGAATGATAAACTAATTTATAAGGGATGAACTTATAACGAATAATGAATACGATAATTGATAATGAATAGTGAATAATCTAATTTATTAATGTGAAAGTGTTTGATAAAATTAATCATTAAATTTTTTAATAATTAAATATAAAATGACATAAAAGAACATCGGTCTATATCTTTTTATATAAATATTGTTTATATATAAAAAAATTATGAGTTTAATTATTATGTACTGACAGTGTAAAACATTTTTTTACACAGACAACCAATCACCAATCATGGTATGGATGACTTTTAAGGTAGTTAAAATGAGAGTCAATTTTTTTTACTGATGTGGCAACTTATGATTGGATGTCTGTGTAAAAATGTTTTATATTATTAGTCTATAGCAATTAAACTCAAAAATTATATATACATTAGTATTATAAATGTTGAAGGTTTCTATTATATAAAAAATATTGATACATTATTATATATAAAAAAAATCATATAAATAATAATCTTACCAGTTTATAATATGTTATATTATTATATAAAATCATATTATTATATATATGCTATCCTATCAAATAAACGTTGTAATAAAATAATACATTGTATTTTATTATAATATGTTATAATAAAATATTTATAAATTGAAGAGATAAAAGTGGAATTAAAATATTTATAATACGTTATGTTATCATATAATATTTTATTATATATTTAAGAGGGTTAACGTGAAATTAAAATAAAATAATAAGGGTAAAAGATAAAAAAAAAAAAAAATAGACGTTATAAACTATAATTAAGCTCAAATTAAAACTACTTGAAGTACCGTCTGAAAAAACGTTATAAGTTCGTAAAAAAAAAAAAAAAAACGTTAATCGTGAATGACAAATATGCTTACCAAACAAAATTACTAACATATCTCCTTAAGAATAAGCAAGGGTCCGTTTGGGCATGGGGGAAACAAAGGGAAATGGCAGTTAGTTACTATAGGGGTCGAGAAGCGATTTTTGCCCATACCCCTTTCACTGGCCTAGGCACATTCCTAGAATGGGCAGCTAGGAAGTGGAAAATGGGGGCAAATTTTATTGAAACTATGTGGCAGATGCTAAAGGGAAGTACTAAGTTTAGCAGTGAGGAAAGGTGTAATCATACCCTTATTATGTTGGGAGCCAAGAGGCATATATGCATGAAATTTATTGTATGAAAAACATTCCAAGCCATTTTTTCACACTTCTTTTACATGATTCTTGTTTTAAAAAAAATATATAGAAAAAGTGTGTTACGATAAATGTTTATCTTGTTTTATTATTTTAAAGTAACTGAAGTAAAAATAATGTCACTGTATTCGAGTGAGTAAATTGCATCTTCATTGCTATTTAAAAGAGAAGCTTAAAAAGTTAAGTAGATGGATAGGGGATTGATCATTTTTACCTCCCATTTTATAAGTTTATTTGATTAAGTAAAATAAATTTATTTTATTAGCTTATAAGTTTTTTTTATCAAAGCAGAGATATTTGATAAAAAGCTTATCCCTAAGATTAACATAGCAGGATCCAAGGTATAATGTGACAACCCGACTTGCTCCCTAATATTACAAGAGTATCGGAGTTTACACATTAGAATTAATTACCTAGAATAGGTGTTCTGAACCTTTTATTTTTTCAGTAAAAAAAACTTTTATTTTTTCTTCTTGTGTCAGTGTCACTCACTCACTCCGTATAAATTTTCAATCGGCTGGAATTCTTCTGGTTGGAATCTGAACCATAGAGCATGGCATCTTTCAATTGCCCATTATGGCCCCCGCTGACCGCAATCAAGAATGTCAATCAAAATTGGCAATAAAAGCTTGTAAGTTACAAAACTTTAACGTCTTGAACGTTAGCAAACAAATATGGACATTTTAAAATCCTTACATTAGGCGTACCAATCAGAAAAGGAAAGGATAACACATTCAAATAAATTGAATGCAGTATTTATATTTATGAAGGTTTATGACAAATAACGTTGCAGCATAAGGTGTCAAATTGATGGTCTACCACATTCTTCTTAACTTTTGAAAATTGATTTCCAAATAAAAGTTATTTAATAAAATTAATAACCAAAAGCATCGTTTACACACTAACCAAAAGGAAAAGTATAAATTTCAAAGGTTGGAACTTTGAGCAATGTCAGTCTAAATATTATTATGTTTTATTTGTAATTATTTATTATTTACACCTCCGACGCTTATTATAAGTAAAACTTAAATGGAATATATATATATATATTAAGGAAGTTGGTTAATCTCATTTAATGTTATTAAAAATTAAGTATATTATCTAAAGTAACCTTCATAGAAACTTCAATTTTTATTAAATGCATCTCATATTAAGTTATTGAAAAATAAAATTGATATTAAATGAAGGATATTTTAGGAATAATGTCATTAAATAGGATGAAAGTAGTTGAAATTTATTTATATATTTGACCAAAAAATTTGAATTTTTTTTGCTTATAATAATGACCGAAAAAAGTATTATATTACCATAAGAGAATTTTAAATTTTGAATAATAAATTAATAACCTTTACTTCAGTGGGTTCAAACCAACTTTTTAAAATAAGGTTTTAAAAGTTTGTTTTACATAGAGGAATAAGATTGATTGAAAGAGATAAGAAAAATTAAAAGAAAAAAAAAAACAAATCGTCTAGGGATAGGATAACATCGATTTTTTTTTTTTTTTTTAACATGATAACAACGATTCTAAATCTCCCAACCAACAAATAAGGTAATGTTTGATAAGGCAGCAAAGTACACCCTCCGCACCAATATATAGGCAAAAAAATTTAACTTCACACATATTAAGAAAGTTAGTTATATTAGTTTAATTGTCATGATCTGTGTAAAAAATAAGTTGTAGTTACTAAACTACCCTTTTTTGGGAGTTTATAATTCTCATGGAAGTTGTGTTTTAAGAGTGTATAATACTCTTGAAAAAATAAAAAAAATAATTAATCAAAGGGTATTTTTGACACAATGGCATTGAATAAGATTGATTTGATTGACTTTTGCTTATATTTGAGTCCAAAAAATTTAGACACTTTTTTGCTTATATATAAGTCCAGAGAGAGTAGCTTATAATCCAGTCTACTAATTTTTTTAGAGTTTAATTACTATGCACTGTAAGTGTAAAGTTTTTTACATTGTCCATCAATCACCAATCATGTTATGAATGACTTTCAAGGTAGTTGAGATAAGAGTAAAAAAAATTTACTAGCTTGGTAATTTATGATTGAATGTGTTGTGTAAAAAGGTTTTATACCGTCAGTATATAGCAATTAAACTCTTTTTTTAACTAAAAAGAAGATAGTACAGTTGTTTGATAAGAGAGTTTTTCTTAAAACAAAACTTTTATCTGAAAAACTAGTAGAGGTAAATTGCAAAATAAGTTATAAGTTGCACAATTTTGGTTCCGATTCTAAAAACGATAACATTTTATTTTCTCCTAATTAATATTCGTACTTTCAGTTGTAATGTCAAATAACCCTAAAACAAACTCACCTCCTCATCTCTCAATAATATATATATATATATATATATATATTACCAAAAAAAAAAGTATATATTAGGGAAAATGTCCTTTTACAATATTTTATACATACTTGTTGGATCGCAAGTCGAGCCTAATAAAACACCAGGGACATTATGTGTATGGATCCCTTCACTTATATATTGCTCAACATGTCTATTTCCATTCAATGTAGGACTTTTTATTCACACTTGATATTCCAACAATCCCCCCTCAAGCTTGAGTCCATCGATTCATCTCGTATGCTCCCCCTCAAGCGGAAGCCTTTTTTTTCCATCCATATACTCGTTCTTACATCGCTGTTGGCTCACATACATCAACGGGACATGCCGCCTTACTTCCACATTATCAGGAAGACTTCTGATACAAGGAGCCGGTCACCTTATTAGTCGCATCATTGACTCTGATACCAATACTGTTGGTAGGGCTAGACAACGGGCAAGTTCTGTTGGATTCGAGCCCAAACGGCCCAATCCGAACCAACCCGCACTTCTATATTTGCAACCCAATTCCGTCCGGTGGGGATGGGTCGGTTTGGGCGGTAGCGCGGGTCCGCGGGTTGGGCGGGTTAGCGGGTGGGTTGGGACAGGTTTGGACCCATTTTTTTTTGGAGCCAGAATGAAAAGGGTTCAAAAATTTTCATAAAAAAATAGGGCCCAATAAAATATTGGTTATGGTTTTTGTTCCTCTTCCAATGTTCCATACTCTAAAACAGAATAGCAGATGGCAGCGGTGAAGTAGAACATTAGAGGGTAGGGCAATGCCACCGGAGGTGAAGCAGCTGGAGGCGATGTGGCGTTCGTTTGCGAAGCAGATGGCGACAAAGCAGCCAAAGCTAGTGTCGCTCGTTCTCGCGAAGCAGATGGTGCCGCTTGTTCTCGCGAATCAGATGGCGGCAAAGCTGAAGAAGGAAGATCGCAAAGATGGAAGAACGAAGATCGCGAAGATCTGGAAGAACGAAGGAAATTTCCATTCTCCTTCATTTCTGCATCTCCTTCATCTCTGTAACTTCTGCTCTGCATCTCCATTCTCTTTCATCGTCGGTCAGGTTCGGTCACCAATGGTCTTAAATTTCCGGAACCGAGCCCGACCCCCGTCAACCGCCACAACCCTATTCTTTCAACCTGTCAACCCGAAGACCCGTGACAACCCGCCCGCGTTCGGGTCCGTCGGGTTCAGGTTGACAACAGGTTTTTGTCCAGCCTTAACTGTTAGGTCGGGAGGGGAGCCTAAAACACCGGGGAGATCTCCACATTGGGTTAAAAGCAAACCATACAAGTGATTTGGACACCATATTTTTCACCCAAATTAACCTTAAGGCATTAGGTGTATGAGTCTCTTCACTTACATGTTGCTAAACATGTTTATTTCCATCCAATGTAAGACTTTTTACTCACCTTGATATTCCAACACTACTAACTTGTTGATCAACTAATTTTACCAAACACTTTTAATTCAATCACCAAATATATAAGCTTTTAGCGAGCTAACCAGATTTTTAACTTTTGGTGAGTATTTCAGGCTTACATCTAGCTAGTTGTGTCAAACATAGCTTAAGAAAGTAGTCATATAATAATAATAATAATAATAATAATAATAATAATAATAAGAGTTTAATTGTTATGTATCGTTAGTATAAAGTTTTTTACACTGTCAACCAATCAGAAATCATGATATGAGTGACTTTTAAGGTAGTTATGATAAGAGTCAAACATTTTAGCTTATGTGACAATTTCTTATTGGTTGACAGTGTAAAAATTCTTTACACTGACAGTGTATACAAATTAAATTCTAATAATAATAATAATAATAAGAATAATTAGAGAATGAAATCTAAAGCATCCACCCATTTAAACCCTACAGTACCTTTGAGTTTGTTATTATACTTTTTTCCACGTTCATAAGAGAAAATCACAGTATAGTGTGATTACCAATGGCTTCGTCAATTCGTCCCTCTTTTTCCTCCTTCATATCACCTTCTCCCTCTTCACGCAATCCTTCTCAAAGGCCCTCTCTTTTTCATCTTGGTAGTGGTACGCTAATCTCTCTCTGTTGTTAACCCATTTGCAAATTCTCCTCAAAGTTTCAACCTTTTCATGTACCCTTTGATCACATTGCTTTGTTTCTCTAAATTTTTATGCCCAATTTACCAAGATTTTTAGTCTTTTCATTAAAAAAAAAAAAATTGCGGTAGTTTTAGCATGTGCAATTACATTGACATATATTTATTTGTATATATGCACTCCAAAATCTCTACTCACACTTGATAATAATCAATCGTAATTTTATTTTATATTTTCTAGTTTACAAAATTATAATTGGTTAACGAGTAGCGTTTGCTAATAGCCTCACCCATATTTTGAACATGAAATAATTGTGGGATAGTTATTGGGTTCTCTCATTAATCCTACTTACCACATATCAAATATACCGTATCGCGTATTGCGTATCGGATTCACCTTAAAAAATGTCTTATAAAAATAATATAAAATGTGATGAACCGCGTACCGCATACTCGTACCGTGTACCCAGTTGGAAACTATGATTGTGTTTGTGTGCATTGCATGTTGAGGACTGTATAATTTCATGAACTCAAGTTGTTTATTGGTTGTTTATTCAGCTGTTCCACAGTTCCAAAATTTTGGCCTGAAAGCATCCAGGCTGTTGAGACAAGATGGTAACTGCATGAGAGTGATGGCATCTGGGAACACGTCTCATGCTGCTACACAGGAAAATGTACTAAATTGGGTCAAACTAGATAACCGAAGAATGCTTCATGTTGTTTATCGTGTTGGGGATTTGGACAGGACCATAAGGTATATCCAAGATTAAATTAGTCAATAATTACTTATCTATATTACAATTATCATTCTCATGGTAAAACAAACGTGTTGATGATTTCAGATTTTGTACTGAGTGCCTGGAAATGAAGCTGCTTAGAAGGCGTGACATGCCGGAGCAGAGATATACTAATGTCTTTCTCGGATATGGGCGTGAACATGCACACTTTGTTATTGAGCTGACATACAGTAAGAGTCTCACTAAGTTCTTGACATTCCTCATAACATAATTACTGAACTTTGCACTTTATGATGTCAGTTTTACATGCCTGAGAAGTGGAAACTGGAAAGCCTTTCAGTTAATATTCATTTTCTTTTAACCATGTTTCAGATTATGGGATTGACAATTATGACATTGGTACTGGATTTGGCCATTTTGGTCTTGCTGTTGATGATGTAAGTTTGCCAAACTTTTATGTTCACTATCATCATTTATAAACATCTTTGCCCTCTAAAACTGTGTTCTTTACCGGTGGCATATATTTGTTATGAACTATTCCAATTGTATATTCTTCTTTTTCTCTTGAGTTTTGGTCATTACTTAGGATTTACACTCTGTTTATCTTTTGACCAATGTATATGATGGAAATATATGCCTTTATTATCATTTACTAGATTTCAAGAATACTGAGAATTGTAAGAGCTAAGGGTGGCAAAATAACTAAAGAGCCTAGTCCTGTCAAGGGAGGCAGCTCAGTAATTGCATTTATTGAAGATCCTGATGGTTATAAATTCAAACTTTTGGAAAGGCCTCCCTCTCCCGAGCCTTTGTGCCAAATAATGCTTCGAGTGGGTGATCTTAATCGTTCCATAGAATTTTATGAGAAGGTGAGGGTCAATGCAATTTTATGTTGGTTTACAGTCTTCTTATTTTATTTAGACATCATTAATTTGTTCTTGTGTTTGCTTGCTATTTAGGCTTGTGGTATGGAGCTACTTCGTATGCAAGATAATCCAGAATCCAAGGTACCATGGCATCCTTTTCGTTATATATTTTAGCACTGAGATCTTTTCGTAACTAATATGGCTGGTACTTAATATTTAAGATAATTAGAATTTTGGGATTATATCAAATTGTGGGGCTTCAATGCCTACACTATCTAATACCATTTCACCTGTGCGGAAAAAATAAGCTTGAGGGCAAGAGATAGGTTCCCTTTCTAGCAATCCTCTAAAGTGTGATGAATGACGATCCCTTGTCTGGGGTTGTACTACAAAAGTAACATTATTCTATGAGGCTGTGTTTTAAGTGCCTAGTTATTATTGAGTAACTTATGTTTCTGATCTGATTCTCATTAAATATGATGTTTTAACTTGCCTACTATTTGGCAGTGTGCAAAAATATGTATAGTTTATCAATTTACCGAACCAAAACATGCTTAGAATGGAAGAATGATCTGTGTGTTTGTTCTACCATATGACGAATCTTGTTTTTAACTATCTGAAATCTCATGTTTGAGTGTGCAGCAATCAACTTATATTGTTAGGTTTTTAGCTTGCAAGTGTGGAAAATTGACCCATTAGACTCTTGTTTAACGGCTTGTTCTTGAGCGTAAAAACTTGCACGTGACTTCTGTTTTTTTCTTCCGGACAGAGTTACAGTTCTGCAGGTGTCTATCTATAGTTGTAAAAGAAAAGATGATCAGGATACTGATGTGACACTGGGGATTGTGTGTTGCCTCCCTTATTAGAATCCATTTCGATTTAATTGGTTTTAGACGACTGTCTAGGGATGGCAATAAGTAGGGTACTATAGTACCCGTCCCCATACCCGCGTTTGAAAAAAATACCCGGACCCGGACTCGTACCCGCGTGGGTTGCAACTTAAGTACCCTTACCTGTACCCTCTGGGTACCTAAGTACCCATACCCACACCCATTACCCACACTTTAACTAAGAAAAAAGGAAAAAATAACACAAAGAACATAAGCGGCTGCTGTTAGTGCTTTGGACAGTAGGTGATTAAGTCTGAAAAGGAAAAATAGTTAAGAAACCGTAGGTTACAGTAACTTTATTTTTAAAATTTGATATATAATTATAATTATATGTATTAATATAAATAAATATATATAAATATATATATTTATATATGCGGGTGCGGGACGGGGTGGGTACTACAGTACCCGTACCCGCACCCATACCCTCTCTTGTTTGCGGGTAATTACCCAGACCCGCACCTGTACCCACAAAGCGGGTATTTACCCTACCCATCATGGGTATTTTTTGCGGGTACCCAACGGGTAGGATCCAAATTGCCATCCCTACGACTGTCCAACTGTAAAATCACCTAAGATGGCTTGATCAGCAAATCTGTCTGGCTGAGTTCATAATTACTATATAGGACAAGCAACTTGCATAGAGAATTCTGTGCCTTCTAATATAATTATAAACATGCAGCCCATCTTCAACTGGCTTAATCTGATATGTTCTTCTGATTTTTGTTTCTTTTGAAATATGTGTATCCTCTACTGCGCTTTTGAATCTTAAGCCGTCTTTACAGTTCTCAAGTTTAACATTGCCTGCTTTCTTGGCCCAAAATTTGTTTCTCATAATAACCGTATTTGATACTTTGTGCATGTGATTGCCTTTATTTCACCTGTGATCTTTTAATGGCCTTTTCCCCCTTTGGTAGTCTACCATAGCAATGCTGGGTTATGGTCCGGAAGATAAAAATACTGTTCTGGAGTTGACTTACAACTATGGAGTTACAGATTATGATAAAGGAGATGGTTATGCTCAGGTAGACAGAAGATCTTCTCCTTTATGATTATTCATATTACTTGAATATGCTGAAGAGCTTTTCATTGCTGCAGTTATGACTTTGCTTTCTGTATTAAAGAAAAGGCGGGAGCTTTTATATGATGTCTTTATTCTTCTCCATGTGTTTCTTTATTAACAGTTTCTTGCTTGTCAATTAAGATAATTTCTTTTATTTATTCTTTGTTCTCTTTCCTCCTTTACAGATTGCAATAGGCACAAATGATGTGTACAGAACTGCAGAAGTAATTAAACTTGCTGGAGGAAAGATTACTCGGGAACCTGGACCAGTACCTGGTCTCAAAACAAAGATTATAACATGTGAGGATCCTGATGGTTGGAAAATGGTAAGGCTTTCTGGATATTTTCAGCATTATTTATGGGATCAGGATTCTCATGTGCTTCAATTACATGAGAGGGTCATGTTAGAGAGATCAAGACAACTTATTCTCCACATAACTAGTGGACCTTATAACCAATCATAATGGGTCCATGCATGATAAAAGCTGTGTCTATCTCTCTCAAACATGACCGCCATGAGAGGATCCTTTCCCTTATTTCCGATCAGGATTCTGTCATGTTCCCTTATTTCTAGTATGTTGTTCATTCATTTCTTTTAATAAAGCATTTGTGACTAACTTGTTTCACCTACTTATATTGTACAGGTTTTTGTAGATAATGTTGATTTTTATAGGGAGTTGATTAGATTTTAGGTGGGTCATCATTGCAATTTTGTGAGACTTGATATCAAATGACAAAGGAATTGTATTCTTTGTTGAAGCTGTTCGCATCAGAGAATGTATCAGATTCAAATCCAGTTTTTGACGTTTCAGACTTGTATCATGGCACATGATTTCTTGTCCTTGCCACCTTTAGGTCAATTATTCCTATACTCATCCTTTTAAATATATCCAAGTAGGTGACGGAAGAGCCAATTTCTCACCACATTATTGTGTAATTTTGGTATCCGACTAATTCGAGTCGAGTCGGGAAGACTTATTTGAGGACAACACATTATTGTATATGTATATGTATGGTAATATCATTGCACATACATATAGGTATATGTATGGTAATATCATTGAAGATATTAAGGGGTCAATTGGAAGGGATTTAGAGATTATTATTTGGCACCGGCACATGGTGAGATAGTGAATGTGAGTTGTAATTCTTGAGAGAATCCATGTTTGATCTCGGTGCAGATGGTGCTCACAGCCTCAACTCCTTTAATTAATCCCACCATGAGAGTTTGTTATTTGGCATGTTTTCGATTTTTGGTAAAACAAGAATCTACTTCTCTTTCTCTATTTTGTGTGTTGAAATGAAAAGTTCACGGGTTGCTCTTCATATGTTATGCTCACAATGTCATAATTTCTCCTAGTTAGTTTTTCTTTTAGTTTCTCTTTGTACCCCCAAAATAAAAATAAAAAAAATCTTATAAAGGTTTCAATCAACAGATTTAATATATCATCAAGAACTTGTTACACTTGCATATCATAAGGAATTCGAACAATCACTTCAAATATAATATTAGGAAGTACCGTTTTCGGGATCTCAATATTCACGAGTTTATTAGCTAAATGACAATTGACACATGATTTGTTATTGGTTGACAATATAAACAAAACTTTACATTGATTTACATTATATCAAAATTAAACTCATAATAAAAACTTCAAATACATTCAGAAAATTATACAATTCTGGACTCTATAAAACAGAGAAATGTTACTTTCGAAAATAGAACATAAACGTCCATAATAACTAACTGAATAACTAACTAAACAACTTTACATATATATAGTCAATAGTAACTAACATCCTAACGAACTCTTAAGGCAGTGACACTGACACCAGTAACACACAAACAAGAAGAAGAAAAAGAAGAAGGAGTTGAAGTGATGGAGAATACTGCAAAGGATGAAGACGAAAGCCCGAAGGAAGATAAGAAGAACAAGGAAAAACGCAAGCATGTTTACCCCTACGGCAATTTCAAGAACTACTATGCCCACCGAGTATATATATCTTTTTTCCCATGCATTTTCTTTCTAACTTTACCTCTTTTAATTATGCGTTCTTTCTTTTCATTTGTCATAAAGATTCAAACTTTACGATGCCCAATTTTGGATATTGTTCCAGAATGGAGAGTTGGATGAAGATCCTCGTTTGGAAGTCTTCAGGAAGGAATGGTTTGAAGGAAAGGATTGTCTTGATATTGGTTGCAACAGTGGGAAACTCACCATCCGTATTGGTACTTCCTCCTTTTTATTATTTAAGCTTCAAAGTTCCAAGATTCATGCATGCTTTACTTATTGAAAAGTTAGAAATATGTTATGTATTGATGGTGTAAGTGTAAGGTAAAAATGGATATTATATTTGTTTATTTGTTTTGGGTTCAAAGGGTGTGCTTGTGCATTGAGCTGTTAAGATTTGAGATTATATGAAAGTTTTCATTTCTAAATGTTGAAGCTTCAAATATTCATGCTTTACTTATTAGGAATTAGGAATTATTGAAATGTTAGAAACATATGTATTGATGCTGTTAAGACTTTGAGTTTATATGAATTCTAAATTTATTTTTATTGTGCTAATTTAAATGTTCTCTATTTTCCCACACAGCACAGAAGTTTTGCTGCCGGAGCATTCTTGGAATTGACATTGATTCTGGTAGGATCCTTATCAGTTCTAACCTTTTATTTCATAAGGGTATTCTTTATGCTTAAAATTGAGCTGTGTTCAGTATTTGTTTCTATTTGATGTGGCTTAACTGTATGCAATGTTAATATAATTCTGAAGTGTGTGCTCAAAATGAGACATTAAAGTTACAACTTGGTTCTTTGTGGTACTACATGTGCTGCATGAACAGGTGAATAATATGGACAAGGCTTCTTCAGCATGTAACTGTGATCTTGTGGTTTAGATTTTGTTTTTTAAGCACAGTTTGCACAATCATTGGGAACTTAGTGAAGTAGTTTACATCCATTGCATTCATTATAATTTAGCATCAGGTCATAGGAAGTCGGTCCTCAAGCTTTGAACTCTCAATTGGGGTATTTGATTTTTGTTCTTCTGGCCAACCTGCCAGATCGAGTTCAGGATGCATATTTGAATCTGAACAGAACTGTCAGATCGAAATCTGCTAAGAAGAAGACACCTGTGGAGGCTTCCAAACTTAAGGACAAGGATCATGCAGAAAATTTGGAGGATGGTGTTGGTGCTTCATCAAATGAAGAGAAACCAGTGGAACTTTCATCTTTGGAGGGAAGAAATCTGTCTGATATAGTCTCATTCAAACAAGAAAATTTTGTTCAGAGTCAGTACCCACTGGAAGAAGAACAGTATGATACCATTCTTTGGTAAGTTGCTGCCACTTCTTCTGAAAATAACATTTTACTGAAATTACATTTTTTAAGCATGAGAGCACTTCCCTTTTTATTCACTGAGCATTTTGCTGTCACTTTCAGTTATTATATAGTAGGAAGAAAGAAATTGTTAAGTGTGTCTTGACTTACGTTTTCTATATACCACATGTTAGATGATTAGGTCTATTCTAAATAATCTTCAATGCACTGATTCACATGAAAATAAATTATCTTCTGCAATGCAGTTTGAGTGTAACACAATGGATACATCTAAATTGGGGGGATGACGGCTTATTTACCGTATTCCATAAGATTTGGAGGCTGCTCCAACCAGTAAGTATAATCTACATCCGTCATATTGAATCATAATTATAAGTTTTCCCATTTAAATTCTTTGAAATATACATCTCTTCTATTTTTTTTTTTCCTTTTCTGTTAACTATTTGAAAGATGAATAGAAATTTGTTGTCCAAAAAAATGATGTCTCGGTATCCCCACCAATCAAATGTTGAGAATGAGCATAAATATTAATGAGTTATGATTTTGTTTTCTTAAATGTCAAATTGTTATTGATGGGGGATAGAGAAAGTGACAGAAAATTGGGACAGAAGATCTCCATCCTTGATAGATTGGTTTTGCAAATAAAGAGACATGTGTCACACTAATATCGTGCCACGTCAGCTCAAAACTAACGGCGTTAAGTCAAAATTGATGGAAAGGACTAACGTGGAAACGGAATGAAACGTGTAGGACCAATTTGAAAAAAAAACTTATGGAACTGATGTGAAAAATTAAATAAATGTATAGGACCAATCAACTTACTTTGCCTATATATTATTATAAAATTTGGAATGTAGTAAAGCATCACCGTCTCACTTACACTTTTTTTGTAAAATGACCCCAAACCTCATTTTTGTTATGGATGGCAAAGTGGGTCAACCTATCTCGCCCCGCCATTAACCCACCCAAAACGGGATCAGACGAGCCAACCCATTTTAAATATATGGGTTGAACCCTCCAACCCACTTCGCCTAATGGTGGGTTTAGGGGGGCGGGTTGACCCGCTATAAAAATAAAAAAAAATTAATAAAAAATCATATAACATTTCTTTTTTTAGGCATTCTTCATATCCTTTCTTAAATTATTATTAAAAAATTGGAATAATCTTATGTTATAACATACAATTTGTGTTACAAAAGTAAAGATATTATTTTGTTAGTATGAAATAATTCTAAGTAACAATTAAATTAAATTAAATAATATTAAATAATTAATAAATTAATAAAAAAAATTATTTTTAATATGACGGGTTGACGGGTCAACCCGCCACCAACCCGTTTTCGGGTGGGTCAAAGTGGGTTGGTGGGTTAAGAACCCCAACCCATCCCGCCAAATTCTGATGGGTTGACCCGCAGGTCACAACTTACTTTGCCACCCTTAATTTTTCTCAAAGTAGAGTACCTGTTCTAAACTTCCTAATGTACCTGTTTTGCTAAACATGCATCCATGTGTTGGTGTGTATATTGATCAGGGCGGCATTCTTGTGTTGGAACCTCAGTTATGGAAGTCATATGAAAACAAGCATGAGTTCACAGAGGTAATAATTAGCTTGCCTTCTTTCCTGCACCGGAAACATTTATATTCTATGGCAATCTTATGATTTTTACCCAACGGAAGCGTTTGGTAGACATATTAAAACAGTATGAAACAAAACATAAACAAATATGAAATTAAGAAGTGGAATATTTTAGTTCCACTAAAAAGGATGAAACCAAAGGGAACAAAATAGAACATCTCGTTCTATCTTATTCTTTCCATGCACCACACGGCACACACTACCTACAAATTTATCCGTTTATCTTGGACCTATTCATTCAGGGTAACATTACAGTACCCCTAAGTTGTCTTCATAACCCTGGATAAATATATAGTATGGTTAATTCGATTACAAAATATTTATAACATTTTACTTTAAATTTTTTTTTTTTTTGGTGAGCCTTATAACATTTTACTATTATAATCATTGTGTACCAAAGTTAACCATACTCTATGTTATATCACCTGGGGAATCAATAAGGGTGTAATAAGCTGAGCTATTCGTGAATTATTCAATCTTAGCTTGTTAGATATTTGGTCAAGTTTGCTTGTTTAGCCAAACAAACAAACTCAAAATTGAAGTTAGGCTCAATTATCTAAATTTAATAAGTCAAGCCCAACCATAGTAGGCTTCACAATAATAGCTCTTGAATAGCTTGTAGATGTGTATATTACCTGGAGAATAATGATTGGAAATTATGAATTATTTATATAATTGATTATGAATTTAATTAAAATTAAATTTTATTTCTAGTTTTTATTTCATCTTCCAGCATAAAGATGATTGCTAAATATTAAATTAATAATTTATAAATAATTCAAGGAGAAATTTAATAAAAAAATAATCATGTTGTAAATGAGCAAAACGAGCCAAACTTAAGCTTTACATTGTTAAGCAAGTCAAAATCAAGTTATAAATTTGGCTCCTTTAAATAAATGAGTCAAACTTAAACAATATTTTTTTTTTTCACAAGCCAAACTCGAATTTTAAATGGTCAACTTGACTCGACTTGTTTATATCCCTGGATGTAGATACCACTTAGAAGTATTGTAGAATTTTCCTTTCGGACAAGAATTTTTGTTGTTGTGTGGGGGAACAAAGCAAAGTTTACTTTCAACTTTCAATAGATGGATATTCTTCTATGTGTTTTTTATTCTATTTTTATTAGGATCTTAGGCAATCACCTAATCTCCTCTGGAATTTGACTTAATTACACTTAAGCACATTTCTTATTTCAGAAATTACACTAACCTCCCTATTTATGTTGTATGAGATATAAATATAATGAAGTAAGTGTAATAACAATATAAACCTAAAAAATGTGAGTGTAATGACAACATAAATTTCAAGGAATGTCGATATAATTTTTAAAACAAGATGGATATTTAGTGTAAATTTTAAAAGAGGAGAAATACATATAGTAGTTAAGTCAAAACAAGAAATGTCAATGTAATTTCTTCTGGGTTCTTTTGACAAATTGCTGGGGCCAGAGATGGGGGGTTACTTTTTCTGTTAGTGTCATGATTAAAGCATTGTCAATTTGCTAATCTTTCAGTTGTGTTTTTAACTCACTTTATCACTCTCTAGATATCACTTATAAAAAATAAGTGGCTACCGAATCATATTCTCTTCTTTTTATTTCTTTTTTGTTGTGCAGACTACTATTATGAACTACCAAAATATTAAGTTTCCTCCGGATATGTTGCCGGAAATATTGTTAGATCAGGTTGGTTTGTATAAAATATTCAAGTCGTAAATGAGCAAAACTAGCCAAACCTAAGTTTGACATTGTTAAGCAAGTCAAACTCAAGTTATAAATTTGGCTCGTTTAAATAAATGAGTTAAACTTAAACAACATTTTTTTTCACAAGCCAAACTCGAATTTTAAGTGATCAACTTGACCCGATTCGTTTACATCCCTGGATATTGATACCACTTAGAGGTAGAATTTTCCATTCAGACAAGAATTTTTGTTGTTGTCGTGGGGGAACAAAGCAAAGTATACTTTCAACTTTCAATAGATGGATATTCTTCTGTGTTTTTTATACTTTCTTTAATTCTATTTTGGTTAGGTTCTTAGGAAATCACCGGATCTCCTCTAGAATTCGACTTATAATTACACTAAAGTACATTTCTTATTTCAGAAATTGCACTAACCTCTTTATTTATTTATGTTGTATGAGATATAAATATAATGAAGTAAGTGTAATAACAATATAAACCTCAAAGATGTGAGTGTAATGACAACGTAAACTTCAAGGAATGTCGGTGTAAATTTTAAAACAAGAGGGATATTTATTGTAATTTTTAAAATAAGAGGGATACAGATAGTAATTAAGTCGAAACAAGAAATGTCAATGTAATTTCTTCTAGGTTCTTTTGACAAATTGCTGGGGCCATGGATGGGGGGGTTACTTTTTCTGTTAGTGCCATGATTAAAGCATTATCAATTTGCTAATATTTCAGTTGTGTTTTTAACTCTCTTTAGCCTTTATCAGTCTCTTTAGCCATTATCAATGCTCTTCTTTTTTTTGTTGTGCAGACTACTATTAAGAACTACCAAAATATTAAGTTTCGTCCGGAAACGTTTCCGGAAATATTGTTAGATCGGGTTTGTATAAAATATTTCTTTGGAGTACTGCTTTCCATATTTGAAGAACAAGCATTCTTGTTGCTTTGCTTATTCATTACAATTTTTATTACTATTCCTAGTGTCTGATATTTAAACTTATCGTAGATTGGATTTAGAACGGTAGAACTTATCAACTCAGCTTGGAGTAATCGCGAGACTCGTTTCAACAGACCTATTTTGGTTTTTAAGAAATGAGCCATTCAGCATGCAGAAAGTCAGGTTCAGAGTCAATGTGTATTTTCAGATTTTAATTGGTTACTTGTAGACAGCTTGCAATGCTGCAGCAACTGCATGGTTCACCATAATGACTTCTTGTGCATCTTGGTAGAGAGCAGCTTGATTAAGTTGAAGAAGAACCTACTTGATGCTGCAAAAGAAAATACAATCTTCTTTTTTTTTTTTACTACGTACATATTATGTCAATTTGATCCACATATAACATCTTACTTTATGTTGAAAAAGAAAATATAATCTTTTTTTACTACATATTATTATGCCAATTTGATTCTCATATAATAATATCTTGCAAAATTAACAGCGGTCAAGTCATGAATGTGTTTCGGTTTTGTATTACACACACCACAACTTGAATTCTATAGTGACTGATGGCCAGTGAGGAGTTGACTTGATTTCTGGTAGGATTAGGCCTCTTTATTAGGTGATTCAGTGGTTCGTGTGAATGACAGGAAGCAATTATGTTCAATCTAATCCGAGAGTATGTTTCACCTTCCTACTTACTATGTTACATCATTTGGGGAGAATGGATTCATTTAGGGGTGGACAGAGAATGATAGATTTGATTCCCATTCATGGCTCTGCTTTAGGCACCTAATTATTCCTTTTGGTCCTTTCAGTGATTAGGGTAACACTGAAGTTCCCTTACGTAATAACCATGCCTGTGACATAATTTGAGGTAGAAAAATAATTTAATAAATGTCATACTCTCAAATTGAGGGGGAAGAAAAAACAGAGGGACTGAATGGAATAAAATGGAATACTTTCCATCATCTTTCATTTCATTCCATTCCATCCTAAATTAAACAATCCAAACAATAGAACATAGTCACATTCCATCAATCCACACATAGCCTATATGGTTATAAATTCAATTACATTAAATGATTACACCACTTACAATATCATGCAGTTAACCGTCTTATATAATCTAGTTAACCATACTTCATATCACATAATTTGAGGATAAAGCTATTTCTCCATCATATTATAGAATCCTCCCAATAACTAATAATGAGAGAACGTCCCAGTATAGGTTCTGGATTTATAATGCCCGTTGCGATTTGAAATCGCCCTTGAAGCCTTATGTAGATATATGTTGATCGCTACTACCTTTTGTGGAGCTTCTAGAAGTACTGAATAATGCTTTTCTTTATAACTAATACACTTAATATAAAAAATTCTAACTTCTGAATGTAGACTGTTCAATGAGCCAATTTCCAAATCAATATCCAATAGAGTGGTACACATCTTTAAAATAAATGTATATTACATTATCACTCTTTCAAAAATAATCAACTATCCAACTCTAATCTTTATCTTTGAACGTACAATTATGTATATTACATTATTACTCTTTCAAAATTAAATGTATACGCCAGCTGCAGAGTCTGCGATTCATCAATCATGTATGTACTTAATTGTGTCAGTATGCGAATGTGAATGTGTGTGCAACCTTACCTGAACGTGCATGTGGGTGTGGGGGTGAAGAGAAAGGAGTGGGGCTTATGGGACTTAATTGGTGTTCATCTGAAGTATGGTACTATACCTCATAGTCATAAGTAATAGTAAAGAAGGATATAAATATACTTTTCAAAGCTACAGAAGTCAATGTAGGAAAACAGCAGGGTGCAATGATGGGGCCATAGTTACCCAAAAAATTAGGCCTCACTCAAATTTCTAAAACCAGGGTCCAATTGAATTATGGTCATAATAATTTCCTTATTACCTTTTTTTGGTGCATAATTATCTCATTACTTTTACTCTTGTACGTTTTCTTCATTTGGCCTAACTTGATAACGGTTGTCATTATGGCATTTCAAGAGGAATGCACTGATTTCCTTATATAGCAACCAACACCTTTGTTCTTTCTAAATGTTCCTCCTCAGCTTCAGCAATGGATGGCAGTGAAAACTCACAGGTACAACATCAGCTGCAGCTCTTTGGAGAACAAGAACAATACACCTCACCATATTTTGCCGACCCTTCCTTCAGCCTCCTTACCCCAAATCATCACACCCTTTTCAGCAACCTCTACCCCACGTTCTCTACCATGGAATTCAATGAGCTAAACAATGCAAGTGCTGAAGCTGACACAGGCAATTCCAATTCCTTTATACCAAGTGAAGACTCATCTGGCTATTCCTATGTCCCTAGGGAACATTCTTGTGCCAAGTCTGACACAGACTCATCCAGTGAGGCAGGTGGTAATGCATCAGAATCAGATGAAGTGATCAGTTTGGAAGAGTTGCTGCTTGAGGGAAAAGCAAAGAAGAAAATTGAAATATTGGCTGCAATGGTTGGAGTTGGCACTACTGAACCAGCTATTGTGCTGACTGAAGTAGTGAGGGTTCTCAAGGTCTTAAAGAAGATGAATCAGTACAATTAAGTGCTTGAATGAGGCTAAGAATTTTAGTTATTCTCCTATGATGGACTTAACAATTTATTTTATTTTCCATGTTGAAATGTGACCTGTGGAATTTGCTATTCCTTCTGATATGTCTTTGAAGCTAACAACTATAAAATATTGAGCTTCAGAATTTTTCTGTTGATTGTTTCTACTTTAGCTTTTTCTCAGCTACCACAAAATATCTTTCGTCATACGGGGTGTTCAATAATTTACAAGCATAATAACTCCTTAAAAAAAAATATTTGCAATGAAGGAAGGAAATGGCTTTCATTCTTTTCTTTTCTTTATTTTTTATTTTTTGGGAATCGACCAAAATTATTCATATGCCAGTTACATAAAATCCGTATAGCTGACGGGTCAGCTTACAAGCAAATTCTTTTATCTGTAACAAAAAAAATGCTTACAAGCAACTTTTTTTGAATTAAATTAGATACAACAATGTATATAAAATACAAAGACAGGAAAAGAAAAACAGAGAACAAAGCATACGAACCAATAAAAAGTCCACCAATCTCTCTTTCTTCTTTTTTTTTTTTAAAAAAATTACCGCGTCTGCATTTCAATAAAAAAGTGAAAACAAAGTCCCACTGCCGTGTTTAGGGCCTATATACATAAACTAATAACAGCATAGATCAGTGACTAGACTTAAATTCATAATGGAAATAATATATGGACGAATAGGTAAAATAACTAAATAAGTCTAACATAATCCAGAATTTTGCGTTGATAACCCACAATGAATGTCTAAAAGTTTGGTTGCGGAATGTTGCTTAGCCAAGTGATAGCTAGACCAACTTTCATTATGTTTACAAATTAACTACCAAGAGGTGGTGACAACTGACAACAAAAATTGAACTTAAAACTTTGAAATCAAAACGCTATGACATTTACCAGCCAAACCAACATATACGATTCTATTAAAAAAATGGTTTATATACTGCTTTAAGGTTGGAATCACTCGATTGGCCTGATGACAAACCACAGATTGCTCTGGTCGACCAGTCTGAACGTTTTGTTTTTAAAACCAATGTTGTATGAGCTTCTCTGTGGAGAAGTGGACGAATGGGTAATAGCTCGTCATTTCTCGTATTTGCTGGCAAACACTAGTGGCCAGTTTTTCAAAGACGGTAAAATTTGTGCGTCCCTCTGATCATTGGGGAATGAATGGATCCAAAGCATCCCGTATTTCAAACACAATTTCCATTCACCTCATACCTAAGGAGGCATTTTGTACTTCAACAGTTTCACACATTGGATATGTGTAAACACCGCCATCGAATGTATGATGCCTTGGAATCCAAAATCTTCAAGCTCTCCATCATCTTATTTATATTTAACATGATTTTTGTGTCATTCGTACCAAACCTGAAGTTAATTTGCAATACTTGATACTGGGGTATCTACTATAAACAGTGTGGAATGCTAGCGTACCAAATACCTCCAAAGAGCATACAAGTTTGTTGCTTCTGTCCACCAAATAAATGCACTACAGCTAGACAATAATGCACAAGATGATATACATATTAGTAAAAAAAACAAGGGATGATGATGTCACTGAACAAAACTTGTACACATGAAAAGGAAATGGTAGGAGCCATGAAAGTCACATGTAATCTTGCTTACCAATAAATAATACCCAAGTATATCCTATATCCGAAAATGGAACTCAGATAATTCATGTTAACACCATTAAAACAGAATCTTGTTCAACATATAAAGTTAGCTGCCTTCAGGTGCATTGGTTCTTGGTATATATTTTCCCTTTGAGAGACCTACCCAAGACCAACACCAGACCCAATCATGTGCATCAACTGAAAAATAAATTGGTAACCTTATATCAAAAATGTTCCATAGAATCATAGATATCAAAGCTAGATCTTCAAAAGATCTTTACCAACAAACATCCATATCAAAAGTTCATTTCTAGCTCGTCACTAAGCCGATGCAGTCCGAAAGTGCTATGGCAATCCAATCTGTATGGAGAAGTATGTCTTGATTGATAGTGGCATCAATATAAATGCCAATTGTCTGTCATATTTCATCCTTCAGATGATATTGATTGAAATCCTGCAAAAGGAAAAATGAGAACTGATAATTGAGCTGTTCATTTGCAATTGGTTTTACTACAACAACTATAAAGCAATTTATCCAAACTACAATGAAATAAAACCATATTGTACTCATTCATCCCAAGAACGACCATACAAATTAATCTGGCCGACCATCAAATTTGTGCTAGATACAAGTACAGAAGAGCTTTTTGAGCATCATGGATGAATTAAAAAATAATAAAACATAAAAGCGGATAAAATCAATGTTAATCTAAAGCAGAAAATATCAGATTGTTCCAAATATTGGTGATTATATATAATTCAAAATATGACACAGGTAGGCCATTGACGATTTTTCCTTTACATAAAGATTTTGACCAAAATGGAAACTTCTTATTGATGAGATACAGATCTCAACAACTAAACGACCTCATCCCTTATGTAACATATCAGCACAAAATCATATGTTAGAAAGAGTTAAATAGATGCCACCGAGATCTATCTTTCATATAACATTCTGCCAAAAAAAATGCCTCTTATTCAGTATAATTTATATATTTGACAACCTGGTCACTAACAGGAATTGCAGCTTACCATCAAAACATGCAAATTATGCAAAGACTAGGAAAGAAGTCAAGCACCAAATATGTAATAGAATATATACAAGGAAACTCTTCCAATTTGCATTTTGAGTGATGTTAATATAGACTTCACCATGAATCCTATACTAGCATCATATCCATCATTCAAAATATAAATTAAGATTATAAATGTGTATGTCATAAAATTTAATGGTAGATATGTCGCAAACTGCAGAGTTCATCATGGATCCGAGTCTATATGAACACCATTCTTATGTTTTATCTCATTCAAAGAAATTTCATCCATGCATGCCTCAACATGATATATGACCAATACAAAAAGTGCATTATATCTTATTTTGACAGAAAAAATAATATAAAAGGACGGCCGAGTGCACGAGGCTCCCACCTAGTGGGGTCTGGATAGGGTAGATGTACGCAACCTTACCCTACTAACGGAGAGGTTGTTTTCAAGATTTGAACCTGTGACCTCCAGATCACAAGACAGCAACCTTACCATTGCGCCAAGGCTCACCCTCTCTAATATAATCAGGTAAAAATAATTGAGCAACAAAGAAGGCCAAAAACTGAGATCAAATAAATCTTAACAAAAGAAACTGAAAATACACCTTCGATTCATAATGATGTCAATCAATTTAAATCAAACTGTCACCACTTATCATATGGCACAAGGATAATTATCATTCATCAACTAACAAAAAGAGGAAACGAAGCTACATTTACGCATTAATTTTACATAAAAACATGAATACACAATATTGCTATGTGCCATTTTTGAAATCTATGTACAACAAAAGAGCCAAGCCTGGATAGTCTGCATTTTATACCAAACAATTGTTTGTGGTCACCTTAGGAAAAAAGCAACACAAGCTGGTTTTAAAGATGAGCTATGCTTGCAGCACATTTGCAGTCTCCATGGATAGATCACTTGAAAATTCTTGACCAAAAACAAAGGAAAGAGATGCAATCCATCCATCATGAATTTGCAGTCTTCTTGATCAGATCACAGCAGGAAATACAGCATAATATAATGGTCAAGGGTAGGAGTGGGGCAGGTAGCCAATAATACTCATTGCAGAAACATGCAGTCTGAACAAGAAAATTGCCATATAAAAAATTCATTTGGCAAATGATATGCCCTGCAGAGATGAAATCCAGCTACTTGAAGGGACTTCCTTGACCATGTAAAAGGTTGGCAACTTCAGTTGACAGGGCAAGCTTCAAGGAGTTCCTTTTTGAGGTACCAGCAAGCGAAAATGAAGTAGAGGGTATATTTGCTTCACCAAAAATCTACAAAAAAATTTGATAAATAAATAAATAATGCTTGGTAGACACTTCACACTTGTATTTCATAAACTTAAAACATAATAGTGTGCGACTGAAAAATTTCAATGTTGCACCAATCGTAACAAGAAAAGAGAAATATTTGCTCTAAGTAAGATGACTTACATTTTTGTCATGAGGATTTTCAGAACCCAAATTTTTACCCGCTGGTGATTTAAACTGAATTTTAACACCAGAACTAGTAGCATTGCCTGGCTTAATGCGCTCCGAGACATTCCCTGAATAAGCATCAAGTCTGCCAATTAGGTAATAAATACTAATGAACAAGACATTTGTTTATGCAGAACAACAAAAAGAAAAGGCATAACTAATTTGAGATGCACCAACCTTGATGGTTGTCAAGATCAGTTGGCATTGCACGACGGTTGCTAGCTCCAGCGATCGGCTGCAATATGACAAAAATTCGTATCATCAGAAGCATGAGAAGACTGAACCCCCCCATACACACATGCACACCCAAAAAGCAAATATACTTACAGATTTGTGAGGCTGGACTCTATTATTTTGTGCCTGCTGATACTTTAAAATAGTCCAATCAAATACATAATCAAATTCATAACCTGTCATACACCAATAAGGGAAGAATAAATTCATAACCTGTCATACACCAATAAGGGAAGAATAGAGGGTGAAAGTTGCAATTAAGTGTAGAGAGGAAAACAAAGATATTGCTAAGTTCATCACAATGGAACATGAATGTTGCATAATTAAAGAGTGTATATGTCAAGAAAACCAAAGGCCTGTTCAACATCATAGATTTCTTAATGGTTTGAACATGGCTAGGGTTGCCTGTGCACAACAGTAAGCACGAGTGTGTGCATGATATAAAGATTGCAGAATATTGTCAATTCCTACTGTCCTGCAATATTATGAAAGAGTAGATTATTGTATAAGCTATTCATCTTCTGAAGAATCTGTCTAAGGGAGTAAGTTTAAGTTACTCATTTGCTTTTTCTTTTTATTAAAAAAGAAACAGATTATTCACACCCTTTCTATTGATATGTATACTTAATAAGGAATCCTGCTGAACCCCAACTTTTAGTAATAATAATAATAATAGTAATAATAACAATAATCATATTATTTGTACCTAAAAAAACTATTCCAAATATTAACACAATTCTGCAGTTTATTTGATTCTAAATTATTCAAAAAATAAACAAACAATAACCTTCTCGAGTAAATAGATCCCGAAATAGGCGCTTCAAGAATCCATAATCAGGTCGCTGATCAAATGTCAGAGAGTGGCAGTAATGAAAGTATGAAGCAAACTCTACAGGATGAGATTTGCATAACACCTAGGAAAAATAACAAAAAAACAATATGAATCATGATCAAAACCCCTCACAACAGAAAAATGTCAAAACACTTACCTCAATAGGAGTTGACACTTTCTTCTCACATATTTTATCATACTTTTGCTTCTTCGTTGCAGCCTTTAGACCTTGCCAAGGAAGGCTAAATGCAAATATTTAGTCATAAAAAGTTAGCACATTTCATTATGTTGCTCTCAAGTCTCAATACATAAATGGGAAAAATGCTTGTAGAAGAAAAGCAGCTAGAGAAGAATGTTATACCTTCCTCTGAGGAAGTACAAAAGCACATATCCTAATGACTCCAAATCGTCCCGTCGGCTTTGCTCTACAAATGAAATAGAAAATGAAAAAAAAAAAAAATTGCATTTTATTTGGAGTGAAGGGGTTGAGTAACTTCTTCTAACTTACCAATCCCAAGATGAGTATTGCAACTTGCATAGCGTGCAGTCCCTGTTAAGTTTTTGTTCTCCCTGTGTGGTACAATTTGTTAATATTGATTTTGGGGTATTTCCAGGGGATCAGTAGAGAAGAGGTGGAGAAAGGAAGAAAACTTCACAAAAATATGTAAGGATATTCATGAAAACTGACAAAGAAATTGGTTGTGATAAGAAAATAATCACAATCACATGAGTGAAAATATCAATATTACAAGATGCAAACATCCAACCAAAAAGAAAAGAGAATGAACAAGGTCAATGAAATACTATAGAAAGTTAGAAACCTGTAAGGGATGTGGCGATTGGTTGTACACTCCCGATATCGTTTTGCAAGCCCAAAATCAATTATGTAAACCTGACAAGTACAAAACAATTACAAATATATGGCACCTTAATAGTTAATACCAAGAAATAGTTGAAGGAATGATAAGGCCAGTCAACTCTAAATAACAAGAAATGGCAATAACAGGAACAGGATAGTTACCAGGTTTGCCTTCCGACCAAGTCCCATAAGAAAGTTATCAGGTTTTATATCTCTATGCAGGAATCCTTTCGAATGCACATATTCTATTCTATTCATCTGCAAAAAAGGATTTAATATCATAAAACAATGATACTCATAATAAATTTGCAGGCAACACGATAACCTTGCATCTTAAAAAATTAGAAAAGTCATGCGGGCATACCATTTGATCAGCCAACATCAATACAGTCTTCAATGAGAACTTTCTTCCACAGTAGACAAAAAGATCCTCAAGGCTAGGCCCCAGCAAATCGAGAACAAGCACATTGTCCTCCGCATCTACACCAGACCATTTTATGCTCGGAATGCCACCTGTATTCAAAAATTTCAAAAATCCAAAAAAATTCAAAGCTCATTAACTTCCTGAACACCCTCCACCTCCATATTAGTACCAATTCTAATTAATCACTCACTTAATCAAAGATGCAACCAACCCACAGAAAATTTTAAAAGAAAAATACAAATTGCTTAAAATTTGAAAAACACATACTTCCTCCTTGAAGAATATTGTAGAGCTTCGCCTCATAAAGCAACTGTGGATGCTTTGTTTTACCATTCTCCTGAAACACCAAACCAAATAATAATAATAATAATTATAAAAAAAGAACTAATTAAGTAGTGCAAAAATGCAAAACTCAATGCCTTAAGAATCTGAATTGGCATCAATCTATGATTATTGAATATTGATTAATTGAAAGCCATAAGCTAAACAACACAACACATGTGTAATAATCAGATAGGTGAATAAAGCTCAAGCTAAAATTACAGAAAGAAACTCAAATATTTATAAAATCAGTAATTTCTAATCAGTAGGAGTGAGCAGAGAGTATGGCTTACGATCTTGATGGCGACGATCTCGAAGGTATCGATATGAGTGGCTGCGGAATTGAATTGAGGAACATGAATCGATTAGTAATCAGTATTCTGTTACATACGTGCATAGAAATACAATACAATAGAAACTGATAACAATAATAATAATATTAATATTAATAATTAAGAGTTGAGTTTTATTGTGAAGAACAGAACAATCAAAATCTCGAGAGAAGAGAGAAGAGAGACCGAGGTAGATTTCACCGAAGGATCCGCTTCCGATCTTTCGGCCGAGCTTGAATTTGCTGGCGATGACGCGTTCCATCTCGAACCCTATGCAGAAGCTGCAACACTTCGTTCTGAGGACAAGAAGAAGAAGAAGAAGAAGAAGAATAGATACCAAAACCACAGGTTGAGATTTGTGAAGGGTGTTAGGGGTAGTGTTGCCTTTTGTCCTGATTGGAAAACCTGGAGTCTCGAGGAGTAGGGGTGGGCATGGATCGGGTTGGATGGGTTTTGGTGTATTTAAAAAATCAACTCAATCAAATAAATATGGGTTGGGTTAAATCGGTTTCTTTGAAAATTTTCATGTAACCCAAACCAACCCAACCCAACCTCATACGGGTTGGTTTGGGTCGGGTGACCGGATTTGGTAGTAAATTATTTTGTTTTTATCAAAAGTAAATAATGGGAGAAAAATAGGGAAGAAAAATACTACCAATGCATTAATTTGAACTTCCAAATATAAAATGAAGCATACAACTTCAATTTGGAGTATAATATCCATCAAAATTAAACAAATAAGTGAAATAAAAAAAAAAATCTTCAAACAATTCCTAAACAATTTCACTGAACTGACTATGTCTTCAAGCTATTTCTGCATGTATTCAAACTATTTCTGCTCATGTAACCAAAAAATTGTCACTCCAATTTCGGCGACTGAATATTAAAGAAGAGTCATCAAATTCAAGATAGAAGAGTCACTCCACACTCCAGTAGCTAGGCTTATAATATTCCTCTCAATATGTGGGTTGGGTTGGGTTGAGTGGATTTATAATCTTTGGACCCAGCACCCAATCCATAAGCTATGGGTTTACTTATTTAGAAACCAACCCAACCCAATAATCCGAACCAACCCAATATTTATGGATTGGATTGGATTGGGTACATCAAATTCGCGGATCGATCCGTATCCATACCCACTCCTAGGCTTGAGAGAACTCCAACTGGGCCTGGTTGTTGGCTTGCTGGCTTGGATCCACTAAAACAATATTCAACTAATAATAAAAATAAAAGAAATTATAAAATAGAGTGAGATGTTGACTAATATAGTACTTACTATCACAGTTTACAATTTTAAGATGTAGCTAATAATGCCATGTTTGTTTTAGATTTTCAATTTATAAAATTTAGTTTAAAAATTTGTTGGATGAAAGTTATAAATACTTGTTTTGTATAAAAGTGCATTGAGAAATTAAATCTACATAAAAAATCGTGTTCTTTTCATTTATATTTAGAAAAATCTAAATCAAACATACTCTAACTAGTTGGTGCAAGTTGGGCAGTTGGCTAAGGTCTCGCTCTTGAACTTCGCTGCTTTTTTTAGGTGAATTCAAGTCACTTAAAAATCTTCTTATGCTCAAGGGGCTGGTCGAGTAGATTTGTGTAAAAAATGGTTTAATTTATTTGTAGGTTTGAACTATTTGAAATTTTTTAAATAGATTTTTAAACTTTAAAAATTTATAATTGTACCCCTAAATTTTAAAAACAAAAAATGTAATTGATTTTCTCGTATATATATTCGTTAGGGTTCCTTAAGTTTCTGTTAGGATTTCATTAAGTGACCTATTTAATCGTGTAATTGTGGGTCCCTGAATTTTATGAAAAAATTCAAATAGGTCCTTATATTTTGGACCCGGATTGTCTGCAGTAACAAATTCACACATTTATCGCAGTTGTGTAATCTACCACAATTGGATTTACTTCTCTCACACTTTCCACCCTTAATTTGCTTTCTCCAAAAAAATATAAAAAACATACAAGTAGAGAGATAGAAATGAACTACTCTAGAGAATCCTAATCCTTATACTTCTTGAGAAAGTTCAAATAAATTTCTATATTTTTTTGGAACCTTGATGGAGATGTGTATGAGACTCAATTATAAACTTTTTAAAAATTCAGAGACTCAATTGCAAACTTTTAAAATTCAAGAATCTATTTGAAAATTTCTAAATAATTAAAAATATACATATTAATTAATCCTTAAAAAACACTTTTGTGATGGGTATATTGTGGATTGGACCCTTACCTGTTCTATAGGATCCATATCACGCCAATGGCACCCTACCTGATTGTATTGATGATACTTCTTCTCATTCAATTTTTGATCAAATTAGTGTTATTTTAGAAATTATTTATCAAAATGAGGTTATTTTGTAACAATTTATCAAAATATGGTTGTTTTTGCCATCGTGAATCTTTTTTATTATTTTTTTGCTGACGTGGCACCTTCCACATCAGCCAGTTGGACTAGCGCCTTCCATAAAATGCCACATGTCACACACTCATTGGTCACTCGTCTGCTGTGACCCGTCTGCTGTTTCACTCGTCTGCTGATCACTTGTCCGCTGAGACTCGTCTGCAATTTCACTTGTCTGCTGCGTCTCGTCTACTGTTTCACTCGTCTGCTTAGACGAGTGAAACATCAGACAAGTGACCAGCAGACGAGTGACCATCAGATGACTATCAGACGAGTCACAGCAGACAAATGAAATTGCAGACGAGTCTCAACGGACAAGTGACCAGCAGACGGGTCACAGCAGACGAGTGAAACATCAGACAAGTGACCAGCAGACGAGTGAAACAGCAGACGAGTGACCATCAGATGACTAGCAGACGGGTCACAGCAGACAAGTGAAATTGCAAATGAGTCTCAACGGACAAGTGACCAGCAGACGGGTCACAACAGACGAGTGAAACATCAAACAAGTGACTAGCAAACGAGTGATACATCAGACGGGTCTCGGCAGACTAGTGAAACATCAGACGGGTCACCACCAGACAAGTGTCTCCAGCAGATGGGTCTCAGCAAGGAATGCTGCAGCTTTTATTTTTTTGTTTTTTAAAAAATTTATATAGAACCAATGAGTGTGTGACAAGTGGCATTTTATGGATAACGCCAGTCCAAATGACGCCTTTAAAGGCGCCAGTTCCTTCCACGTCATCAAAAAAAAAAAAAAAAAAAATTTCACGTTGTCTAAAACAACCCTATTTTGGCAAATTGTTACAAAACAATACCATTTTGATAAATAGTTTCTAAAATAACACTAGTTCGGTCAAAAAACCTCTTCTTACTATCAATTTGTTTATAAAAAAATCTACTAAATAATTTTTTTTTTGTTTTTCAAGATATCCCGTTTGTAATTGTGAAGATTAATCCCTTAAACTAAATAGGATCACAAGGGCGACAAAACATATTCTCAAGAGTTTTAACACTGTTACATTCCTAGGGCTATGATTCGAATTCAAGATCACTATTGAAGTTGGAAGAGACTTATATCATCTCATCCAAACACTTATGGGTCTACTAAATAAAATTGAAACATCTTGGATATATTCACCACAAAATTTCTATTCTTTTTTATTGACACCACATATTTTATTTATTTATATTAGATGGCTTTCTGTTATGCTCAAAGTTCTCTTGGACGGAAAAAATTGTCTTTGTTGTCTTTTGCTTAATACATGACCCGTAAGATGTAACATCTTTGTATTTTTTCCTGACCGACGAACAAAACTCCAACATTGTTAATTAGCTCTAGAAATCAGCACTAGAATTACTTCCTTGCTTAGAATAGACATAAACTCTGTCAGCATTTGTCTGCTTGCTCTAGTTTTCCCACAGTTTCGTATACTTCTTTTGCTTTTAGGCTTAATTACACTTTTGGTCCCTTATGTATTACGATTATGGAATTTTAATCCCTTGTATTTTAATTGCGTCATTTGGGTCCCCAAGTATTACGATTGTGCAATTATGATACCTTAGGTTTTAATTGCGCCAATTGGATCCCCCTAGGTATCGTGATTATGCAATTTTGGTCCTTCAAGTATCACGATAGTGCAATTTTTAATGCCAGTAGCTTACGTGACCCACGTGGGACTGCTTTGGCACTTAGTGAGGTCAACTTGACAGCTTACGGGACATTCTTATGTGACATCATTGACATCTCACACACTTTAATAGTCAAATGTACATCACTAGGTGCCACATAAGAATGACACGTTAGTTGCCAAGCTGGCCACACTAAGTGCCAAATGAGTTCTACATGTGCTTCGTAGGTTATTGACGTTAAAAATTACACAATCGTTATACTTGGACGACCAAAATTGCACAACCGTGATACGTGGAGGACCCAATTGACGCAATTGAAACCTTGGGGACTAAAATTGCATAATCATGATATTTTGGGGACCCAATTAGCCCAATTAGAACCTGAAGGACTAAAATTGCACAATCGTGATACCTAAGGGACCAAAAGTGCAATTAAGCCTTCTTTTTAAAGTCATCTCGTGGTGGAAGCAAGGCCGCCCCAACACCTATTGAGATCTAAAACAAATTTTGTGATGAGACCTTTTTAAAAAATGAAATTATTAATTAGGCAAAATAAGTTGATTGGTCCTATACGTTTATTTAAATTTTCACATCGGTCCTATAAGTTTTTTTTTTCAAATTGGTCCTACACATTATGTTTCGTTTCCACGTTAGTCCTTTCCGTCAATTTCGACCTAACGCTGTTAGTTTTGAGCTGACGTGACCATGATATTAGTGCGACACGTGGCTCTTAATCTAACGTCGTAAGGTCGAAATTGATAGAAAGGACTAACGTGGAAACGAAACATAACGTGTATGACCAATTTGAAAAACAACAACTTATGCGATCAATGTGAAAAATTAAATAAACGTATAGGACCAATCAACCTATTTTGCCAATTAATTATTTTGTACACAATGAGGCATTGATCCCTAGACCTTGCAGTTAATGATAAGCTTTTATATCAAATGAGCTAACTTATGTTTGTTGATATATGAAACATATCAAAAATATAATATAAAAAAATATAAAGTGATCTTTGTTTTAAAGAAAAAAATTATTGTTTTGAGAGGCTTAAAGCAAAGATCTCACTTGCTTTATCCTTGGGCCAGGCCTCGGTAGAAGCTTGGTTAGTTAGATTGTGTATCTCGCTTATGCGAATTAAGTTTAATTCCAATCTTGATTCTGTGCTTGCTTTTATGCCAATTGAATTCCATTTTTGTAGTGCATTTGAGGATTTGTAAATTCTATCGAAGTTTCAGTTCATTTCAAATGAATTAATTAAAATGCTATATTTATAAAGTGTTTCAATTAGGGGTTTGAACCATTGGCTTTGAAGTCTAGTCCTCTGTAATATCAGACTATGAAGTAGAATTCTAGGCCTTGATTCTGCTGCAGGGAGCTCTGCTTTTTTGCCTTGAGGTGTAAATGTACCAAGTCATTGTAATGACAAATTATTGCATGCTACTGAAGCTACAAATTTTAACCATTACTTCTCCCTCTATAATACATCTTGTACAATAAGTTATATATAGTATTTTTTGTAAAAAGAATAGATTTCTAAAAATATTTGTTATACATGCATACATATTTTTTATATATTCGGTCCATTTTTATGGTGCTTTTTTGGATCCATCCATGTACCTAGGAATTAGGATTCATGTTTGCATATTAGTCTTCTTCCGTGGAAAAGGAAAACAAATAAGGTTGTTCTCTTTTGAGTTAATGCTTAGTTAGGATGCTAAATCAGAGTAGGACATGATAGCATATATTGGTAAAATCAATAGCGACAAGAATAAAATTGTCACCTAAACGAGGTCAGGGTCATTAAAATATACTCTTATATAAAATAGATAATACAGCATTCAACATTGGTAAGAGCACAAGGATAAGGAATGAATATTAAAATAACTTAATTGCAATACAGAAACCAGTATTATTCAGCTCCTGTGAACAAGAATGAAATAAAAAAGATAGAAACACAGACAAATGTGGGACAAAAGCAATAAAAAGAAAAAAAAAACGTTTCATTCAGATTGCTTGCCATCCTTATATCTAGAACTGTGCCTTAAAACATTCAGGAGGCATCTGTCCATTGAATCTTTTGGTATCTCTGCAGTAGTCATAGATCATGTAATTGTTTCTGACCCAATTCAATTGGCCCAACTTGGCATATCCTAGCTGCTTGTATATGGGAGAAGTCCACCAATTTGCAGGGATATTGGAGGCACACTGGTTAATGCTAACTGGTCCATCAAACTTGCAAGCCCTTGCTCTAAAATGATTCAATCTGGCTATGAATGGTGCACCACTCCAGTTGGTCTTAACAAGCCCACCTCTAGTGGCCCAACCATCAGCATTCCATAGACTGGTATAAGCCCTCATTCCTTGCTTGTTCGGGTAAGCAATGCCCTCATTTTCATAATTACGGAAAACCCGGATTGGTATACTATCAACATACCACCTGAGGTAACAAATAGTATAGATCATGTTACAATGAATAATGCTTCATTCATGTCACTTAGGTGAGGTTTGGTAACAGGTATATTTTGACATTCCTGAGAATATGAGGTGAAAATAAAATTTTTTCATTACTAGGGATAAAAAATCATTCTCACGTACAAAAGATGCCCAAGAATAAATTTAGTGAATCAAGCTTGAAAATTCTATTCTCATGTGTAAGGGTGGAAAAAAAACATTACTGGAAATGAGACTCCCAAAAATATAATTTACTTAGGAATAAAATATTTCCTGAACCAAACCTCACCTTAGAAGCATGTCCTCTCATAATATGTGACAAATAAGAGTGAAAGCAGGCAGAAAATGAGATGAGCCCAAATGTAATCCATAGGTGAAAATGTATGTATGTAAAATTGTTGTGATACAATTATTAAGGTATGGTTCTTTCTTATGGAACTGAGAAAAATGAATAACTTTGTGCTGGTTGAGATTAATAGTTTTATCAACTTACACAACTTCAGTGGGGTTCCAGTGGATGGTGTAATTGTGGAAATCAGCAGTTGGATCAAACCAGGGGTAAAACTGTTGCTCTTTGCTTCCATTTCCATGTGTATATATGTTTGTATGGATAATGTATGGTTGTCCTGAAATGTTGCCTAAGAACTCAAAATCTATCTCATCATGCTGGCTTCCTGTAGAGGATAGCTGCACACATTTTGTATAATGAAGCATTAGCAACTTCCCTTATGTAAATTCTATGTATTTATTGTCTCTTTATTTACTGATAGAACTATGATAAAGTCATTAATAAAAAAATTAATCCCAAAAAAACAAAAGAAGAACTCTGATATAAAGTTAGTTGTTTTGAAGCACATCTAGATTTTTGTTGTTTGATGTTGGAAAAAACTTCAGGTGTTTATTAGACCTTTTAGCTTCAGTGAACTTACATAGTAGGCTGTTACTGTTCCTGCAGAATTACCAGGTACCAGCTTGATTCGTGATTCAATACTTCCAAATAAGAATGCTCTCTTTGTTTGTGCTGCGGATCCTGAAATTCAAAGGCAATACCACACAATTTCCAGTTAAGATGAGAACAGAGGAATTCATTTATTTATTTATTTTACTGCACTTAACACATTGTTTAGATTAGTTACAAATCTTGTGTAAAACTACTAAATGAACATATAAATGATTAATTTAATCCGATTCTCCAATATTTATACTTGACTGCAATTTGATTATATCATAATAATTATTTTCTAACTAATATTAATTCAGTTGTAATATATTGAAAAATGCAGCAGGCTTGCAACTCTATTATTATCATCTTGTTCAGTGGGGGGAGCTTGAAGAAAAATAATGGGATGGCCAAAATTAATATTTCATGTGTAAATTTTTCTTTTTTTAATTACTAGTCTTTCTATTAAAAAATGGATCGCAAATACTGCAAGTAAAGTGATAAACAAATATTACAAAGAAATTCTTTTAGTCAACATAGAAGAAATAATAGACAATAAAGAAAAATCTTAATACTTGTTAACTTTACACGAAAAGAAATAAAGCTAAAAGTGAAGAGAAAAATAAACCAAGAGTAAGTCAATAAATAGAAAAAAATGGAGGGAAAATCTATCATGCAACATCATCCCGTTAGAAAAGTGAAAAGTATATACACTTTATAATGATTTTAATGAAATGAAATAATACCTATTGTAGATTTTTTAATAAAGTGAAGTCAATTTATATTTTATTAAATTATTATATAAATTATTTAATTATATATATATATATATATATATATATATATATATATATTATTTAGAGGGCATATCTAGTGAGAGAGGTTTTTTATGTGAGAGTGAGAGGAGCAAATCTTAGCCATTAAAACCATACATGGATGGTCAAGATTAAAAGTTGATTAGTGGTCATGTGATCACTTAAAAAAGTCATGTGACTTTACGTTCTAATCTTGACCATTCATGATTTGATCCAAAGGTTAAGATTTACTTCTCTCACTCTCATATAAAAACACTCCTCTCACTTGATACATCTCATATATATATATATATATATATATATATACAATAGAGAAATTTATGAAAACTGCTCCCCATTGTCATAACTAAGCTCCTCTGGTGATCTTGTTCTTAGATGCAAAATATTTCTATTGCCAAAGACACAAGTCTGTTGATATAATCTAAATTGGATACAGGCATGTTAAGAATCGATGTTCTACCTGAGGTTTGATCCAACACAAGCTTGAGATCTTCACCCTGAATTGATGCATGTTGAAAACCCCAGGTGAGGTACATGCTCTTTGAAAAGGTGGCATCAACTAGGACAATGCCAGGTGCCACAGCAAAGATGAACAATGCTACCAACAATTTTTCAAATTTTGCCATGTTAACACCTATGAATAACTTCTGCCAGTGTTTAATGTTCGATGGACTTGAAAACTTGGATGATTTATCTTTTGTTTCGTGAAGGCTTTATATAACATCAATATATAATATTTTAAAGATGAACTCTGCCTGATAATTTAAAAATTTAATTGGTTTCCGAGTATATTGACCTTTTCATAGGATTTGACATCCTGAAATTGTTGTTTTAAAATGGAGAGCCCAAAGAATTGTTTTCATCTATCATAAACAAGTTAATTTGGCTCCTATGTTACAAGTACTTGAAATCTCTCTGGTGCGGTTTTATTTTCCATTAAATGTTTATTTATTTATTTTCTATGAAAAATATTTCCTAGCAACCATAGACTTGTCTCTGTCATTAATTAACTGTTAGATTATTAAATGGCACAGAATCAATAATTAAGGGAGTCAAAGCAAGAAAACAACACTAAACTTGATGTTATATATCAGAACTTCAATTGAAATATGTACAATTATATATTTTGAGACTACAATGCAACACAATTAGAAAAGGATAACTAGAATTTTGACAAATTGAATTAAAGGGTGGTTATTAGATTAAATAAAGTCGTAAAGACCACTCAATCACCTAAAAATCAACAAGTGTCAAATCATTTTGATAAAACAATTCAGACCAAAATTTATTTTTGATGATGGGTAAGTCGTAGGATGCATGGGGAGATTGAAGTGGGGCTTGGAACAAAACAAACAAGCCTGACTTAGCTGGAACGCGGAGAGTAGAATGTCGTGCATAGGACTAGTGCAATACTAGCAGGAGTTACATGGACTATTCAGCTGATTAACTGTCAATAAATAATAAAGGTCCATTTTCTATATATATATATAAGGACATATTTAGTGAACTAGGTTTTTTTATATGAGAATGAGAGGAGCAAATCTTAGCCATTAAAATCATATATGAATGGTCTAGATTAAAAATTGGTTAGTGGTCATGTGATTTTATGTTCTAATATTAACCATTCATGATTTGATTCAAAGGTTAAGATTTGCTTTTCTCACTCTCATATAAAAACACTCATCTCACTTCATACATCTCCTTGTATGGTGGCTGATTGTTACTCGTTGTAAATGGATTTGAGTAAGCCAGTGCTTCTTATAGGGTGCGTTTGGATAAATAGCTTAATTAAGCGCTTATTCAATAAGTTATTTTTCATATAAACTAAAAACAACTTATTTTCATAAGTTTCTCTGACAAGCTTATGGAAATAAGTTAAAAAGAGCTTATGAAAAGACCATAAACTATTTTCATAAACTATTTGTATAAATTTAATTCCATAAGCTATTCTCATAAACTCTTTATTGGCTCTTCCAAACACATCCATAATATTACTTTTGCCTTTTCCAAAAAAAACTTGATACATCTCTCTCTTTTTATATATATATATATATATATATATATATATATATATATATATATATATATATATCGAGGTGACGTGCACGCCTGATCGAGGAAACTAAAAAAAACCGGGCTAGGTGTGCTCTCTCTCTATGTCAGCTGTCACTTGCAACTCAACAGGTAGATAATGAAAAGGTTAGTAGTAGTACTTTTTTTCTTTTTGATAAATCGAAATGTATTAATTAAAAAAGACGTATAAGGAGTAATGCAACCCATATACATCAAAGTCATTAAACCATACTAATCAATTACTGATACAATGCCCACCCTAAAAAAACAGAACCCAACACCTGAAGTCAGCTTACCAATACAAAAAAAAAAACTTACTTATATACCTCCTCACATCAACAAAAACTCAGATTAAATAACCGAGCCAGCACCCGCAAAAGAAAATCTCTAAAGATCTGCCCCCTTCTCATGAACAGCTACAGAACAAATTGAAACAGAGCTATATCAAATTACAATTCCATCCAATTGTTTTGCTGTCATCAAATAAAGCAGAACATCAACCAATCCACCAATCTGAATACTGATAACAATTAAGCAAAAATGGACATAAAAACCAAACCAGGATCTACACACCATAACTTAATGAACCTTGAACTCTAGAGGTAAACCAGCTCCAAGTTCTAACCAGTATATATACACAGTCCAATCAAGACAGAAAAAAACTCAAAAACAAATACATCCAATAGGCTTGACACACCAATCTGCAAACGTAAAGGCGGCAACATGCATTAATTATGGATACTATTAAAACTAGTTTTTCAGTCAAAACTAGTTTAAAAAAATACAAAACTGATTATAAACGAACAAGTTAATATAAGGAAAAGTTGAAAGATTTAATATGAAAAATGATATTTGGACAACTTTTAGAGATACCGTATGTTTTTTTTAGGGAAGTTTGGAAACAATAGAGTAAAGGAAGAGAGACGATAAAACAATAAAAAATGTTGCATTATATGTTAATATGGTGTGGGACAACTTTTGGTTGTCCAAATATCAAAGCTCATTTAGTATATAATTCTAGAGGGAAAATGATTCTCCAACGAAAAATAAAAGAGGGAAAATGATTCTTTCACCCTTCTTTCTTACAACATCTTTGACATTATTTATCTTGCATCTTAACAACGAATTAGTGTTCCTCCTTCATGATAGGTCTCTAGAATAATTGGACCAATGTGCTGTGCACAGGAAGTAAAACAATTTAACTCTTCCATTACAAACAACAGTGTGATAATAACATCACTATTTTCCTATTTAAGATTAAAAATAAATAAAGAAAAACAAAGGTACAAAGAAAACTAGTCAAAAACACCTATATGTACCCCCCAAAACACAATCTGGTTATTTCAACACCCAGTGTGCGATACAAAGCTAGTACTTCTCTCACGTAGGTAGGTATACGGTGGTATATATGCACTCACACAAACTCACATCAGCATATCTTATAGTAATACGAAAAACATTTCCCCCCCCAACCCAATATTGAGGTAGCTATGCTTATTGGATGTGCACCCACATTCCCTGGCTAGGCACGCCACGGTGGACAACAAATAGTAAGTAGTAACCAGGAGGTGCAATCTCAGGGAACCGCGGCGCCACCGAACTTATCTTGTATACCCCTTTTATAGCTTCAACAATGTTGCCACTCTTGAGAACCATAAGCCTTTGATTCATAGAGAACCCATGAGTGGTGAAAGGTGGAGAATACATGGTAACCTTGATGTCATCCTTGGTCAACAGATCCTCTTCTTGCAATGAGAATTGTGTCTCAAATCTAACTTTGTAGTTCAAATTCTTATCCGATGAGATCTCAACGATTTGGGGTCTGAATTTATCAAGAGTGGGGTCTAGATAAGGAGGAGAAAATGCTTCAACCCTAGTCTCGGTTGGGTACTTATCCACATCCTTGTAGGTATCATGTGTGTTGCTACCAGCAACCCAAATCTTACCATTGGGAAGCACGGCTGAACTTGAGTGGTACATTCTAGCAATTGTGGTAGGGTTTAGAACCCTAAACCTCTTACCTTTGGGCTTATCTGGGCTATATAACACCGGTGTGAAGTTTGGTTGTTCAGCATCCCACCATGCAGCCGTACCACTTTGGGCACCATTGATGAACAAGATTTGTCCATTGGGGAGGTTCAAAGCATCACCCATGGTTCTCCTGAAAGTAATGATAAATCCAGAAATTTTAGTTAAGGCAGATAAAAAATAGTTAATAAATTTTTTACTAAAGAAAAATATTATAAATATATATATATACACGATAAAAAATAATATAAAATACATAAGATATAATTATCGTGATTCGGTTTCAATCTAAACTTACACATCCAACCGTCAAAAAATGATAAGTAATTCATTAAGTAAAAGCTGAGATATTATAAAAGTAATTTTTGCTACCTACCTGGAAGGCATGATTTCAGTGTCCCAGGCAGGGTTAGGGTCTGTGATAATCATCCTGGCACAATCTTGGAGAGCTGGGAGGAACCCTTTCTTAGTCTCAGCTGTGAAGAAAGCATCAGGAGTGTTGCCACCACAGATAATGACCTCCACCTTGATGGCTTCACGGTAGGAGTTGTTGTGATCAAGTCTTATAGGGAGGAGAGCGGACATGCCGGAGGCCGGGTAGTTCCGAGAGCCGCCGGCCAAGACCGGGAAGGTTCGGACAACCTTGTTGGTGTTAGGGTTAAGGAGGAGGGAACGGTTGTTGGAGAAAACAAAGATGTTTCCGTCCGGAATGAGGTGGACAAAAGGGTAGAGGTTGTTTTCATCAAGGTCTGAAGTTTCGTATAAAAATGGAAAAAAGTAGGCTTTTTCTGAGTTTTGACCTTCTTTTGGGATAAACTCATAGCTAAAAGCTCTACGACCTCCTATCACTATGAAGTCTCCGTTGCTAAGGATTTGTTGAGTTGCATACCTAACACAATCACAAAGAGATCGAGGAGGAACAAATCAATGATGCATGATTTTGATATGATCTCATAAACTAATTTTCAAGTGAAATGATAATTTATTAATGTACTCTCACAAATCACTATATATGTGTATATATATATATATATCATGTGCATATACACAAAATGCGAATATAATAATGAGAAATGTTAACAACACATTTTCTAACACTCTCTTTTCAATACACTCTCTTTTATTGGTTGAAATTCATACGGATCCTACAAAATTCAAATGGAACCCACATGAATTAGTAAAACTCACACTAATTTCATCCAATAAGAGAAAGTGTGTTGGAAAGAGAGTGTATTGGTAGCACTCTTCTAAAATAATTGTTGTTCCTAAGTGCAAGCCAAATTAATCTTGTTAACATTCAGACATTTTAATCATGATATAAACTGTTGAATACTCATTAGATCCTCATTGAGATGTTTTTGTCAAGTGTTTACCGATACACATTCATAACATTATGATACAATTGGAACTGTCAATGCATAATCAAGTATACCTATATGCATTATAAATACCGTACGTACCATCTTGGCTCTTGCAATACATTGTTATATTCCTTCCAATCACAGTCTGGGCAATCATCACGAATGTATCTGACGGTTTTTGTTCCATCGTTCCAACCACCAGAACTTACGAGGGTACCATCAGGTGCAAGCCCTCCGCATGAGCACCATGGATCTACCGTCACCTGTACAAGAGTGTATAGACTAAATTTCGTAGCTAATCCTAATAATTAATTAATTAATTAAGAGTAGAGTACTGTATTATAAACTAAATTTTTCGTAATAATTAGTTGTATAAATAATTAAGATGACACAAACCTTGAGTGGTCTAACTTGATTAGTCTCAATATCGTATTCCATTGAATGAGCAAAACAATCTTGTAATTGTTCTTTAGTATTGGGATCTTGGTATGGAACACATGGTACCCCTTCTGGATATCTGAGTCTAGAGGTACGATAAACTGTGGCATCATACACAATGATCTTGTTTGTAGGCATCAAATTGATCTGCATGGCGGATACACCCGAGTCTTTATTAATAACCTCCCAACTCCCATTGAAATCGGTTTCAAAATCTGGCTTTTTCGCCACTTGATCATGATCAGCAAGCTGTGGCTGAGCTCCGAAGATAGGGAAGGGTATTGCTATAGGAGATTTGAGTATATAGCTTTGGTATTTGGCATCCACGGTAAGGAACATGATCAGGGTCATGAGAATCAAAAGAACCTTTGGAAAAGGCACCGCCATTGTTAATTAATTTGTTGGATAAAGGTGATTGAGGATCAATGAAACGTCAAAGAAAAGGAAAGACCAAACGAGACCAGACACACACTTCCTAAGTATTTTGGGTGTAGTGTCTAGTTTTCTGTTTTTGGTTAAGTTTCTATCTAACACACCTTCACGTGGGATTTAATATAGCCGTTGGTTGGTTAAGGCATTTGCCTAAATAGTAAATGGTTTTTAGCCATGTTTAGGGGGAGACCCCCTTAGAAACAGTACTAGTTTTTGTTTAGGGGACGACACTTGACAAGGCAGAAGTTGTTTCTTTTTTCACAAAATAGATCCATCTTAATTTAGACATGATAAATGTATAACCATATACATCGAACAACATTTGTCTGCAAGACATGAGCCCTGTTTTATTTTTCTTTTAGTGCAAATTTTTGCTAATTATTAATAGGTTTATTAATTTTATCAACATGTTGTGAGCATGCATTATTAAATAATAAATATATACATGTCACTCATGACAACATTGTTGTAAGATCTATTCATATAATTATAAAATGTTCATTTCATCACCTTTTTATCACACCATTTTGTACGTCTAAATCATAATCATTTATCATCTATCCATTATTTGCTTCCAAAACAAAAGACATTTGATCAATAGTTCTTTTTTTATAAGCAAATTATATATTAATGAGGGTAGAAGGGCTATTTCAACCCATATACAAAGACAAGTACCTAATAGATCCTAAAAAACCACTAAATACAAACTACAAATAGAAAAGGTGCATTCCCAAACTCAACTATAACGCCCCTGAGCCTGTCTTCAAGCATAACAAACAGAACATCAACATGTCTTCAAGCAAAACATCACAAATTTAAGAACCCAGCACTTGAAGTATTTAACACCAAAAGTATCAGAAGACCAACACACATGGGCAATCTATTAGTAGTTCTCATCACTGGTCCACCTTGTTGAAATAACAAGACTCACCAACCAAATTAGGCCATCTAATCAAGCTGAAATAGATAACTATTTTTAACAGCCATAGCAGTAAAACCACAAGGAATTCCTACACCTACATCAGATATAAAACATACAAAGAAGTATAAACTCGCATCACAGACGGAAGCATATATCTTTTGATCAATAGTTATAAAGTAGTTGTATAAAAGGTGTAAAAAAAATGGTATGAAAATTTCATGATTGATTAATTTGTATATATATTCTTCAACCGTATACCATAGTAATAAAAATTTCGTGAATTTAATTTTGATATATTATTAGTTTAAAATTTTTTATATTATCAATCAATCACAAATCATGATATGTGAATTTTAAGGTGATATATCATAAGAGTCAAACTTGTTCGCAAAGCACAAGGGCTAGAATCTAAAATCATGCTTATCCTCAAAGCATTAAACTTTCACAGTATGCTACACATTTATACAATCCAATCATTAAATTTACACTCTCTTCCATCACAGACGGAAGCATATATCTATTAAAAGAAAACAGATCGAATCCATTGTAACATAATATGATAATACATATAAGTTCCTCTCAAATTTATTACATATATCGATTTATAGTGCCCTAAATAGGTTCCTCTCACTGTAAGTTTTTGACATTGTATCCATCAACGTTGTGCACTTTCACATACTAAAATAAAAAATGCTTACACGTCAATAAGATTACATATATTAATGACTAAAGACCCAAATTGGTCCTCGACAAAAAATCACGGTGACATTTTGGTTCCTGAAAAATGAAAAATACTAATTTGGTCCTCAAGAATGTAAAATGCGGGTCAAAATAGTCTCTGACAGGGACTAAAATGTCCCTAAAAATTATCCTAAAAAGGACCAATTTGACCCACATTTTACATTCTTGAGGACCAAATTAGTATTTTTCATTTCTCAGGGACCAAAATGTCACCGTGGTATTTTGTCAAGGATCAATTTGGGCATTTAGTCTATATTAATATAACTAGTAGAGACCAAAATTTGTGTAATAACATGATAATGTAATTTGTTGTGTTGGTCTGAAATTTTATTGTTGTAGGTAAGCATTGGAGATTTAAGAAGACAATTAACTTTAGGTTAAATTACTATTTTAGTCCCTCATTTGTTTTAATTTATTCAACTTGATCCCTCTATTTAAAAAATGTTCAAGTTGATCCCCTTATTTGTCAAACGTTAGTCAATTTGGACCTTTCCGTTAAGTTTTACCGTAGTAAATACCTAATCTGGTCCTTAAAATTGTAGGGTCGTATCAACTTAGTCCCTCATATTATCATTATTCTAAAATGATCCCTGAAATTGCAGAAAGTTAATCAGATTCGTCCCTCCGTTGGTATTTGCATTGACTATAATGACATTAAGTTGGTAATGTCAGGGAGGCATTTGAAACTAAGTGAATAATGTCAGGGATGCATTTGCTAACGGATCCAAATGGAGGGACGAACTTGGTTAACATTTTGCAATTCCAATGATCATTTTGGAATATCGATAATGTGAGGAATTAAGTTGATACGACCCTACAATTTTAGGGACCAGATTGAGTATTTACTCTAACTTTTTCCCTTGCGAAAAAGTTCACCGTAATCTAAAAATTTTGCCGGATTCTGGAAATTTCGCCAGAATCTTCTTCTCTATTCTCCCTTTTCCCCTCTCTCTCTTCCATTTTCTTCCCCTCCTTTCCCCTCTCTCTCTCCCTTCATCTCCCTTCTCTAGAAATACAAATGCTGGATCCATAGAGAGAGGAAATCAAGCCCGTTTTATTGGGAACTTGCAGACGCAAATAAACCAAGCTGTCCCTGCCAAATCCTCATTGTTTTTCCAATTTTTTTATCATCGACTCCTATATTTGTAACCATAATCTTATTCTCCAGCCAAACTGATTTTGGGGTTTCAATTCTGGCTTCCATTCTTTGTATTTTCATTTGAGCTAACCCCACCTCATAGAAGCAACAAGTTTCGAACTTGACGATAACCTAATGTGCAATGAGGCGTTGATCTTGAAGGGAAAAGAGCCTTCATTGATTTTAAGGTCAGGGGTATCGACCGTATCAACGCCCTGTTCTCCTTCCGAGCACTGAGGAGCCTCCTTACATTCCTCAATGTTGTCATTTTTGCTCATTCTCTTGCCCTCCTGTGTTCTGGTTTTGCCCTCGCCCGCCAAGGACAACCATCGTAAAGGGGCGGTAGTGCGAGATCCAATGACCATAGTGGCATGGAAGAGTAGCAATAGCATTTCCAAGAGGGTGATGGCCATACAAAGAATGATGGAGGAAGGGAGGGGAAGAGAGAGAAGAAGTTCCCGGCGAAATTTCCAGATTTGGGTATAATTTTCGGATTCCAAAGAAGTTTTCCGACGAGGAAAAAACTTAACAGTCAAACTTAACGGAAAGAACCAAATTGGCTAAGGTTTACCAAATAAGGGCCAACTTGAACATTTTTAAAATAGAGAGACCAAGTTGAATAAATTAAAACAAATGAGGATCAAAATAGTAATTTAGCCTTAACTTTATTACTCGAAATAATAATTGAGAATGACATGTTATAAAATTAAGATTGGAGGCTTTCATATAATACAGGTGAAGAGAGTTTTGAAAGGTATGAATCTGCTACCAATTCTAGATGTTGAATTTGTAAATCATAATCTGTTTTTAGATATGCAACTCATGAAATTTGGATGGTACATGTTTATTTCCTTGTTCACTTTTTTCTTTGAGTTCTCAATCACAATAAATTTTCAATAGTTCTTATGGCCATAACTTTAAGTGCATAAGGCATATTCAGAGTATAGATTATGAGAGACCATGAAAATAAATATCAGAAAATGAAGAAAATTATAATTCAGAGTCTAGAAGAACCTAAAACTACAATATGATAGCCAAATAGAGAACCTCTATAGAAGCTATGATTACATAAGCAGTGCAATTTCATTAAGCTGTTTTAGAAATATACAGACATTCAGTCATAAAGTTACAACATGTGTTATTTATACAACAAACCAAACCAGAGTACAATTTACAAGTCTAAAGAAATTCTGTAATCATCAAGCATCTTCCTTTTTCCAAGTCGATTTTTATAGCGTTTACACGACTACTCGATTAAAGTTATAGCCCACACCCAATTGAGAAACAAAATCATTTGTCTAAACAGTCTCACCAGCATCATCCTCAATATCCAACTTAAGTGTTGGTGGAAAGGAGCAGAAAAGTGGCTATTACCATGAATGTCAAATTCAAAGATTGTTGACATCAAATGCTTTTCAGAATGAAGAATTGCAATCTAATAGTGAGAGGTGGCTGATGCATTCTCTGGTGCTTTGTATCTATGGAAATCCAAGTGTTTCTAATATTTGTCACTAAAACCCGTTGTTTTGCAGCAAGTTCTGCACCTTGAGGATGCAAAATCCTTCTTGGCTTGGATCCCAGAGTATTGCAATTTAATCCTTTAATACTTTTTCTTGGCCTAATTCTGACTTGGACATTTTTTTTCACTAAAAGATGACCTTTTACAACCTTTTGCATCTGTTTCAAGAGTAGCACTCTCTGATGGGTATAGAAATTCAATAAGTTTGAAAAAATAGATCATTTGATTTATATATTTACCTCAACAATATAGGTTTGATTATTTTATTTATATATTTACCTCAACAATATAGATTTAGATATGTCTCAATTTTGCATCTTTATGATTATCAATGGTATGGTATAGACATGAAGTGTTAAACTGTTGATGTAGCATAATTAGTTTGATAACTTCAAAAATACTATGTTTCAAAAAATAGCAGGGCACATTCGATGTGGGTTTGAAGGAGTTAGATGTGATTTTAGGAAAATAAAATTACTCATTATTACATCAAAATTGTTTTTATATAAATCAAAATTGTCTTTACTAAGTAAAAGGAAAAAAATTCTCTCCTTGTAAACCATGCATATCATCAGCAAGAAATCTGAAAGGATAAGTAGAGGCTGGCAAAGGGAAGAGCATAGTTTACTGTGTTTTATAATCAAGCACCTAAAAAGGAGAGATAGCAAACAGTGAGAGACACAACATAGAATAGATAAAAGAGATATAGTTGGAAAAATTTTCTGATGACTGTTGCATATTGTTATTTTCAATGAAAAGCAAGCAAGCTCCATGATCCAAATACATCCAAACTATTCGGTACAGCAAAAAACAACAAGAACATAAATTCCACGTACAACTCACAATAGTAGAATGTAATAAGTAACTCTTGAGTTGACAACATTTTTTCTAGGTAAAATCAATTTTGTCCACACCAAAACAAATTCTAAAGCCTAACCAAAGATGCAATAACCAAGAAGCAATACAATCAGTTCTTTTAAAGATTAATGGCCGGCAAAAAGGGTTTAAAAGTTCTGATGTCTTACTTCCTCATCTTGTACCAGAGTTTTAAGTATGATATCAACTTCACAAGCAATATCTCAAAAGTAATAAAAGGAAAGCTCCTACAAAACAATAACAAAGGAGATGTATCACCGCAAATATCGAGCAAAATAGGAATTTAAATCAATCACCAATTTCAGCAACCAACTTAAAAGTCCACTTGTTTTCAGCAATCTTAGGAGCTTTCTTTTGAAACAGGTGCAATATATACATACATATATATATATATATATATATATTATGCTTATTTGTAGAAACAAAAAAGTGGTGGAATGACAAAAGTTCTTTTGGAAACTGTTCCAGTTCACAAGTTAGCTGATATATTTGTTACTAGCTTTAAGATAAGATTTGAAGAACAGCTATCTATGCTGGATTCAGATGATCTTAAAGTAAGGCTTTCAAAGGCAACTAAATTGGTTGATAGGCACTTACAGGTAAGTAATAGAGTTAATGATGCTTCATATGGGTTCGGCTTCCTATTATTATTCTCTTATTCTGCTTTTGTCCACTGCCAACAGTCAATACGTGTAGCTGAGAAAATTACACAAAAGGTTTAAGGCAAATTGTCAAAATCTCAAAAAGAATTTCTTATGCGCCAGCAAGTTAGCTTTCTTGCACCATATTTTTTTATATGCACTTCAAATGTGAATGCAAGGGTATAGGGGAAATATTACTAACCATTTATACCTTACTAAAATTAAATTACATGTTCGAAGCCAAAAGATTACAATGACTATGCTTTCTGCTAGAAAACCCTCCGAGTAATTCCCTTAGCCTAGCTCAAGCAAGGACTCCTCTAATATTTGGGACTTCGTATTCATATGTAGGGTTTTATGTCAGTATTTAGGTGATACAGGCTATCAGCTAGCTATTTGAGAGACTGCTACTTGTGCGAAATCTTAGTACCTCTATTTATGTCATTTTTGGATTCGAGTTGATATTTGTTTATAAATATGAATCCCTCAGAAGGGTGATCTTGTTTTAAAGGCAAGGTTGGGAGAAATCAAAGAAAGCAATAAATTATCATACTTTCAGTTCTCATTAGTAAAAAAATTTCAGCAATGACATATATTACCCATCTTAATATCTTAACAAATGCGATGGGCAAGTCTCTAACATGAACAAAAAAGTGACACGAGAAGAATGCATTCAGACATCCACAGGAAGCTAAAGACATGCGACAACAACTATCAAGTAACCTCATTGCATGATACAGACCTGAGTGCAATAGTAAACACATCCTCTTTTTCCACCACGTGTGCTGGGAGGAGGCTTGAAAGCTACTGCTTCCTGCATTACTTGATTCAATATAGAGGTATTGAATCTTCTTGATTTCTCCTTTCGAATTTCACTACCGGAAGCAATAATCCTTTGTCCAAAACAATAAGTAATTAGTTATTTAGGGGATTAACTCCAATGAAATATCAAACCAAAATGTCGTAGGACCCAATGACAACTATGATATCATGTTATTGTTAACATTCAAGAAAACTTAACCACTAGTAAAATTTATCTATAGCACTAATTACATCCTACAGCCGGAAAAACTAGGTTAGCCCATATACAAATAGAAAAGTTTCCAAAAAAGGCCAAGTTCTAAAGATCATTTCCATGAGCATCACTCAAGCCTCAGAAATGAAATGACTAAAGAAATCTTTTATCAAAAGAAATACCAATGTGTAAAAAATGAGCATAAGAGATCGTGTGACTACTACATGAAATCTACCATGACCCTTATATTCCAAACTGTATATATATATATTATATATATTTGATGCTTATTTGTAGAAACAAAAACCTGGTGGAAGGACAAAAGTTCTTTTGGAGACTGTTCCAGTTCACAGGTTAGCTGATATATTTGTTGCTAGCTTTGAGATATGTTTTGAAGAACAACTATCTATGTTTGGATTCAGTTGATCTTAAAGTAAGGATTTCAAAAGCAACTGAATTGGTTGATAGGCACTTACAGCTAAATAATAGAGTTAATCATGCTTCATATGGGTTTGGTTTCGTATTATTATTTTCTGATTCTGCTTTTGTCCACTGCCAAAAGTCAATACATGAGCTGATAAAATTACACAAAAGGTTGAAGAGTCATATTACCACATAAACAATTTAACAAATGTTATTATTTAAAAAAACACTTGATCTGATATATATATATATATATATATATATATATATATATATATATATATATATATATATATATATATATATATATATATATATGTTCTAAAGCTTTTAGGACAAAAGGGAAAGTTTCTTCAAGGGAAGACAATACCATTCTGCCGGAGGATAATGTTATTATACACACGTACATACATCACCTAACATCTCCATTGACTCTTTGATTAGTGTTAGTCCTACCTCATTTTCTGTCTACTTGTACACTTATTTTGCCATATATGCTTGATGCGAGGAGAATACACCCAAAAGATGTGTAACCAACATTATTCTTCTTTAGGAGACAGTTGGCAATAAGTCAAGCAACTTTTAAGATGATACAAATTGCTGAAACATGAAGGTCGGGTAAATTTATTTACCTGAGTGGTGGTTCCTAGAGAACCTAAAAATAGCAAAGAAGCAACTATTATATGGTTGCTATGGCTTGAACAGAGTTGCATTATATAAGGATAATAATTAGTATTCAATAATTTTGTATAGCGTGGCAGAGAAAGGAAGATTACAAACCAGAAAAAGAAAATGGCATAAATAACCAACCTGAAAGCCAGTGATCCTTTTCCCTAGTGTCTTCTTTTTGCCTCGTAAGCTTAATTAAGCATCCAATTGCAGATGATTATCCGAACAATTGAAACTAAAATAATGAAGATGAACGTTGGAAACTACGGCTATGATAATTTTTTAGATCAATTTCAGAAACTATTTTATATTACATACATATGAAAACATCAAAAAAATTAACAGTCATCCATTGTTTGACCATATGCATGTCTACCTCCAATGGCCCTTCCAGTGGCAGCATATATAACCAACAGAGTCATCCATTGTATAGACACAGAACCTACAGCCATATATAACCACTACAACTATAAATATGGACATGAACAAAACAAATCAATCAACTAAATCTACTTCAACTCAACCATTTTAAATTTTTCTTTCAAAGTATATAATGATCATAATTTTTAGACAGCACTTGACAGTTGAAGCTCTTCTATATCCATGCAAAACCTTCAAAGAAAGGGACTGATCATATAATCCACAGTGTGAAATTTGTAAAGATTGATCGTGCCGTACTTTCAATGAACATAAATCACAGCTCAACACATCTTGCTGTTGGTTCTGATCAAGGACACGTGATATAGCACTTTTTAATTTTGAGATGTGTTTTTAGCTCACTGTCCCAAGTTTGAAAAGAAACGAATTTGAGGTCCAAAAGCAGTTTTCAAGAAAATATGTCAATCAAAGAAACAGAAACCATCAATGTAATCAACAACCCAACAGCAAAGAACTTCACAGATGCGAACTTTTTCGTCAATTGAACCACTAATGAAAAAATTATCATTGACAGATTTATATATACAGATTTAAAGAAAGAAAGATGGCAATAGGTAAAGCAACTTTTAAGATGATGCAAACTGCTGAAACATGAAGTTCGGGTAAACTTATTTACTTGAGTGGTGGTTCCTAGAGAACCTTAAAATAGCAAAGAAAAAATCATTTTTTGTTTTGGCCAAATGAAAAGAAAAATAATCTTAAACATATATTTTTTGGGAGTGATGTATATGGTAAGAAGAAAAAGGCCCACTCATTCATTTTTACCTTTCTCCATAAGTCAATATCTTCCTTGCTATATCTTCTGATGCAATCCTATGCAAAATCAACAATTTTAGAGCATATACGAAGTTATGACCTACATGAAATCCAACCAAACCAATTCCCCTTTCTACAGAATAGAAAAAATTAACAGAGAGAAGAGAAATCCACAATAACATAGAAGCATGCAGTGATACTACAAGTCACATGATTTTTAAGGGCTTCCTTATAGGGAAGAGTAAACTCAGGAGTGTCTAAATTATAGAGAACTACACGCCAATACCACATTATAAAAAACTATCAACATTCTCAAAATGCATGCATTGATACTGTAAGTCACATGATTTTTAAGGGCTTTCTTAATTCATGTGGGTTAGAGGGAGGAGCAAACACAGGAGTCTAAATAAAAAAGAACCACATGACAATTACACAGTACTAAAGCTATCGCAGTTTTTAATTAAATAGAGAGAGAGATAGAGAGAGAGAGAGAGCATACTCTGGATTCCAAGTTCATAGAACTGCGGACTTTGTTGATTCTTTAGCACGGTCAAACTGTACCCGTGAAACTGCCATGGACAGAAGCCAATGCTTAATTTGGCACAAATTAAAATTCTCAAATATATACTGCAGCGACAAAAAGATATGCAAAAAAAACCTTGTCCAGATGATGCAATTGCTATTAATGCTTTAGCTGCTATATCCAGATCGCTTTTGCCACAAAATCAGAGCTCTACATCAACAAATTAGACAGCAAACTATTGGGTCTCCAGTCCTTTGAAATAGAACAATATACTCTAGCTGTTCAGTGCCAGATAAGACATACAGAAGATAAATAATTTATGAAGATATAGACAGTATAAAATTGATTATGTAGATAGAAACAAATAATTTATACATTGATTATACTGAAAACAGTTTATAAAGTATCATAAACTGTTGCTGAGTGTACAAAAAAATAACTCATTATGTACAAAGAAATGCTATTTATAAATTGATTATGCTAAAAAAAGTTTATAAATTATCATAAATTGTTGCAGAGTTAAAAATAACTCATTATGTACAAAGAAATGCCAGATGAGGTAAATTTATCATACTCTGGATGAACTCGGGGTTCTCTTATGTACCAGCAAAAATGCTAAAAAATGCAAATGCAGCATGTCTAGCAATGTCCCATGGCCTCAATGGCAACGTGAAATTGATCCAATGGAAGCAAGCCCAACATGCCAGATATAGTCCTTTTCATGGCGTCTTCTGTAGTTGGCGGAACATCTTTCTGGATGTGTCTCACTTCCAGAGGTTCTATCTCTTGTATCAACTCTGAAAGAACTGATTTCTAGAAGAATGACACGTTGAAATTCATTTGTCAAATTAATATTATATTTGGCATCCATTACTGAGCAAACATACTGTTGAGTAGATTTCATATCTTAACAGAAAGGAAATGATAGCCTACATCAAATGCTAAATACTACACATACAAATGCATCTTTCGGATGAAACAACAGATAGAAAAAATGTTAGATACAATGAGTCACTTTATTTTAAGAAAAGTATAAATTGCAGTATTCAAAAACTGAATTTTCTAATTTAATTCACACTCCATAATAGAAGGACAAAAACTATACGGCCAAATCAAGAAAAGGAATACTAACGAATGCCAAAGAAATATTGAAGCACAACACACAAATTTTGTAGAATTGGGTATTGAACCATGGAGCCAAAAAGATAAAATAAAACAATTCCCGAACCCATAAGTGAATGTAAATTAGAGGAAAAGGAGTGGAAATAATAGAGGGTGAAAGGAAAAGCACCTTGGAGGAGCTTTTGGAGCTGAAATAATCACAGGAGTGAGTTGAGGAAGCGAGAACCAAAAGAGGGTTTCGAGATTTTGGAAGGTTTGAGTTGTGTGCAGAGGAGAAAACCAAGGTTTCGAAGTCAACAATGAATAAAAAGATAGAAAAGCAACAATGTTTCGAAAAAAATAAAATCAAGAAGCTTCATTTGTTGAGCAGCAAAAAATCAAGGGAGAAGGTGACAACTTAAAATAATGGGGGAAATGTTATAATATGACTCGTGTATTGAACAGGAAAATGCTATTCTGATTTATAAGTACTATAGATAAGGCTCAATAAAGTTTTGCAAGAATTCCTCAAAATAATGATTTTCAAACTCAAGTTTAAAACTTTTTGAGTTTAATGTTCATGCACCTCAAACCTGCATTTTCCATATTTGAGAAAATGCATATATTCATACTAGCATCAGGCAAAGAAGAACCATACAGAAACAAGTCTGCACCCTTCTTTCCCTATTATCAGCATGAAAATTGGAGTTTAATATCAATTAGACAGAGAATAACATGGATAGGACTCTGCATATCAAATAAAAGAAGGACTGATTTGAAGGGACAGAGGAAGACCTAAGAGAACTTTAGAAGAAACCATATAAAAAGCTCTTGCTCATACTCTATCAAGCCCCGGATACGTAGTACGATACGACACGGATACGAGGATATGGCAATTTTTTTGAAACTCAAGATACGATATGGAAGGGATACGTTAACAAAAATTTATAGAAAACATTTTTGCTATCTTTGCTCTTAGATCATTCCTATCCTCGAGATTAAAAGCATTCTCGATACTGCCCATTTTTCTTCTTTTTTGTGGCAATGTTGGTGGGATTGGAGTCATTCTATTGGTAGGCAATGGAACATTCTTAGGCTTTAACCTATTTTCAGCTTCTTCACAAATTCTTTTCAAATCAGCCAAATATTAAGCACTAACTTTGGCACAAGTAGCAACTCCAGTGCCTAGAATTCTCAGCAAATGTGTTTTAACTCTGGAATATGAACTTTTGACATTTTTCTCACAAAAATTACAACTCCAAACCCTATTGCCCAAACTAGGTGATTTGACACCTCCCTCTCCTATCTTTTCCTTTAGCGTAACAAATGCCCAAACTGGAGCATGATCATCTTGAGGTTCTGAAGAAGCAAACCTACTAGTAATAGATCCAGCACTATAACCCTCTTCCCCATCTGTTCTAACCATTTTTTTCACAAATAGTGTAGGCATTAGGCAGACAATAACAAACTAATAGGGGTGGAGAGAAACCAACTTACAGAGAACCAGAGGTGAACGCAGATACTTGAACCAGAACAGAGATGGTGGTCGGAGATGCTGGACGGCCGAAAATACTCGAATGAGGACCGTCGAAGATGGTGAATGCAAAGCCTAAACCTACTTGAACCAGAACATCAACATAGAGCCGGAATGGAGTTACTCGAACCAGAACGTGAACGCAGAGCTCGGAATGTTGAGCGCAAAGCCCGGAGATGGTGAACACAGAGTTCGGAGATATTGGACGACGTTGTGTAGAAGACGAAGGGAGAAAAGTCTGCCTTTGGCGATCGAGTAGAACAAGAGTTCAGAAATCAAAAGGACAAAGTGTTTGGCGGTAAGGGTTTACAAAAAGTTAAAATGTTTTAATATTCTTTTTATTTGGTAAAAAAGTTTTAAAATTTGTACAAAAAGCATAAAATGGTTCAGCTTATACTCACCCGTATCCAAGCCATACTAAGCCGTATCCAAGCCATACTCAAGCTGTATCACAGCCGTGTCCTAAAAATAAAAAAATCGGATACTCCTGGGATACGTATCGGGAAGTATCCAAGGAGTATCGGTGTCCGATACGGATACGACACCGAAACTTTTCCATTTTAGGAGTATTCGGGCTTCATAGTTGATAAACAGTTAGGTAGTGAGATTCTATATCATGTTAAGCTAATTAAGCATATGAGATATCTATATAAGGCCCTGCGTTTATATTGTTGGATGTGAATATTCCTTACTTTTTTTTTTCCTTCTGTTATTTTCCAATTTTGTTCTGTTGCTATTCCCCATGCTGCCTACATGGATTAAAAACCAAATTTTCAGTCAAACTAGTATGACACTATGAAGCTCGAATACTCATAAAATGGAAAAGTATCAGTGTCGTATCCATATCGGACACCGATACTCCTCGCCAGGAGTATCCGATTTTTTTTTTTCCGGACACGGCTGGGATACGGCTTAAGTACGCCTTGGTATGACTTGGATGCGGCTAGACATGACTTAGTATGGCTTGGATACAACTGAGTATAAGCTGAGCCATTTTATGGCTTTTAATACAAATTTTAAAACTTTTTTACCAAATAAAAAGGATATTGAAACATTTTAACTTTTTGTAAACCCTTATCACCAAACACTTTGACCTTTTGATTTCTAAACTCTCGTTCTACTCGACCGCCAAAGACAGAGACTTTTATCCCTTCGTCTTCTACACGACGCCGTCCAACATCTACGGGCTCAGCATTAACCATCTCAAGGCTCTACGCTCAACATTCCAAACTCTGTGTTCACATTCTGGTTCGAGTATCTCCATTCGGGCTCTGCATTCACATTCGGGCTCTGTACAAATGGCGTATAAATATCATAACATAGAAAGTTATAATGCTTTATAAAGAAACGACTAGTAGATGAAAAGAAACTGAAAAAAAAAAATTAAAAGTGATCATAACTCAAATATTGTTGTAATATTACAATTTCTAAGTGAAGTTTAGATAACTAATTTGGAGTGTGTGGGTATGCAGCTATGATATTAAAAAAAAAATTATTTTTACTTTATTAAAAAACTTAAATAAGAGTATATTTGGATAGTATAATTGAAGAACTTGAAAAGGGGGGAGCATGGATTCTGGATAGGCATGGACACATGGTGGACAGGTGGAGTGCCAATAGCACCAACACATTTTGTTCTAAAAGTTTTTGTACTTCAGCCATTGTATGAGAATAAAAACACATTATATTATGAGAATAAAAACAATTGACAGTAGAAAGCACATCGGATTCACAATCCCTTGGACGAGTATCTACACGACAGGTCTCACTATATGATAGGCAACACTAAGTGAGCTAGATGTTGAGGCTTTAGCAGGAAGCAGAATGTAAACTTGTACTGCTCAAAGTTTGCAATAGCGACCTGCAGAAATAGAATCTTGGTGATTTTCAACCAATTGTTCAAGAGAACAAAGCAAAAGAAACAAAGGAAAATATACTTTACAACACGTACTGTAGGACTGACTTGCAGGAGTCAACAAGAGTAACATTATATTATATTATGCAGAAAATTTAAATCATTGCAGAATGAAGTATTATTCTCAACACTCAACAATCAGGGAAGCACTTTCGAATCAACAAGATATGCAGAAAATTTAAATCGTTGCAAGATAAACATGTATGAGTGCGTTTGTCTTAGATTATTTGATCAAGTAGTCTTAATTGTGTTTGTTTAAAATTTTTTAGGAAATCATTTTTTTAAAAAATCATTTTTATGGCTAAAATAAGAAGCTATTCCATTTAGCTTCTCACTAAAATCTGATTCTATAGAGGAGAGAGAAAATATGTTTGTTACAGATTATAAAAAAATGATTTTCATTTAATCTCTAAATTATTTTATATGAAAATCATTTTTTCATAATCTGTAACAAACTCGAAAACGCTACCTGCAAGTGCGCCTTCCCACTCTCCCTGTGTGCAGCTACAGAATTAGTTTGAGCTCAGTCATTTAGGTTTTGGGCTGGATCTTTTGTTACGGGCTTTTGTTTAGGCTTATGCTTGTGTATTATTTTTGTTTTAATTTTTTTTATTGGGTTGGGCCAAAGCTTGAGCAAATTGGCTATATATGAAGCAAATAAAGCATTAAACTAAAGGTAATTTTGTAATTACATAACAGCGGGCATGACGTGTATCAGCATCCCTGCCCCCGCCCCCGTCTTTGAAAAGTGGGGAAAAAATGAACTTGAACCCAGTCAAAGTGGATTTCCCCATGAACGTCGGGACGGATTCGAGCGGAGACCCATGAGTTCGGATTCTTTTGCCATACCTAGTCCTTGTACTATTTCTCTTACACGCTCATTTGAAGAATTAATTCAACTAGTAAAAATAGATAAGTTTGAGATACAAATTTTCATTGACATTCGAATATTATACTATTATGCATTAACGACTTGTGACATATCCATTTGCATTAAAATTGTCAATATTGCATGTACTTGATAAGAGAGTATGTGTACGTTTGGTTTCGCGTTTGTGTCTTAAAAAACATGTCAGTGGTGTTAGTTTGCTAAAAAAAAAAATATACCTGTGACGTGGAAGTTAGCACAAAACTACTTTTGCCTAAATCAGGTGCATGTCCAACCTAACATGCCACCAAACACATGCTATGAATATGTAGAATGATACCATTTCTTATATTAATAATTAATTTTTTATTGCAGCAAATATTATGTTTTTGAATAAAACTTATATGGAATACTTAATTTTTTATATTACATGTGGAATATTGATTTTTTTTTAAAAAAACTAAATGCATATTTGGATTTATGTTAAAATGGACTCAAATATCTGTTTGAGTTTCACGTTTTGTATCTCTGAAAATATATTTTTACATTAAATGTTTTTTCAAACGTAAAGTAACTCTTCTCATGAGTCAGACATGCACAGAATCAAAATGGAATGAGAAATGCACACACAATCAAAATGGAGTACATTGAAGTTACAACTGTATCAATTGGAAGATACCAGCCCGTTATGATTATCCATGTTTTATCTGATAGTATCCACTTGGACTGATCTCTATAAACCATTTGTCTGGATTATTCTTTTCACTGATTGACACTTGCTAATACAGCTGTTCTTCCATCATTTGCCTCTTGAAGTTGATTCATTGGTAGCTTTAACACAGTGTAGATATATTACGGCATATATAATTGCAAACTAAAAGTAGCCAACTTTAATAGGGTATTAATGTTTACTTCTATCAGCAAGCCAGCCATAAAAGATTTCTGTAAAAATCCAGCTCTCCTCATAGTCCTGGCTAGTCATGACTATAACCAAGGGCCAAGGCTAGCTACAGCTTGTAACTATGTAAAACAAAAACACCATGTCTTAATTTTGAGGTTAATTAAAAATAGCTTCTTTCATTATTTGTTTCTAATCTTATTTTGAAATGGCTGAGGCAATTTTGTAAAAGAGAAAAGGGTCACACAAAAAACAAGCACCTAATTAAAGCTGCACTTAAATCATATATAAGTTGGTTTTTTTAATAAGGGCTAGGGGTGCAAGTTATGGTTTTTCGGATTGGTGACGTTTGTTCTTTATGCTCTTGATCTTTTGCAAAAAGGTTTGAGTACCCTTTATAATAATTGCTTTAATAATATATTTGCTTATAAAAAATTATAAAAGGTGACAGAAAAATAAAGTTACTAGAATTAGAAAGGCATCTATAAGGCGTTCAACTTGGACCAAAACTTCCCTATTTGTCAGAGTCTTTCAACAATTAACCACTGGCATCTGACAAATTAATTTTGACTGCCTAATCTTAGTGATCATTGATTTTACACGTGAAAGATGAACTTTTCACTGGCGGCTGGAATGTATGGAACAGACTTTTGATGTAAAATTAATGAGAATCCTTAGCAGAACTTAATTTCGAATTATTTGTAATTGATTACTCAGAAACAGTATCTCTACTCATCGAAGTTGACCAAAGAATCTCCCTTCACAAACCACAAAACAATGGAGGAGTATATAATTAATGTATGAATAGACACACAATCTCATGTCTAAATAATAACCATGCTCATTTTTGGGCCAGGGCACAAGAAATATTTTTGTAAATTTCTAATTCGAACGTGAATGACCTGCCTTTTAATCGAACCAAAGAGATAAATTAATTTTTATGTATATAAGCTGCTTCAAATACTTGACCGCAATATATAAAAAACAAACAGCCCTTGACAAAAAGACAATTTCCATATGATGGCACCTATTACACACAATCTTTTAATTAAATGCATTCAGTAGTGTTCATGGATACGTTTGGAAGAACTTATGAAAATAAACTCATACAAATAATTTATAGTCTTCTCATAAGTTTTTTTTAGGTTATTTCCATAAACTTATCACAGAAGCTTATGAAAATAAGATGTTTTTAGCTTATTTAAAAAAGAGCTTATTAAATAAACGCTTAATTAAATTGTTTATCCAAACGTATCTTATATCCTAATTGAAGGCATCAATCCTTCACATGGACAATACTTCAATTTTCTTATTGAAAACAAGAAATAGATAGTTCTGGTGCCTGGTGAACTGATCAGCTGAAAGTTATCGCGATTTATTAATCTTTTAGAGAGTACTACTTTTCGTCTCAATCATCAAACACATTGCTTTTGAAAATAATGAAACTTGTAATCTTAGAACCAGATTACATTTAGTAATTAAGAATGGACTAGTAAAGACTAAAGATCTTATTAATTAGTTTGCTGAAAGTATTAGCTAGATTCAAACCTTGAAATTGTCATATATTTAAAAAAAAAATGATTCATCAATTTTAAAAAATGTTCCCCAAGAAATTGGACACCATGAGGTTTTGGATCCACCTAGGGGTTTACCTAGGCTAGTTTTTGATGATTTGACTAGGGCTATCTTATCCCGTGTTGTCTTTACTTTCAGTTTGTTTTATTGTTTTCTTTGATCTCTTTTGCCCTTTTGATTTATCAAAAAAAAAATTCTGATTGGATTGTATCAACGACCTAAATATTTCCAATTTTATATTACTCTTCCACGCTAATATGTCTGAAATTCTGATTGGCATGTACAAATGTACTACTTTGGTTTCTTAATATGTCTGAAAGAAATTTTTTTTATAAGCAAAAGAAATTTATTATTTATTAATAAAATACAAATGTTACTGTAACTCATATACCTAATAGAATATATATACAAAACACTAAGAAAACGATTTCACACACTACAAAGAAGACATACACCAATATGAGAACAACCATTGCCTCCAACTATTTTAGACGAGAAAAACAAAGATCAATATCTCATCTTATCAGGTACAAGATGCACAACACATCAAACTTCTCCTGGTTGAAAATAATATCATTACACAATATCTAAATGTTCCAAACAACCACAAACCAGAAAATCATCCGGACCTGATTTACCTTTCACCAAACCTCTATGGTAAATAAAATGGGACCTGCTATCATGCATAAGGCAAAACAGGCACAATACCCACCCAAGCATAATTAAGCTGCCAACCAAATCTGAAAAGAAAACATTAAATATTTTTGTTCAGCTGTAATCCGCCAGTAATTCTGGGTTAATAAGCTCTTCTTTTCAGCACGCGTCTATAGGTATCACGACAGCAACAAGTTGCTTAAGAGATTAAATAGTAAGTAACTAAGTATGAACTTTGTGATTAAAGGTTATGCAACGAGAGGGGTTGGAGTATGAGGAAAATCATTCGTGATTTAAGATGACTAGCTAGTAGTATCTCCGGCGCGAGGATCAATTTCACACCTAAAAAATATAGTGGCACTAGTAAGAGCAAATTACACACACACACACACACACACACACACACACACACATATATATATATATATATATAAGTAAATGTGAATGTTAATGATCGAGCCATACATACTATATTATATCTTGAGCCCTTATGAATAGTCAATTTTGATTAAAGTTCACACACATATAAACACGAAACAAATAATTAATTTTGGACGACCTCCATAAAAGGCATCCACTTTAATATTGGTTGAAGAAAAGTAAAATGAAGTATTTATTTCTGCTTTCAGTACCATTTGTCACACAAATGAACAGTACCTCTTAGCACATTAACGAAGATAAATTCGAGTTGACGAAAGATGCTGCATGATAACAAAAATAAGGACTACATGGGTACTTTAAAACAAAGTTCATTTTGCTTTTGCAATTCTAAAGTTTAAACAAAAGCATTACAATTTGTACAAAAAAACAAAACAAAAGCATTACAATTAATCCTGCCACACTTTATATAGTGGTAGATCAAAGTGGGATGAGAGATTTGCTGTCCCATTTTGATATATCATACTTTGTCCCTATCAATATTATCTTGCCAAATATTCTATCCTTATTAAATTATAAGAAATTTCAACTTAGGTGACAAGATATCATTGATGGGATAAGATGCGGTACACCAAAATGAGACATCAAATCTTCCTTCGATCAAAGTGATAATCTTAGCTCCAAATCTGGTTCCTGAGTGTCACTTGATTCAGAATTCTGACTGCTCGAGCCCACGGATCCACTTCTATGGTTCTTGGTATCTACGTGTTGTGAGTCCTAATTATAGAAGCAAACACAATGAAGGTCATTTTGAGTTTACAGATACATTACCAAATATATCTTTTATGCGTGCAATATCAAATGAGATACATATGTTGAACAAAATTCCTTACATATAGATATAGGTTAAGTAAGGGTCTAGTACTTACGTTGGGTTGAGCAGAAGAGTGGGTCTCTAAGATGGCATTGGCATGTTCCCATGATCTGGTTTGAGATATAAAGAATTTCACATATATATCAACGAGAAATTCATCATGACAAATAACTACAGAACAAGATCAAAGAACAAAATCAAACATGCATGCATAAACACATATGAATTACTCTTTGCTCATCAATGACAAAGGATCTAATAGGGCTTGCAGATTTAAGTACGTACCTCGCTGTATTAGTTGGCTGAGAATTTCCATATCCGATGTTTGTTCTTTCGTATTCTGGTAGGCCCATCTGCACTAGCAAATAATGTTGTCTATACTCTTTTGCAGCATTAGATGTGAGAATTAATTAGCTAACTGTACATAATGACGAAAATGATTTCAAAGACAGCATTGGCTTTTCTAATAAACTTTTATGCTTTTGATATTTTTCAGCTTGCAGAACGCACTATTCATCCCTAATCACCTAGGGTTAGTACTACTACTACTACTACCCTTGCACTTTCAACTTCAACGGAACATAGACAAAAGTTAGTTCAAATTTAAAAAGAAGATTGCTAGGGCTATGTTATAAAGTATACACTTTTCAATAATTAGAAAGATAAATATCATGTCATATCATTACAAAAAAGGTTACAAGGGTTAGAAAAACAACCACCTTGATTGCTTTGGTGTACAATTACAGCCAACTTGCATAGATAGATTTTGCAGTAATAGATATATTTTGTGAAACATGCTCAATCATCACAACAGAATGAAAATGAATAAGTTAAATATATAGTACAAGTAAAAAAAACAGTACAATTAAAAGTATAAAACAAATTGGGATAAAAGAAAGCCAAAATTACGCGTACCGCAATGTTTGATTGGAATCCATAAGAAGCTGAGTATGATGTAGATGAGGATGAATAAGATAAAGATGATGATGGTACTGATGAATATGGTGTTTGCACTCTTGGATCTTCCTGCATGTTCATGAGGAACAAAACTCCATTGAATTCCACAAATTCAAGTAAAAGAAATTGCTATTTATAAGACATGTTTGGATTAGATTATTCTTGAAGATATATATAATGACTTAATTACTTTTTTAAAAATTACTCAAGAATTTTTTTATTATAATTAATTGTTCTGAGCAAAAGAAGGGAGAAGTGGAGACCCTTAATTACCTTGTTAAAATTAGAAGGGTAAGGACCATGTTGAGGAGGATGATCATAGCCAGAGGCCATTTGACCATGTAACCTGATTCTCTCCAATTGTGCAACACCTAGTCCTCTTTGGGGTTGCTTTGGCTTGTATTGATTGTTCTTCTTCCCTTTCCTTGAAGAAGAAGAAGAACCACTTGCTCTTTCATTTCCCATGTTTGGCTCTCCAAAATAACTGCTACCCATATATGCTCTTCTCTTTTTCTTCGCTGTGTGGTGAGATATAGAGCTGGTGGCTTTTGCAAATCCCTGAAGAACTGCTTCCACTTGCAGAAACTTTAAATCAGAGATCTATCCAATGCTCTTTTAAGCTTGCTATAGCGCCTCAAGAATAATTGCATCGCTGGATCAGATTGTGTATAGATTTCAATGTACTATTGTTATATATATATATATATATATATATATATATATATATATATATAAGAATTTGATTCCTATTATATAAGTAGAACTCTAAAGTAAAAAAGTAAAGGGTTATCCTCTCTTAGATCATTTAGTAAGTTAAGATTTTTATATAGTTAATCAAAGCAATGATAAATAATATCTTACTTTCTCGATTTAGAATTTTACTCACTTTTTTACGTTCTTTACTATAATTTGGTTATTATATTTATAATGATTATATTGTTTATTAATCTCCTACCTATTTGTTATTTGGACTTTGACTATTTCTGAAAGCGATTGTCTCTCATTTATTAAGCAAGTTGTATGAGTTTGAAAATATCCATTGTTAAATAGAAGTGTATTTTTTTTTTATGAATCAGAGCCATTAGATTATTAGTGATATTTCGGGGTATCCCACAATCATCCATTTTTTAGACAAATTATAAGACTAATCTCTGATCGACTGTTTAAAGTAGAGAATTAACCCTTAATTTTCACAATCTTTCAATTAGAGTATTCATCACTAAAATTCGAAATTTTGTTTTTTTCCTTAGGCGATCGAGATGCGTGTCACTCAACCAATCCTCTATTATTAGATATATAGAAGTGTATTTATCTTTAGTTAAGTAATTTTTTAACAAATCAAAATTATAATATACTTTAAATTAAATTAAAAATAAATAGTTAAAAATAAATATATGAGAAACTTTTTCTTGTATGTGTAGTGCTAGACACTGTAGCCACCAGCCTAACTGTAGCCACCCCCCACGAGGTAGGCTGCAACTTCAATTTTTTATGTCTTTATTTATTGCACATATAATGGTAAATATTTTAATTAGGATTTAATTAATATGTACTTTTAATGTAAAAAGATTTTTTAAACAGTTAATCAATCAAAAATTATCATATAAATTAAAATGTTTGACTCTTATTTTAATTATCTTAAAATTTACTTATATTATGATTTCTGATTAGTTGACAATATAAAAAATTTTACACTGAAAATACATAATAATTAAACACTTTCAATTATTGTATTGTTTTTTTCCTAGATATTTGCTCAAACCTTCTTTCCATTAAAGAATTCGACTAGTGTATGCTACGCTATATATATTTGCCGAGGATGATGATGAGGTTGGCAGCTCTCGCTCTCTCAGCAATCAGCATATTTAGTCTTGCAACAAAGTGACGCATAAGTAATAATTTATTAATTCTCCGATTATTCTCTATTTCATGGTTTTTTTAAGGTACTTTTATATAAGATCATTTTGATTACAATGATAAAAGTAGATAACAGAGCTATGTGTAACTAAATATTAAAAAATAAAAAGATATCAAAACCCTAAGTAGGTTCCACTTTGCATGTGGTTTCCTAGTTCTCCCTCCATTTGTCTCGGCTGATAGTACCCTGAAGGGCCTGAACTGAAAATCCCCAGCGGTAAAATACAAAACTCTACTTAAACTTTCAAAGCAAGTTAAATTTAATAGTGTTTAATTAAATTAATTCAGTCCAAACATGAGGTAAAATCGAACCTCAATATATTAAATTAGACTAGGAACTGTTCTTCATAAATTCTTTCACGTGGTACATTAAGCAATTTTTTAATTTTTATTTTAATATATTTTCCAATTTATTAATTAATAGTTATCACTATCAAATTTGCAGATCATTTATTTATTTTTATTTAATTTTTTTCCTTTTTGGGATCCATTTTAAAATATACTAATTAATAGTTATTATTACCAAATATGTTGATCGTTAATTTATTTCTGTTTAATTCTTTTTCATTTTACAACAAAGATTTATAAAATAAAAATATTCATATCTATATGTTAAATTAGTATTTACTCTTTTAAAAATGGTTAAGGCTATGTTTGGCAAGATCAAATCACTAGCTTATAATAGATAACTTATAGCGGATGAATTTGTAGCTCTATTTAGTAAATATTTTTTTTACTAGCTTATAACGTTAGCTCATTAGCTTAATTATAGCGAGTTTTTTTCAGAAGTTACTTGAAGTAGCATTTGTGCTTATAGCTTATAGCGTATTATTTTTCTCTCATTTCCATCCTTACTATTTTTTTAAAATTCCTCATTTTATCCTCTGTTAAACAAAATAAAATCATATGTTAAATAAATTAAATAAATAATAGAGAACTAACATGTGGTTGTTCTGAGTGGAAATGAGTTCGGACCCCTTAAGCAAGTTATCGGGATTCAATTCCTGCCTCTTGTGTATGGAAAAAACCTGATTGGGAGGGAGCAACCCTTAAATGTCGTTCAGGTCCCCTAACGGAGATTAATCACTGTTTACAACGGTGGATATTTCGTACTAATAACATGGTTAACAAAATTAAATAATAAAGAATATATGTCATTTAAAGAATAATATATGTCATTCTTAATTTTTTTTATATTTCAATTTAAATTATATTAGGCATGTCTTATTTTTATATTTAAATATTTCCTTTTCTAATTTATCCTTTTTAGATTTATTTTTTTGTGTTTAATATTTTTTAGATATATTCTACTTGAATAATCATGTATTATCATTTATAATTTTAAATACTTTTTAAAATTTTATATTTAGTTTATAAATTGAAAATTACACATGCAATGCACAGTTACTAGTCACGAACATTCTTTTTTATTTTTTATCTGTCTGTTTTAAAAAAATTATTCATATTTATTTGTTATTTTAGAAAAGGGACAAATTATTAATTATTTTTCTTAATGAATTTAATTGATATATATATATATATATATATATATATATATTGTCAATGTAAAGATTTTTGAGCAGTGCTATTCATGATGAAAATTCTTTCGTCAGTTTCGGACGAAGGCAAATACAACATCCTTTACTTTCTTTTATATTTTCTTGTTTTTATTATTATTTTAATTATATTTAAAGAACAGAACGCAAGTTTCACATCACATTTTTTAGGATTCGTATCCCTTTTTACAAAAAAACCATTAACACCTTTTAGTATTACTGAAGATTTTTTACACAGATAATCAATAAAAAATTGTCACATAAGCTAAAGTGTTTGACTGTTATCCTAACTACTTTAAAATTCACACACATCATGTTTTCTGATTGGTTGTCAGTGTAAACAAATTTTATAATGACAGTGTATAGCAATTAAACTCTTTCTTAATTTATCCATCATATTAATAAATGAGATAAATGATTAATAAAGTGGTAATAATATTTTAAGTGTTTTAGTGATAAATAATTTAATCACATATAATTATTTTTACTTATTATCCAGATTACTATTGACTTTCTTAATTTTTGCATAACAACGTTAAAGGACATATAAAAAAGGAGTTTGAATCACAGATCCCAAAAATATTTTTTTTATTTTTTCAGTTTCAGAATGAAAATGGCTTAAATTTAATTTTAAATAATTAATATCTGATTGAATTAATTACAATCCAAAAATTTATGTTGTTTTTGAATCTAAAATAGTAATAGGACAAAATTTAGGTAAAATTAGGGTACGTTTAGATAAACAACTTAATTAAACGCTTATTCAATAAGTCTTTTCAAATAAACTAAAAACCACTTATTTTGATAAGCTTTTCTGACAAGCTTATGAAAATAAGTTACAAAAAAAAACTTATGGAAAGAGCATAAACTATTTTAATAAATTATTTGTATAAATTTAATTCCATAAGTTATTCTCATAAACTCTACATAAGCTCTTCGAAACGCACCTTAGTGCATGTGATGTTGTCCTCTAATAAAATTACAATAAGAGTTTTAACTTTTAGTTGTTTCTTTTGTCAAAAAAAAAAAACTTAGTTGTTTCTTCATTTTTTTAAAGTTTTTAATAGTAATCTGCAAGAAAATAATATAGTTGATTTTTATGAGTAAATGTTCAAATTGGTCCTTCACAAAAAATATGGTGATATTTTGGTCCCTGAGAAATGAAAATACCAATTTGATTTTCAAGAATGTAAAATACGAGTCAGATTAGTCATATTTAGATTAATTTTTAGGGACATTTTAATCCCTGTCAGGGAGTACTTTGACCCATATTTTATATTTTTGAGGATTAAATTGATATTTTTCATTTTTCATAGACCAAATGTCATCCTGATTTTTTGTCGAAGATCAATTTGGATGTTTACTCTATTTTTATTAGACAACATACAAACCCCATAAAAGACCTTCCGTAAAATTTTCCAAAGTAATAAAGATGCTAATAACGCTTAATTAATAAGGAGGGGTTTACTTAAAGATTTAATTGGTATATACTGTCATTAATGTAAAGATTTTTTATACTGTCGATCAATCAGAAATTGTCATATAAGTGAAAATATTTGACTCCAATCCTAATTATCTTAAAAATCATTCTTATCATAATATCTAATTGCTTGACATTGTAAAATTTTTTACATTAACAATGCATAATAATTAAACTCATAAACTAAAGATTGCTATAATTCAAGCAATATAATCCTAATTTTAATTTTAATATAATAATAGAGTTATAATTAATTGTTAGAGATACCAAATCTAATTGAGCTGTTTCACGCATAGTTTGTGGGTCATATTTTATGAGTTGTTTGTGTGGTGGAAAGTGAGAATATCCTCCAATTTATTAGCCAGACATGTGAACCCGTGCAAATTACAAGAAACCCCACTAACCCCACCAAAAGAATGTCATTTGTAAAATTGTTGCTTAAGCAGATGACAGATCATAAACACATACAAAATGTTATTGTTAAAAAGATATATAGTTGCTTTACGTTATTCGGGGATCTGCTTCCTTCCTTTTTTTTTTTTTTTTCCTCTTCTCTTTCTTTACTTTCTTCCTCCTCTTCTTTCTAATCTTCTTGGACACTAGGGTTGCGCTGATGGAATTGGTGACCTAAAAGTAACTAGGTACTTTTTCACAAACCAAAAAATTTATTAAATGAGTTGAAAAGATACTCTAACTCATATACCGATCAACTATGAATGTTTTAAGTTAACACACACTTGTCAATAAGCCCCATGCACTCAATTGAACAATTACACCATCCAGAAAAATAAATTTTGGCTCCCTCCAATTTTGCATTTAATTAAGTCTTCACCAAATCAAAAGTGCCAATGAAATCAACCTTTACCTACTTAAAGATAATTTCATTTACCTGTAACCATAAGAACCACACCATTGCAAATCAGACCAGCATTCGTAGTTTTCAAGCTTTTTTGCCGAAAGATCATACCCGCATCACTACAAAAAAAGAGTGTTTAGCGATAATCAAATGCAATCGCTAAACCATTTAACGATCAATTTAGCGATCACCAAACATGGATAGATTGCCTAATCGCTAAACCGTTTGGTGGTCGCTAAATCGATCGCTAAACCTTTTTGCGATCAATTTAACGACCAAATTTTCATATTTAGCGATCGATCAGGTGTGATTGCTAAATTTGATCGCTAAAAATACTTTTTTCCTATGTGCATGTTGTAGGAAAAAGTCTTTGACTGTTAGAGGAAAAACCACATACGCGCACTACCATTTATAGAAACTAAACCATATTGATCTAGAAAATTTGCATGACATCAATAAGTGGTTAATAGATTCATGTTCCTCATCATGGCAAAACACACAAAGGTTGTTGCAGGTCTGCACACTCCTACAAATTAATTTTTGTCTCGTTTTGACAACTTATCTGAGAATGTTTTCTAGTAGAATGCTAATACTTTTAAAATTTAATGGAGCAATTTGAGCCCAATGTTTCCCGAACATTGTTGCATCAGCTTGTTTAAATCGATTTTGCGTTTCTAAATATGCCAACTTGACAGAGTAGAATACCGACGACTACAAATTTCAAACCCAACTGTCCAACTGATTCTGTTTCTATGTCCAGGAATTCATTAGCGACCATAGTTCATCAAACACTGGCATTTTCCTTGTAACATCCTAAGAAATAAATAAAGGTATAAAAGATATTAATTTTAGCAAATAAAATTAATAGGGTGTTGGGAAGGCTTAGAATTGATGAATTCAAGCTTTAAGGGTAGTATAATGAACAAAAGAATAAAAAGGAAAGGTTTACAGTTGAAAAATCAGTCACAGTGGCATGAGCACGCCCGTGCTCACGTTGGGCATGCCCGCATTGGAAAAGAACGGTTTGAGTCACGTCATGCTCAAGGGGAGCACGCCCGTGTCGGAATCATGCGAGTTTGACATTGATTAGCACGCCCGTGCTGATCGTGAGCACGCTCATGCTCTATGTCAGAACGCGTGAAAAATATATTTTAAAAGAGGGAAGTGTGAGTAACCCTATATAAACCAATCTTAATACTATTAGTGCGGCTACAAACCCTATTAACACTCTAAGAACTCTCTCTTGCTATCCTTGTGAAATCAAGGTCTTGGAGAGAGTGAGATTGGTCATGAAGAAGGAGCCTAAGAGGGAAATGAATTATGAGATTTTGGAGGATTTTCTTGACGTATTCGTGGGAGACGCTTGGAGATTCTTAGAGGTCTTTAAGAGGTGAGTAAAAGCGACATTTTCTCACCCTTCCATGGTACAAAAGAATTTAGGGAAAGGGGTTTGAATTATATGATGATTTTTAGAGAGAATTCAATGAAAACATACATGTTTTGGTCAAATCCTACTTTCCAAATTTGGGGGTTTCATAGAAAACGAAATTAATGTTTAATTAGGGAATTTTATGATATGAATGTCGTGAATGTTAATTTGTTTATCCGAGGTGAACCTTGGAATTTCCTTAATGATTGAACTGGTATGTTGCTATATGAGATATATGGTATGTGTATTAAATGCGATTAATATGTCATGTATGTTTGCCATGAATAGAATGATTTAATGATTGCTTGGCATGTATTTAATACTACCATAGTAGGAGTATTAAGGATTTGAGAAATACTACCATTTTAAGGTTATTGACCTTGTGAAAAACATCACCATTGTAGTGATGCTGACAATACCACCATTGTAGGGTATTGTGATTGAGAAATATCTCATGGTTGGGGTATCGAAAAGAGACACATCACCACAGCAGAGATGTCGAAAAATATCACCATTGTAGAGATATTGAAATGAGAAACATCACCACAACAAGGATGTCAAAAAATACCACCACTGCAGGGGTATTGATTTGGTAACTTCACAACAGCAGGTGAGGTCGAAACACTCCTCATGAGTAGGGGTGGCCAATGGGACGTCATTGTTGTGTGCTTATGATTGGTAGAATAAGTGCATGGGTTAAATACTAATTGTTGATAATTGAATTATGCGATGTGTTGGTCTGTATATTTACATTATTAACATTATAGAAAAATTATATTATTTTCAAAAATAGCAGATTCCATTGTAGTCTTTCCGGTTATTGCGTCGGCTGAGAATAACATTTTTTGCGAACTTATTTTAGAACTGTTTTTATTCGCTGGATTATCATCTCGTTAGTTCTGTTATTCTTGAGACCGAGGAGACTTGAAGACTAGAGTTTTTCCTTAGCATTATCATTGTTTTGGTTAGTATTATGAGGTACTGGAGCCGTTTGTGGCTATATCTTAGTTTATTTCATTTTACATGTCTGGGTTTTAGTTGGCGCCTAGTTTTAAGAATTTCTGGTTTACTGATGTTATTTCAAATTTACGGAATTATTAATGTAAAGGTTATTTTGAGATTAATATTATTACATAAAATATGATATTATGAAAGTTTTTCATTTCACTATTTTTATTTAAATAATTTTGTTATGGGTTACTAATGTAACGAAGGGCGTTACATTCCCGATCAAAGAAAGCTCTTCACCAACTAAGGGATGTATTGGATTAAGATTTTGGATGCGTTTGGAAAAACTTATAGAAAATTTATGAAAATAGCTTATGGAATTAAACTTGTACAAATAGTTTATGGTATTTTCATAAGCTCTTTTTAGCTTATTTCCACAAACTTGTCAGATAAGTTTATGAAAATATGTTGTTTTTAGCTTATTTGAAAAAGAGCTTATTGAATAAGCATTTAATTAAGATGTTTACCCAAACACACCCAAATTAAAAGATTTAAAAAAAAAATTCTCATAAAAAAGTCTTGTGGTATTCAATCAAGACTTTTAAGTAATCTAAATAAGTCTTGTGCTATTTAATCAAGACTATCGAGATTTTTTAAAAAGTGTGTCCAAATCTAATGGTATTCAATCAAGATGGATTGTGGTGTCCAAGACTTTTAAGTAATCTAAAAAAGTCTTGCGGTATTAAAAAACTTCCTAATTTCGATAGATTATTTTCTAAGGTGGATTTGGTGAGACTTTGTGTGAATTTTTAGTAAGTATTAGTAACAAAAAGTTTCACTCTAACACATGAGATTTATCAGGATTTCCCAATTCTTATTTCTCTTCACCTCTCTCTCCCTCCTCCTCCCTCCCTCCATCTCTCTCCTTTCTCCTCGTCTCTCTCTCCCTCCTCCCCCTCTCTCTCCCCACGATTGCCGTTCAACCCAACATAAATTACCAAACAAATTTTAATTAGTTTTACTTTTAAAGCGCTTATTTTTAACCTTAACTTCAAAGCAGCTTTTAACCCTACCCATTGTCATCCCTAATCTAATTATGACACATCAAATTTATATACTTTTGATGACAAACATATCAGTTACAAGTACACAATAAAAGTATAGAATGCTCTATAATGTTGTAATTAGAGTTTATGTGTTTATTCTCCATAACGGAAATAAAATCTTATTTATAACTTCTGATTTTTTATTCTTCACCATGTGTTTCTTTCAAATCTTCTAAATTCATGTAATCCTTTCAAGTCTTATAAATTCTTATGATATAAATCTATTAAAATCCAATCTATAAAATCTTGATTATAAAATAATTTGAAAAAAAAAATCTTATAAGTCATGAGATTCCTGCATAGTCTTTAAAATTCATGAGACCTTTCTGTATCAAAATAATCTTTTAAAATCTGAATCCAATACACTCCCCAAATTCTAAGTCCACATCCTCATTCCAATTTCCAACATCTGCAATAAAAAGTTTCTTTATTTTCTAAAATCAAATAAAATCTAGGGAAGGAATCCCTTGAAGAAATGGAACTAATTCACACATCATTCCAAAACGATGTACAACTTCCATTGCCTATTTTTCTTTGTAGACCTAGTTGAAACCATCCATAATTGTATTTCCAGATTGTTCAGTTCGTCCTAAATCCCTCCACCAAAAGCCTTGTTGGAAATTTCGATTAGACAAAGAGATATCAGATGAAGGTCAAAAACTTCCATATATAGATTTTCGAACCTTGGCATGGAGAGAACTATTCTCCTTTCACAGCTTCCGGGAATTCCATTTACCAAGTAATGCTAGATTGAACTACTCCAAATCTTTAATGCCTAAACCACCACCTTCTTTTCATTTCCATACATAATTCCCATTTATCTAAGCAATAAATTCTTTCCCATTAGCTCAGCCTCATACGAAATTCCTCTAAATTTGAGATAGTGTATAAAAAGGAAAAAGGTAAATTGAAAGGCTCAATAACACTGGGTTAATAATAGAACTCTACCACCAAAAAATATATATGCCTTTACTTTCAAGATATATGCCTAAAAGTCACTACTTATTTATTTATTTATTTTTGACCACAGCTGCATCCACTTTGAACTTATCAGTTAGTGACGTGAAAATGCAGATATGCACTTGTACCTTTGTTAATTATCTTATTTTCTCTGGTCTAGCTACTTTGAGCTGTGTTTGCAATCGTAATATTTATTTATTTATTTCCCCTGGGATTACTATTCTATTGTGCATGATGCAAAGCATTGAGGTAAACTTAGTCTACTCAGCTATGATTGATTAACAGAAAACTTACTCAATCAAATCGCGTGAAACAGGTGACTTCAAATATATAATTACTATATATGGTTCTTTCTCCTAAAATAATTTGTTTCTACGAATGGTAATTTGGACCTTAATCATTGGATACCCGCAAAAAATATTCATGATAGATAGGATAAATATCCATTTGGTGGATACGGGTACGGATCTAGATAATTATCCGCAAACAAGAGAGGGTATAGATGCCGGTACGGGTACTCTAGTATCCACCCCGCCCCGCACCCGCATATATAAATATATATATTTATATATTTATATTAATACATATAATTATAATTATATATCAAATTTAAAAATAAAATCAATGTAACATACGGTTTATTAACTATTTTTCCCTTTCAGATTTAATCACCTACTGACCAAAGCACTAACAGCATCCGCTGATGTTCTTTGTGTTATTTTTTCCCTTTTTCTTACTTAAAGTGCGAGTAATGGATGCGGGTATGGATATTTAGATATCCAGAGAATATGGGTAAGGGTACTTAAGTTGATACCCATGTGGGTACGGATCTGAATGAATACTTTTTTTCAAACGCGGATATGAAAATGGATATTATAGTACCCTATCCAGATCCAACCATCGCTACTCATTTCCCCTTTTTTGCATATGAAAAGAACGCGATTTGTCCAACTGCTAATAGACTCATGCCACGTATGTGTGTTAGTCACGTTCGAATGTCACTAAAAATGTTCTGATGATATTTATGCTCGATATATAATTAATGTAATAATCAAACACATAATCTTCCTTCTCTTTTTCAGTTGTTTATAATTGAAGGTATTGAATAAGGAGAATACTAACGAGTATCCTGAAGGTACTGATTAAGAAAATTAATAAGAGAAGAAAATTTTCTTTGGGAATTGATGCATTTAGTATTTGAAAAAGTGAAATACTTAATTTTTCAATGAAAACTTATTATTTATGGATTCCTTATCTAATGCCCTAAGGATACTCATTAGCATGAACCTTGAATAAAGATCTAAAACATAGCACAAGGTAAACATAGTCATTCTATCGTTGATTAGTTTGGTTACCATGGCCATCCTTTCGGGACATGCTTAAATTTGAAGGCATTGAATGGTTCTATAAGACAAAAATGATTACATATAAGCAAACATTTTCTGTCATAATGGGCAGCCTGGTAAATATGTCATTGAACAATTACCCGTATAGGGGTGCTCACGGATTGGATTGTATCAATTTTGAGGGGAAAAAATCATCTAATCCAATTCCTTCGATTTTGTTCTTTAATCATTCGATCAGTTTGATTTTAAAATCAAATCAAATCAAATCCAATCCAATTTGATTTATTTCAGGTTGTATTGGATTGGTCTTCGATTTTGCTAAAAAAGCTATAAAATATTAAGTATGTCCTTCGTCCATCATTTACACATATATCAACTTTTGTAAAATTGATCCTTTTGATTTTGAATGAAAACAAATAATTTCGGTTCATACGATTAACTTATTTAACAATTACATTAACAAATTATCCTTGGCTAACTGGAACAATGGTACACAACACAATACAAGTTTGTAAATTCTGATCCTCAAATAACAAATAAAGTGTGTTTGCTTATAAAAAACAAATTTATATAAAATGCATTCCGAATACCATATATAATCCACAGAACACAATCAAATTCTTGAAAGACTTTGAATATAATTTAGACTAAGGGATTTGTGAAAATGCCTGAGTGAAATTTCACTCAACTGATCTAATTATATATACACTTTAGGGAGTAAAATTAATATAATGTGTGATTTACAAGATCATAAATGTAGCTATAGTTCCTAAGTATATGCATGAAATCTTCTATGTACATGAATAACTATTTATCCTTAGGTACATGAATAATTATACAAATTCCAATACACTATTTGATAATTCCAACAAAAATATCAAAGAGAATGAAGGTGTTCGTACATATATAAAAGTATAAAAAACAATGTTTAAGTATGAGTAGTACTATAATTTCAAAAATAATAGTACATATATATAGTAGGTCGATTTGGATTGGATTGGATCGATTTTCACTAGGGAATACGAAATCCAATCCACTTTAATGAAAAAACGGGTTTTGCGAATTTCGATTTTTATTATTTTTCGGTTCATTTTTTGTGGTTTGAATTGGTTTGGATCGGTTGATGAATACCCCTAAGGGAAACACATGCGTACTTTTGCCTAAGTAAATTTTTGGCTTAATTGCACTTTTGGTCCCTTAGGTATTACAATCGTGCAATTTTAGTCCCTCAGATTCTAATTACGCCAATTGGGTCCTTTAAGTATCACGATTTTGCAATTTTGGCCCCTTAACATTCAATTGAGTCAATTGGGTCCCCCATGTATCACGATTGTTCAATTTCAGTCCCTTTGGTATAACAATAATGCAATTTTTTAACATCAATAGCCTACGAAGCACATGTGGGGCTGATTTGGCACTTAGTGAGGTCAGCTTGGCAGCTTACGTGTCATTCCTATATGGCAATTAGTGATGTACATTTCACCGTTAAAGTGTGTGAGATGTCAATGATGCCACATAAAAATGCTCTGTAAGCTGTCAAGTTGACCTCATTAAGTGCCAAATCAGTCCTGCGAGGGTCACGTAGGCTACTGTCGTTAAAAATTGCATTGCCGTAATACATGGGGACCAAAATTACACAATCGTGATACTTGGGGGACCCAATTGGCGCAATTAAAACCTGAGGGACTAAAATCACACAATCGTGATATCTGAAGGACCAAAAGTGCAATTCGTTTGTTATCATTCATAAGCCCCTAGTTTTTCAAAATGTTTTAAAAATCGAATTGGTCATTGAATCGTTGAATTCACGTTTTAATGGTTCTACCGCAATCGAATCGGCTTTAATTAAATACATATTTTTAATTTTATATAATTTATTCAATAATAAAACAATAAATTAACTAACATACAAATAAAATAGCTTATAATAATAATCAAACAATATATATATATATATATATATATATGACAACATGTTAAATTTCAATCAACAATAAACATAACATTCATAAGTTCATAGCATTAAGATTTAGTTTAAATTAGTCTACCATAACACAATATTTAAGTTCAAGTGTTACATAATAGACAACAATATCCATGTCCGACATTTAGAACTATAAAATAAAGGCTAAATTACTCTTAGTCCCTTATTTGTTTTAATTTATTCAACTTGGTCCCTCTATTTTAAAAGTGTCGGAGTTGGTCCCTTATTTACCAAACATTAAGCAATTTGGTTCTTTTCGTTAAGTTATATCATTAAGTTTTGGCTAAATTACTCGTTTGGTCCCTCATTTGTTTTAATTTATTTAACTCGGTCCCTCTTTTACTGAATTTATGATTGATTCAATTTAGTCCTTTCATCTAATATTGTTTAATGTTGTAGTAACTAGAAGAGTCAAAATGAGGTGAATCAACTGATTCAGCAAGTAAATACACCTTAAATTTCTCCGTTCTTATCAAAGCACAACAAAATTCGGGTGTAATTAAAGTTTTGAAGTTGAGATTTCAAAATTACCTTCTCTTACTTAATAAAATCATCAGAATAGTACTTTCCCACAAAAGTGAAAATATTGTCAATGTTACAAGTTTTATAAGCATCCTTACGGAGTAGGCTTAATTAGCTAATGAGCTTTGGGTTAAATATTTAGGAAGCGAGCTTAACATTTTATTGACCTATTTTAATTGAGGGAACTATATTTAGTTTTAAAAAAAATTGAAGCAAATATATATTTTTTCAGAATTTTTTTGTTGGGAACGGTTACCCCTGCCTGTCTGAGAACAGATCCTCCCGAGTATAGTGGAAAGAAGTAGGATAGAATATATAATGGATAGAATTTTTAAATTGTTTGGATTGAAATAAGCAGAAGAGAAATATGAAAGAAAGAAAAGTTCAGTTTTCTTTCCACTATTTTGGTTGGATAGAAAAATAGAAAGAAAGAAAATGAGCTTTTGTTGTAAAGACATATTTGCCCTTATTTATTCATTAACTCTACAAAAGACAAAGTGCAATGGCCAAATGGGAACAACGCAAAAAAAATAAAATAACTTTTTCTCTCCCAAAATCATGCCTCCTATTCTGATCTAATTGGACCCTCTATACCAATTTTTTTCTCTCCTCTCTACTTATCCTCTATCCCAAACAACTTAAGTGTTAATTTTCTCCACTACTTCCATAGTTCCATCTTTCCAAAATCCACCTAATCAAACATTGCATAAAGATAATTATGATAAGGATCAAACATTTTAAAATATAACTAATGGGCCCTATCAGAGGCGGATCTTGAACAAAAATTTTGGGGGAGTCGTAATAAATTTTAATGCATAATTCAAATATGAGTTTAATTGTTTCGTATTGTTAGTGTAAAGTTTTTTACAGTATCAACCAATGATATGAATGACTTTTAAGGTAGTTAGGATAATAGTCAAACATTTTAGTAGATTTAACAATTCATAATTGGTTGACAATGTAAAAATTTTTCACACTCACACTGCATATCAATTAAATCCTTCAAATATATAATGTCATATTATATTTTCTAAAATTTAATTTCAATGTAAAACTCAGAGTTGATTAAAAATCAATATTAAAATGAATGACTAGGAATTATCTTAAAGTGTTTTTGAGTTTTTTTTAGAGAGATTGGACTTTTTAGTATTTTTTTTTATAGAGTTTAATTTCTATGCACTGTCAGTGTAAAGTTTTTTACACTGACAACTAATCAGAAAGCATAATATGTGTGACTTTTAAAGTAGTTAGGATAAAAATCAAACATTTTAACTTAATGGCAATTTCTGATTGGTTGACATTGTAAAAAATCTTTATACTGACATTATATACCAATTAAATCCATTTTTATATATAGGTAAAAAATATTTTATAATTTTTTGGGGAGCCAAGGCTCCCCTCGGTCGTTAAGAAGCTCCGCCCGTGGGCCCTATAATCAATTATATTGGGTTCTTGCATGCTAAAAGTTGTGCCTATATCTCTCTAATATAATCATCTTTTTAGAGTGGAGAGGATCGATTTCGAAGACATATTAAATAAGAAAAGGACGATGGAGGGAAGTTGAATCTGTATGGAGGGAATATATGGTATCTACTATGGATTTGTGGGCACATGCAACCTCTACCACGGGATTCGAAGAGGAAAATGAACCCTTGAAAAATGCTCAGTATTAAGAGAAGCCAAACAAAAGCACCCCACCACAAGTTCCAAATCCGCATAAATCAGTCAAAATCATATATTATATCTGAACCTCAATTTTTTATTTCATTCAGAAGTACTACACACACGGGGACTTTAGCCCACATCTCATCATGGTTAAGGTTTAAAACTAAATATATTGAAGAGGTTCTCTCTCTCTCTTTCTCTCGGTTTGTGTTTGGGTACAGAATAATATAGATCCTTTTGTCACAAACTTTTGGAGAAAAGTAGAAAAAAAAAAAAAAGATAGAAAGAATCTTCGAAAATTATTTCAGGATCGACTCAGGTTGAGTAGGCTTCAGGTTTTGAAGTGTGTGACGATGATACTTTCTGTATTTATAGGCTTCAGGTTGAGTGGGCATTTGCGTGACCCAAGTTGGAGGTTGGCCCAATAAGACCTTTGATTTGGGGGCTTTGGGAAGGACATCCCCAAATTATTAAGGACACCCTCATAAATAGTATATTTATCAAAATACTTCCATTAAATACTTTCACTCGCAAATTAGGTATTTGCGAGTGTACAAATTTTTATACTCTCGCAAATAGCTAATTTGCGAGGGATTAAAATTTTTTAAATCACTCGCAATTTAGCTATTTGCAAGAGTACAAAAATTTGTACACTCTCAAATATCTAATTTGGGAGTTTAAACAAAAAAACACTAGCAAATAACTAATTTGCGAAAATTTACCTTCTTTCGCGAATATCTAATTTGCGAGCGTCACGTATAATTTGCGAATATTTGCTTTACTCACAAATATTAATTTGCGAATAAGCAATTCTCAAAAAATAATTCACTCGCAAAAATAGTATTTGCGAGTCTCGCAAATATATATTTGCGAGAGTGCAAACATTTTTCCCCCTCGCAAATAGCATATTTGCGAATGAGCCAAATGATAAAAAAATAATAATTTTAAGGGAGTATTTTGATAAATATACTATTTATGAGGATGTCCTTAATAATTTTGGAGGTGTCCTTAACAACGCCCTTCATTTGGGACCACAGTCCAAAACAGATATTTTATCCAAAAGTTGCTTGTAAAAATGCCTAGTCTGAATCAATGTTATAAACTAAACCACGTTGAGTTTAGTGTCACAAAGTGTGACTAACGGCTGCTCATTCCCCCTGCCTTCACCCTTTAATTAAAATGCATTATTGATTTGTGTACACCTTATAATCTGGATTCTTATTTGTAGCTTAAAAGCTTTCGAAATATTTCTGATCCCATATCAATGTTTTGCTTTGGTGGAAGATTTTCTTAGAATATAATAAAACTACTAGAAGTCTCTATGCACTTTTTACGTATATATACTAATTAGGACTACGTTTCGGCACAACTGTAAGGGGACATTGGACAGTATACAAGGAAATAGTCCTAAGTCCTAACCCACATGTGGAGAGGAACTGCAAAATTCAACACAAGGCTTGCCTTTAGATATGAAACTCATTATAAAAAGTTTAGGCAAATTTTAATAAGTGCTTTTAACGATATTGATTAAGAAATTAAAAAAAAAAGATTTTATAATAAAATAATATAGTTAATATATTGAAAAGTGATTTTTTTAATTTTCTAATAGAATCTTATCTTTTTTTTTTATTTCTTAACCCGTGCATACAAGTCATTGGTTAACAGACCTAAAAATTTATAAGGTCCCACTGAATACTTGGAAATGTGACACCATTAAATGTTGGAAATAAACATAAATATTAATGAGTTATGATTTTGTTTTTTTTAAGTGTGAAATTATTATTGATAGGGGACAGAGCATGTCACAGAAAATTGGGACAAAAGATCTCCATCCTAATACAATTGGTCCTCCTTGTCTCGGATAACCAACATCCCCCAGTGCTCTTATACTCTATCTTGGATATGATTTATTTATACACCTGATTTTGATCATATCAAGCATGATTAATAAGTTAATATTCGATCTTTGACTTCATTTGTTTTGTGCGATGTATTGATTAGGAGCGCGCAGAGTCTGCTTTGTATTATTTTGTGGATCAATCATATGTTAAGAGGGCCTTTACACTTTGTTTGGATTAGAATAGAAGTGGGGAGGAAAGAAGTAGGAGAGAAAGAAGTAGGAGAGAAGAGAAAATGAATAGAAAATGAGTAGAGTTTTAAGTTGTTTGGATTGAAAGAAATAGGAAAGAAGTAGAAAAGAAAGAAAATATGAATTTTCTTTTCAATTGTTTGGTTGTATAGAAAAGTGGAAAGAAAGAAAATCAATATTTATTGTGAGGACATATTTGCCCTTAAAATGAAATAGTTGTGGAATCTTTAGTCAACAATTTTTGGACCCTGTATGCTAAATATGGCGTGCAACAATGGACCCTAACCAACACGCAGACACAAACATTACCTCATTTGGTCTCTATTATAAGCAAAACTTAAATGGAACATACATATTAAGGAAATTGATTAATCTTATTTAATGTTGTTAAAAAATTAAGTATATTACCTAAAGTAACGTTCATAGAAAATTTCAATTTTCATTAAATACATTCCAGATTGAGGTATTGAAAAACAAAATTGGTATTAAATTATGGATATTCTAGGAATAATGTCATTAAATAGGATGAAATTAGTTGAAATATACGTATATATTTGACCAAAAAATGGGACTTTTTAACTTATAACAGGGACCAGAGGGAATATTTTTTAATACTATTTGTTGATGAAAGTGACACTCCAATAAATTCCAGTTTTGCCTAATAGGACACAACAACACTGAAATTCTTTAAAACAAAGAGCACTCTCTCTTGGTGCAGCTAATTTAGCAAATCAAACACAACTGATGTAGCATCTACTTCTTGCTAATTATAAACCAAAGAGCTGCGTAGCATCAATCAACAACAATATTACTAAAAATTAAAAAAAAAAAACGTCATAGAAAAGTCAATTGCATTAACCTTTCTAGCAAGATCTTACAAACATCTTGTGGTACATATAAGCATAAAAATACGGGTTAGATAATTACATATCATATCCATAAACATATTATATATCAGCCTACAAATCATCTACACAATGTTTCAAACTGTACATCCTTATTTTGTTCATCAACTCTCACCTGTCAAACTTCAAAAAATTGATTGTATTTTTTCATAATGGACACTGGTTCATGTTTGTCATTGTCCTGATGTAATTATGACCTGTTAAGTGATATTATGTTTATATGATAACATTGTTGATCGTAGATGTAAATTATTTCTCATCATTACAGGTAAGGTGGGATGACATAAAAGCTGCTAGGCATAATAGGGACGAGCAACTATTGTGAGAGGCAGAGTGTAAAACAGGGACATAAATGTAATTTCAAAAAATAAACTCCCCTTCTCCTTCAAAAATCTCTCCACCGAAGGAGAGATTTTATGTGTGGTGGGTCCCACACATTTTTTTCCCTCTTCCCTCTTTCTCTCCTTTGCCAAACAGTAGAAATAACCTTTTTCTCCCCACTTTTCTCTCTTCTCAATTTCTCTCTTCTCAAAATTCCCTTAAACAAACAGAGCGTTAAGGTTTTTATATTTTCATCTGAACATATCCAGCGCTAGAGAGTAAACAGAGTAAGATTACCTTTGTTTAATTTAATTTTGATGCGATATATATCTACAGGAAAGATTCAATGGCACAGGTACAGTGGTTAATGGCACAATCTTTGGGAAGAACACTGCTCTTTAAAAAAATGATTTGGGATCAAAGACATATGACATGTGTCGCTTTTGCTAGTATTTAATCTTGGTCTGCTCGAATGTATGTATTATTTATTATCCCTAAACATTGATAGCTTATAGGTTACTTGTGACATTGTTTTGGAAGAGAAAAGCAGGAATACAAAATTAATACACTAACTAAAATTTAGATTTTTTTGTTTTTTCCTTCATTAACCATTCTTCATGATCTTCTTTTACATACATACACACAAGAATACAAATTTTAAATTCGACCATTTTCCAGATAAAAAAAATTCCATCTTTTTCTTTTCATAAAAAATAAAAGCAGGAATTTGAAATAGTTTTAATTAATTATAATGTCTAGTCTTGACTAATGGAGCATCCACATGAGATCATGGATGACATACATATACTCTATCCTTTTCACGCGTCATTCAGATTTTCTTCTCTGATTAATTTGGTTGTTTTTGAATAAAAAGTATTCACTCAAAGTTAAGTTTAAATAACAAATTGGTACTGATTACACTTTTTTTTTAAATCAAGAGGGTTCTAAGCCCAACGAACAAAACAAAAACTAAGAAATAAGTGAAACAATGCGGGATAATGTAATCCAGAGAGATCACTAAACACATGCCTGACAAGCTCCAGACCAGGTTCAATTACCTCATGAACTCCAAGCTTATTCCATAAATTATAGTTAGCCGGTATATAAATATATATATATATATATATATGTGTGTGTGTGTGTGTGTGTGTGTGTGTGTGTGTGGGTGAAAGTCAATGTTGAAATTATTATTTGATGCAATCTCAACCATACCGACGATGTCATTTCCCTCGATGGTGAAATTATTATTTAGATCCCACACACATGGTTGGATAGTACTTATTAGTTCTGGGTTGAATGAATTATTTACACTTAACTTTGGGTGCCTAACAAAACCAAATCCGCACTTCCTCCGCATATGAAAAATTTGCTTCCATGCATGCATGTGGTCGTACTGTTGATTTTTCTGGCTTTGCAGTTTTGCAGTGTTCTTCATTATCAATGCTTCATTGAAATAACAATGGTTATTGGCAAGATATTTTTGAGTATAAAATTCTGTTCCTGACATATACCATTGTGTACACACTTCTATAGAAAGATTTGATGAGATTGTTTTAGACATGTCGTAAACGGGTTACATGATTTAAATTAGGATTTAATTGATATGTACTATTATGAATTAAAGTGGTGATATTTGGACAACAATTTGTTGTCCAATACCGTATATACATACGATGCACAATTAATTTATTGTTTTATTCTTTTTCTCCTTCTAATCTAGTGTTTCACAACATCACTCAAATCTGCTACGGTGTTGAGTATTGATGTCTAACTTTGTTGTCAAAATATAATTTCTCTATGAATTATCATATCATTGACAATCTTTGACTTTTGTAATAACTAACTTAAAAGTCATATTTGGGCTGATGTATGATTGACTAATAATGTAAAAATCGTTATACTGATCATAGTGTAAATTAAAGTTGCACATACTAGATTGTAAATTAAGTTGTCATGCCATCCTGCGTCCTCCGACACACTCTTTAAAGTTGCAGAGGCCAGACTCTGTACCTGTCTGACACGGGAGGATATGCTCCTCCACACGGTCGGTCGGTCGCTCTTTGTAGAAAGAAATGATCACATGAATCTGGAGGACCATGTAAACACTCACATCCCTTACCTATAAATATGAGCACATCCCTAGAAGTATTCAAATAATCACATTTGAGTACCTTTGCAGGTACCACTCCCCTTTCACTCCTCCTCTGCTGAAGGAGGACTTCAAAGCAGAGCTACCACTCACCGTAAAAGTCAAGTAAGAATCTGAAGCCTACAAAATCTATAAATTATTTTGTGCACAAGTTGATAATATTAGATTATGTTTGTTTTCTCGTTGAAAATTCATGTTAGGCCACCGCAACAAAATTTAACTTTTACAATGGATGATAAAAAAATAACGATTATGTCACTGCAAACTTAACGGCAATCCAAAAAGACATTTAGTATTTTATTAGCTATATTTATATGATTGATCGGGCTTTCTCGTATCTTGCTTGGCATTATTATTATAATTAATTTTCAATTTATCAGTGTAGGAATTGGAATTTTACTGAAAGTACCTATAGCCAAAGTACCTATCTTTTTTTTTTTTTTTACTGGTGAGTTAGCTCTTTAGATTAAATAGATTAAAAATATATACGCATCGGATAAGATTAATTCTTATCAAAACAACTGTTTTTTATGGTAAAATTTGTTTTTAAGCAAAAGTCGTAATGTTTGGGTAAACTAATTAAATTGAAAAATAATTGTTTTTAGGAGAAAAATGTTATTTTTAGAGAAGCTAGAAGTTTGAAGCTTATTTAAAAAGCTGTTAGATTATTTTGAAACCAATAACATTCTTTCTATTTCACTCCTTCAAAAGTTCAAAACTAACTAACAAGCAAATATTATTAAATTATACAAATAACTTCATTCATTTTTTTTGTAGCTTATTGTTTAAAAGTGATTTTTTTACACAATCCAAACGAAATAGACTATATTAAAATCATTTTTCATCAAATACATCCAAACATAAGCAAAATTATATTATAATCGATTATAATAATAATCATTGATTTCGTATACAAGGTTACTAAAATAATCCATATTTAGGAGGTAGCAGCTAATTCAAACACAAAGGAATCCGTTAGACCAATTGACTTGTGCACATTTTATTTTATAAAAAAGCTCAATTTAAACCAACTTGTTACAGAGTTTCAAGGCCTGAGCCCAACTTACAACCCAACTTATATGGGCTCAGTCAATTGGGCTGCGAAGTGCCGTTTAATGTTAGAATTGGCTTGGCTGCTAAGCCGATTAGCGTGGCTTCATAAGAACAAAAACAAACAACATGATTTGCAGAACACAAGATAAGGATGTAAAGCCTCGCCATTCAATTCCCTCCCTCTATCTCCAGTACCCATTTTGTGTTTCGCCATAAAGACTTCATTTTTGCAATTTTTTGCAAAATTCTAGGACCAAAGTTTCTTTGGATTTTTTTGGCCTTTTGAAGCTTCCGAGGTACAGATTCTGCTTCAAACCATGATGGGTCCTTGTTTTTCTATGCTACTTATCTTTGTGTGGATTTTCCAGTATTCTGTTAAAATTGTTTAATTGAACTTTGGGCTCACTTCTTACTGTTACAAAGTCTCTTCAGAGCATTCTTATCCCACTCTTGCAGCTCAATTCACTAAGCTAATTTTATTAATTTTGGAAAAGGACTCTTGGGGTTTCATGGCCTCCCCTATTATTTGTATCAGTGTGGTATTTCCATGAAATGAGCTTAAAAAACTTGTTTTTTATTTTTTTATTTTTCTTGGGGTTCAATTTGTAAGCTTGATTTGCATTTTAGACTCTATTTTATAATTTGTGGGGATGGGGTTCAAATTACTTGTTGTAATTTAAGCATGTAGTTCATAGTATCATATTATGTTACATTCTGATGGAATTGCAAATATTCAGAGGCTGATAATATGTGCTTTGGTTATTTTGATAATAGCATTGTTGACATCAAGGAGATAATTGAACTTTGTCACTGTGTTGGATTGCCAAAACCAAATATTGAAATTCAACAACAATTCAAAGTTGTTTAGATTTTGAGCAAGGCGAAACAATTGGGGATGGTGCTTTGAACACTTCAAAACACCATACACGAATGAAGTGATAAGATGAAAATAACAAATCATTTTGTAGAAGCGAATAAACCATTTTAAGGAAAATTATATCATCATAAACAGTACTAACCAAGTTAATTACCATGGCTATACTAAATCGAAATCCCAATTTATGGTTTGCTTCTAGCATTTGTCATGTAGAATGAGGAATTCTTTGACTATCTTTGACGTAGTAAAATTCATACAGGGCAGTTTTCATGGAGTCATGAGAATTGCAATGTAGTCAGCATGAGTATTTACTGACTTGCAAAAGATGTAGCTATGCTAGATGTGCTTGTGCAGACACTGATGCTGATATATGGAGCATGTTAAGTAATTTGATTCATTTATTTGTTAAATTTTGCATTCTCAACTAATGATGTGATTTATATGCAAAACTGCCATTGTTTTTTTTTTCCTTATATGATGGCTACCTAGGTAGTTAACTTGTTACCTAAGCCCATACTGACTTTTCACATCCTTCATATGTTCTGTGAAAATGACACCAGATGAGCTGATTCTGAAATATAACTGAGTTTTACAATTCAAGCCAACATGAACCCTGTAATTCCATGCTCTGTCAGCAATGTTTCACTCATTCCTGGAATTGCCTTTGCAACAAGGAAGAATAATTCTTTAACAACACTCAGTTTGTCAAGGAGCTCTGTAAAATCTGGATCATCAACTCGGAGATGTCTCTTACCTTCATTTGTTGCCCGTGGAGTGTTTCCACAGAACAAAAGGAGATTCTCGTTTCATAAAAAATCTAGAACCTCCATTTCAGCCACAGGAACAGAAGTAGCAGTAGAGGAGCCAGGTTCACCTGTTGCAGGTGAAGTTTCTGGTGAAACTCCTTCAGATGAAGTTGGAATAAGTGACGATTCATCTCCTAAGTCTGATGTCAGTCCTGCTCCAGCTAAAGCCAAACGTTCAAGACCTGCAAGGAAAAGTGAGATGCCTCCTGTAAAGAATGAGGATTTGATTCCTGGGGCAACTTTTACTGGGAAAGTTAAATCTATTCAGCCATTTGGGGCCTTTGTTGATTTTGGAGCTTTCACAGATGGGCTTGTTCATGTTTCAATGTTGAGTGATAACTACGTTAAGGATGTTGCAAATGTTGTTTCTGTAGGGCAAGAAGTGAAGGTGAAGCTTATTGAAGTGAACACTGAAACTCAGCGTATTTCTCTCTCTATGCGTGAAAATGCTGACACTGGTAAGCAACGTAAAGATGCACCCACCAATGCAGAGAAAGCTGGACCTGGGAAGAGGAGCACTTCAAAACCCAGTCCAAAGAAAAATGGCGTTAAGAAAAGCACAAAATTTGTCAAAGGGCAGGACATGCAGGGTACAGTGAAGAATATGACTAGGAGTGGTGCTTTTATATCTCTTCCTGAAGGGGAAGAAGGATTTCTACCCGTATCTGAGGAACCTGATGATGGATTTGGTAACGTTATGGGAAACTCTTCGCTGGAGGTTGGTCAAGAAGTCAGTGTGCGTGTTTTGCGTATTGCAAGAGGACAATTAACATTGACTATGAAGAAAGAGGAAGATATTGCAAAAGTGGACTCAGTACTTGGCCAAGGGGTTGTCCATGTTGCAACAAACCCTTTTGTATTGGCTTTTCGTAAGAATAAGGATATTGCTACATTTTTGGATGAGAGGGAGAAAATTCAGAATGAAGATGAAAAATCATCAACTCCAAGAACTTTGGAAGAAATTAAGGGAACTGTCAAGGAAGGGGAAACTGTATTGGATGTTCCTGATGTGCAGGATGAACCAGAAAGCATTGAGACATTGATAGATGATGTACCTTCTGCAGTAAATCATACTGCTGAAGATGATATTTCTGAGGAAGATGCAGGAGCCAGTGCATTTGATGGTTCCTCAACAGCTATTATGGATGATGAAAGAAACCAAGTTGGCAATGTCTCTAGCCCAACGCTGGGTATAGATGGTGCCACAGAGAAGGAAACAACAGAGGTGGCTTCTGTAAGTTTGGCTGGTGAAGGGGACCTGTCTACTGTAAATCCAATTATTGAGGAAGCTACTCAGACAGATGTCACAACAAGCAATGTACAAACTGACTCAGCTCTTGAAATAGCTAATGAAAATGTAATAGAAAGTAGAGTTGTTACAGAAGACGAAAAACAATCACAAACATCTAATGCAAAGGAAGAATTTGCTGCTGCAGCATTAACATACAATGACGCGGTTGAACCAAGCCCTGATGAAATTGGTACTATTACAGGGTCAGATATTACATCAAGTGCACCAGCTCCCCAAGAAACTGCAGGTTCTGTGTACTCTATCTATCACTCTTTCTGCTATACAAATCCATCTGTCTATTTAAGTGTCTCATTTATATTTACACATGGAAATACTGATTGTAAGTCCATTCCCAAAATGACAACTAAAATTAAACATATTTATTCAATAAGATGCATGCAAAGAGCCTTCCAATTAACTTATCAAATAATGTCATTTGCATCACAAGTAGATGACAATGTTGGAATTGTTCTTGAGAACAATGATGGTGATACTAGTTTAAGTGGACAAAATGGTGAGTTGTCTCCTGAGGGCAGCTTGAATAATGGTTATGCTTCAATTAATTTCATTTCATGCTTGCCTATTTCAATTTTGGCTAATCAATTTTGGTAGCAAGTTTTCTAAAACTGGTTTTTATTTGATTGATCTTTATATATAAATCATGTATTACATGATATTGCATCCTTTCATTTCCAATGTGATTCCAATCAATTAGTTTTATGCAAATGAAGCAATTGTCCTCATTATAATTGGCCGCTTATTTGACAAGTGGAGGAATTTTTTTTCTTTACTTTGATTATACTTGAATCAACAATTATAAAGAGAGTGTTCTTGAACTGTTAACCCTCTGTCAACAGATGGAACAGGAGAAAATGATCAAGTTCCCTCTCCTAAAAGTCCTGCCACTGAAGTTGTAGAAGGTTCCATTGATGACCTGAAAGAAACACCTGCCACACAGAATGAAAATTCTTTTACCTCAGAAGCTGAAGATAAAGAGGTTGCAATTGCATCTGAGAAGAATGGCAGTGTTGGAGTTGTTCCTGAGAACAATGATGGTGATACTAATTTGAGGGAACCAAATGGCGAGTTGTTTCCTGTGGGCAGCTTGAATAAAGGTTATGCTTCAATTTATTTTCAATTCCTGCATGCCTGGTTCAATTTGGCTAGTGAATGAAAATTAGTAGCAAGTTTTCTAAAATTGGTGTTTATTTGATCTTTATATTTAAATCATACATTATTGCATCCCTTTCATTTCCAATGTGATCCCAAGCAATTAGTTTTATGTAACTGAATCAATTGATCTCATTATAACAAGTGGAGGATTTTTTTGCTTTGCTTTTGTTATAAAGGAAACGTTCTTTAACTGTTAATCCTCTGTCAACAGATGGGACAGAAGAAAATGATAAAGTTCCCCCTCCTGAAACTCCTGCTACTGAAGTTTTAGAAGGTTCCATTGTTGACCCCAAAGAAGAAGAGCAAAATCAAACACTGGCCACACAGGAAGAAAATTCATTTACCTCACTAGTTGAAAATAAAGAGGTTGCAATTGCATCCGAGAAAAATAGCAGCTTATCTAATTCTAATGGGCAAACTGGTATTACTGCTTCGGATCAAGGCTCTAGTAAAGGTTTAAATGCCATCTTATTTGCATCCTGTTACATTTCACATGTTTTTCTGTGTCAAACTGAAGTAAATATGCCAGAAAGGCTTGAATTTATACATGTGTTTTAGTTTTTACATTTAAATGTCCTTTTTAAACTGTGTGTGAAGTGGAGCATGTGATAGAGAAAGGACTGCATGGTTGCCGTAATTATGATGTAATATAACTGCATTAGATAATCTTTATACTTCTTATTTTTCCATCTTTTTATGTATAAAGGAATTTGTTATTGGCTATATTGCCACCGGGTGCACTGCAATTCCATGTTGATCAATAGCATTGCCTTCGGGGGATTTTAACAGTACTTTACCTTCGTTGATATTTCTTGGTTTTCCTGCCTGTTGTATTCTTTTCTTTGCATTCTTACATAGGACTTCTAAATTCTAGTAGTGAAATGTCTATTCCTTTTTGGTTGATTGCAGCAACTATATCCCCGGCACTTGTGAAACATCTTCGGGAAGAAACGGGAGCTGGAATGATGGACTGCAAAAAAGCTCTATCAGAGACTGGTGGGGACATTATTAAAGCACAAGAATTCCTTAGAAAAAAAGGCTTATCAAGTGCAGAAAAGAAAGCAACCAGAGTAACTGCTGAAGGAAGAATAGGCTCTTACATCCATGACAGCAGGATAGGTGTTTTGGTAGAAGTAAACTGTGAGACAGATTTTGTCTCCCGAGGTGAAATTTTTAAAGAGCTTGTTGATGATATAGCCATGCAAGTGGCTGCATGCCCTCAAGTAGAGTATCTAGTAACCGAAGATGTTCCTGAGGAAATCGTGACCAAAGAAAAAGAGATAGAAATGCAGAAAGAAGATCTTTTATCAAAACCAGAGCAGATAAGATCGAAGATTGTTGAAGGGCGGATAAGAAAAAGACTTGAGGAGCAGGCATTGCTTGAGCAGCCCTACATCAAGAATGATAAAGTGGCAGTAAAGGACTGGGTCAAGCAGACTATTGCAACCGTTGGAGAAAATATTAAAGTTAAGAGGTTTGTCCGGTTCAACCTTGGGGAGGGTTTGGAGAAGAAAAGCCAGGATTTTGCTGCTGAAGTGGCTGCACAAACTGCAGCAAAGCAAGCACCTTTACCAGCAAAAGAGGAACCTGATGTTGCAGAAGCCAAGGAGACCGAGCAAAAGTAAGCAGTTCTATGAATTCTTACTTATTATATAGTTATGAAATTATTAAACTTAGGTGCTAAAATTGGCATAATTATGCCAAAGAAGACATTATCTTGGTGATGGCATTAAATTTATGTATTAGTTGGGACATTTATATGCAAAAAGGTGGAAGCAATGATCTAGTATTTTCTCATTTTCCTTCTCTTTTGCATTCACATATAATCTATATTACTCTCTTTGTACAAAGGATGAAAAGACTTGACTCATTTAAAATCCAGTAAAGAGATGTAAGGCTTCAAATAATATCAGTTTGTTTAATTTAGGTTTTTCTAGCATGTGTTCACCCCAGCTTTCCCTTCATATATTTTATTTTATATATCAACCTCAAATTATTCTTGATATAGGTGAAACTTAACCTAAGGTGGTGGGTTACCAGCACATGTGGATGTCTGTTGTAGATATTTTAACTAGAATTTACATAGTCGAACTCCAAGAGAAAAAAATTTCTGATGTCTCATCTTGCTTTAAATTATTCAATATTCTGCTGCAGGCCATCAACAGTGACAGTCTCTGCCGCATTGGTTAAGCAACTAAGGGAAGAAACTGGAGCAGGGATGATGGACTGTAAGAAAGCTCTTGCTGAAACGGGAGGTGATCTTGAAAAGGCCCAAGAATACCTGAGGAAAAAGGGTCTCTCCTCAGCCGACAAGAAATCCAGTAGGCTAGCAGCTGAAGGCAGAATCGGTTCATACATTCATGATTCACGCATTGGGGTTCTAATTGAAGTGAATTGTGAAACTGACTTTGTTGGCAGAAGTGAGAAATTCAAAGAGTTGGTTGATGATCTTGCAATGCAAGTTGTGGCCTGCCCGCAGGTGCAATTTGTATCCATTGAAGATATTCCAGAGACTATTGTGAACAAGGAAAAAGAACTTGAGATGCAGAGAGAGGACCTTCTTTCAAAACCTGAGAACATCAGAGAAAAAATTGTTGAGGGAAGGATATCAAAGAGGCTTGGGGAGCTTGCACTTTTAGAGCAGCCTTTTATTAAGGATGACAGTGTTTTAGTGAAGGACTTGGTGAAGCAAAGTGTAGCTGCTATTGGAGAGAACATTAAAGTCAGGCGTTTTATTCGATTCACTCTTGGAGAGACTGCTGAAAGTGACACAAAAATAGCAGCATAAGTTGAGAAGTGCCATAAAGCATGAATGGTAATAAGGGAATCCTTATATATGTTACAACAACAGCATATGAAGAAGTGTGGAACAGGGTGAGACTAGTTTTGAAAACAATATGATACTTCATAATAACCAAACGTGCAGTCGGCATGGACACATTTTACTAATCTGTATCCACATTGAGATACACGAGTACAATAGTTTTTGTTAATTTTCTTCTGTTTGTATGTTGAAAAACTAGTTGATTCATTTTTGAATTACCAGTTGCATTAAGTTTTGAATTACGAGTTTCATTAATTCTTGAACCATTATTTCTGATTTAAATTATCAAATCTCTTTTATAACTGTGGAAAGATAGCTACTCTTTGCAAATAGTATCTATTTATAACTGTGAAAAGCATTTATAAGAATTGAATTTTGCTACTTTTTTTTTATACATCCTCAACTCTTACTAACTGAACTATTAACATAAAATTCTTGTGGTGTCATATATTCTACTCGTTTGAAACAAGTTAAAAATATAACATAATACGGATATTGTGCACAGTTAAATTTAGAATTCCCAGTGACAATTATTATTATGTTGTCTATGACATGGTCACATAGTCATGAAATACCAATGCTTCCTATGTTCAAGCGTTGTTACTGTCTTTTTTAAGATGACATACTTGATACATATCAAGAGGAATTTGACTTTTTTATAACCGTGTCTTGAGGATATATGATAACAAGATCCTGTGCACCAAGGTGTAATACTGTAATGGATTACCAAAAACATTACTGTGTTTCATAATGATCATACAACCAGCTAAAACCAACTTTGGTAAGATGCCATGTACAAACAAGTTGACAGCATTGTTACTTGCTCAACTTATGAATTCACACAACTAAAAAAGTGGCATCACCCAAACAGTGAAAAATCCTTTGATCTTGCACTCATCTATCTTGGATTGCAATACACGCCATCCCTGCCTGCACTAGATACTTCTGCTTTGATGCCTTGCAGGTGCAAAACGCCAGAGGTCAACAGCAATATCTACTTCCTTCTTCTTGTGAAATTTGTATAGTTTGGGTACATCAAATCGAAGCTGGCAAAGCAAGAAAACAAAATAAGATTTCAACAATAAGAGACAGGTCCAAAATTGCACTTATGGTTACTCCTCAAGTCACTTGTATAAGAAAACTATAGAAGTTGATATGTCAAATGGAAGAACTTGGGCGTGGCATCCATAAATAAAAAAAGTTAAACATGAGCTATTAAAGAATAGACAACATCCCGAGACACTTCACTCAATTAATCTGAAAAGTGAGGTTCAGGGATATAGGTGAAGAATACAGATTTATTGAGTTTGGCCAGATACTTTACAAAGTCCAATGAGTTAGCCTTAATGATAAACTGAGGATGTTAAACTAATTTGTCATCAATAGTTCAAGTAATCTTATGTTGAGTTTGAGACAAGGAAATAAATAGATGTGTATTTTGTTATGCAAAAATAAGGTTGATTTGGTCCCTGTACTTTAATTCCAACAAATGACGTTATAACACCAATAAATGGAAATGATCAAATTAAAAATAATTGTACATATTGGAACCGATTTCAAAAAGTTTTAGACCAAATTCAAAATCAGTATCACGTATAAGAACTAAATGATTAGTTTAACCTATTATATTTTATAAAATTGTAAGTATATTTAAATCAAATTTTTTTTTCTCTTAAAAACTTTTATATTAAAATAGCTCTATTTAGAAAATTTTAAAAACTTTTTCTAAAATTGAAATAAGCTAAATTAAAGATGTATTGGATAATGCGGGGGTAAGGCTGTATAGATTTATCCTCGTTGGACCCCACAAGGTGGGAGCCCCATGCACGGGACTGTCATTTTGAAAGATATATTGGATAATCTATTTATCAAATTCAAAACTTATAATATTATACGAAAGTAAAAGTTACCATGGAAAATAATTACATGAAGCAATAATGGTGCAAAAGTTCTTATCTCACAAATAGTTATAACAATAAATGACTCTAAGTGGCCTTACGTTTTGAGAAGAAAACAATTTTCAATAAAGATCTCGTGCAATGATAATAAACAAAAGTCAAGGACAACAATTGAAGAATGAGGTTGTTATTTTGCCATAGACAATTATATGTTGCATTATCAAGAGTTAGGCCCCCAAAATAATCAATGATTCTTATTGTTGAGCATGATGAGAAATATGCAGACTACACTAAAAATGTTATCTACCTTTTGATTTATTTCATTGTATATTTGTATTCCACAATTGAAAATGAAAAAATAATCATTTATCAACATATTCTTAATATATTTACATTGTAATCATTTTCACACTTTTTTATATAAAAAATTAGATATACAAATATTACAAGTTTAAAATATAAAAAATAACTTGCACGAGCATTGTCTCTATAACTAGTATGCAGTATACTTAACTCACCTCGCATAGAACTTCAGCACTGCTAGCGTTGAAGTCCCTTAAGGCTGTTCGTTTCACATGCTGCAGTCAGATAAAATTGGACCCATGGTATTGTCACATAAGAGGGCAAAAACCTCTCATACTGTTGAGAAGCCATTAGAATTATAGATTACAAGTGAACTCATGCTTATGTATTATTGTATTATGTTAGATATGGGCCCTAGTGGGCCTAATAAGCAGCAGTAGTAGAAGAGTTAGTTGCAGTAAAGGTTAATAAATAGGGAAAGGGAGGGAAAGTTGTATTCATTCTATTGATTAGTTGGAATTCGGTTGGGGAGAGGCTAGGCTCTCGAACTCCTGGCAGGGCAGTTAACTCTCTCTCTGTGTATCTTGCTATTCTGGATCTCTGTTTTGGGAAGTCATTTCCCCAGGGATAATCACTAATAAAGGAGGTATTATTCAGTGAATTTCTCCATTGAATTAGCCAGTTCTATCATATTAATAAAACCTATGTTGCTAAGGTATTGATATGCAAATATAAATTTCATACATACACGTATAAGCTTCATCTTTTGAGTGAATGCCTGTGTCCAAATCACTTGATGTAAAAAAACATATCATTGATAAATGTCATGCATAAACTCAAAGTGCTAGCCAGATGCATCAATATAGTATAGAAAAAGCTTCATATGATAATGGCACATTCCTATAAAGATTTTAATGCAAAGGTTCGAAACAATCTGATCAGGCTTGAAGAACTTAATTACTCGTTCTAATAAGTACAATTTAAGATAAAAATGACTTACATCTCTTGTTGAAGTCTTATGCAAGGAATAAACAGCTTGAGAAGCAACCTGCCAAAGCAATATATGAAACATAGGTATATTAGAATTCCCATCAATCATAATAACCAGAATCCTTGCTATTGCTTACCTCCAAAGCAACAAAAAGAAAATCCAAATCTGCACCCTTTGTCCGAGTTCCAAATGGAGGATTCATTATAACTGTATCAACAATTTGACCTGGAGAAAGTACCAAGATAACCAATATGAATGTGCCACAAGTAATTTTCAGCAACATATAAAATCGGTTTGAATTGATTTTCTGCTACATTTCCCCTTAAATTGATGACTACATCACACAGTCACGTTGTTTGACAACTACTAGAACAAGTCAGCAATAAATCGAATACTTGTAAATAGCATACATTGGGTGCGTTTGGAAGAGCTTATGGAGAGCTTATGAGAATAGATTATGGAATTAAACTTATGCAAATAGTTTATGAAAATAGTTTATGATCTTTCCATAAGCTGGTTTTAGCTTATTTCCATAAGCTTGTCAGAGAAGCTTATGAAAATAAGCTGTTTTTAGCTTATTTAAAAAAAAGCTTATTGCATAAGCGCTTAAATAAGCTGTATATCCAAACGCACCCATTGTCCAGAAGTCATAATAAATGATCCTTAAACAATATACAAGTTACTGTAAGAATTAAGAACTCAATTCAGAAACACAGTTTGATATATTATGCTCTCAATTAGAAATCCTGGATACATAATTAGAAGCCACTTTGCACATCCACAGATCCACTTAAGAGCAACACAGGGAAAATAAAAAACGAAAGAGATAGAAAAACCAACAAATTTAACCTGGCAACAAGCCTTCATTTCAGGTTGTTGTTGCTCCAAAATGACAATAATAAGTATTAAAAAAAAAGTGTCAAGATCTACATGATCAGACTCATTTTAAGTCCATAAAATTCAACAATGAATTATGAATACAATGAAATTCCGGGTAGGTGGCGTAAAACCGCAATAGTTCTAAGTTCTAACATAAACCAATTTCCTATAAAGAGAACAACCTAACACCTTATACATAGAAAACAGATTTACTATTGCCAAATCGAAATAAAAATGAAGACCAAATTTTATTTCCAAGCTTGTGCATCCTGAAATCAACAGGTATCATATGACATGCAACTCAAATGCTTATAAACTTGTTTAGATTCAATTCTTCAATATTTTATATAATAAAGGTTATTCTCCAAGACAAAAAACCATACAATGTTATGGTATCATAGGACAAAGATGATGTGGAAACCTACCTCTCCATCCCAAGTCCTTGACATTAGACTGAATAAAATCCATGTCCACCTGCAGTTTTAATTGAGTAACAAAGGAATAGTGCATCAGTTATTAGTAGCCAACTTTAACATAATTATTGCATTAGATAAAAAAAATCTATTTGTTTTTCTATTAAAAAAACTATTTATTGCATCCATAACATTCTACCAATCACTTGTCATCTCCTCTTATTCTATTAGAACATCAAGACATTGACCTGAATTTTTGCCATTCAACATACTTAACTTCTTAAGAGACTTGGATATCATGAAACCTATGCACTTATTTACCATAATAATCAGCAGAAAGGCAATACCTCAAGCTCCTCAGCATTAAGAGCTGCTATTTCAAGAGATTCTGGATCAATGTCAATGCTGAGAACATGTCTGAACAATGCTAACACAAATCAAGAGAATATTAGATATAGTAATATGAAAATGTTTTACTTGATTAAAAGAGGAAAACGAAGTATTTGGTACACTCTTACTAAATGTGAATTTGAATTTTGGAATTTAAGACTTGATTCCAAAAGGAGGATCTCTAAGTGACCAAGCATGTGAAATGGTGTATAGTTCAGAAATTTGGAAATACAAATTCAATCAAGATACTTCCTGCAGGTTCTATACAATAGTAGTTCAAATTTTAGTCTAACGAATGTGATTCTAATGTTGGCTCAGATTTAGCTAGCATAAAAACAGGAAGAGAATGGGAAGCAAAAAGATAACAAACTAATAAAAGATGCCACAAAAGTACAAGGGGGAAAGATGCAACTCACTCTGCACTCAAAAGAGCAGCTGCAACACCTAACGTACCGCAACCACATCCAAAGTCGGCCACTACTTTGTTGCTCACGTCCCCAAAAGAATTCTCTGCCTGGTTCATGCAAATCACAAAGGAAATAGGACTTTAACAATGTGGAATCACGATGACTATTCCTAGATTAAAAAAAGAAAAAAACTACATTCATTCATAAACTTTTGACAAATTCAGACACACTTGCACGCCATTAGATTGATTCATTCACTACAATACCCTCCCCATCTTTCCCTACCGTAGGATGGTAGAAACTAACCAAATGACTATCAAAGCACCGAAAGCAAATATTCCGAATGTTATCTTAAAACCCAACAACTACTCAACAACAGTTGGTTGAAGCGAGCTGCGCCCCTAGGCGAATCTTACCTGCAATGTTATGGGTTCGAGTCATGAAGTTGCCACTATAGGGAGGACTTTACCTAATCAAAACCTTCAACCCAACATTGCCTGAGTGATTTATTAAACCAAAAAAAAAAAAAAAACTAGTTTAATTTGTTACTAACTAAAACCATAAATAGATATTAATAATCACATCACATGTAATTTTAACTAATGTGTTGCATATACTGGGGTGGTGAAGGTCAACTTCCACAAATGAAGCATAAATAAAAAAAAAAAAATACCCATTAACGAGCACCACAAGATGAATATGGGATAAGTGAAAAGAATCCAACTTTAGCATACTTTCAGAGTAAAGTATGAAACTTTGAAGGGACAGACATGAAGAAACTGATAAGGAAAGAAACAAAGTGAAATATGGTGGAAGCTGAATAAAAGGGTTAAGGGGAATACAGTGAACAACATTCGAGAAGCGATATGGGGTCCTGTAGGGTACTGTTCAAGCTCCACCTGCAACAAGAAAAGAAAACAAGCAAATTTGATTGATTGGGAAGAGAGAAGAGAAGGTACTACTACTATCTATGATATATATGAGAGTGAGGAGTCAGAAAAAAAAACACAGAAACCTTTGGGTTAGGGAACTGAACAAGACTACCGAGGAGGCTTTCCAATTGCTTCAGCTTCATGTTTTCCGGCGATGAAATCAAATACGCGACGGCGATGGAAAATGGAATTTTCTTTCATTTCCCCTCACTGTTACTGACATTTTCTCAATCAGTTCCAGCTTCAACTCGGGTGGGCCGGACCCTTTGATCCGGCCCAGAATTTGGAACCCAGCTCAACTTAACTATTTTTTTAAAACAATTTATTCTCGCAATTTTGGGTATCCTCAATTGATAGTCACAAATAAATCCCTTTCGAGATGTAGATATCATCGAAGTGGATTTTATCTTTTCCAACATGAATCGAACCCCTAACAAATACTTATAAAATTCAATTATCTACCAACTGTGTTGTTGAGTCTTGTTAGTAGATAAGTTCTTTCTTAGGATAGAGAGGAATCACACCCCTAAACATTCCAGGTAATATAACTACTATTGGGTAAGTTGAACTTAACTGATTCTGACATTTTTATATGAAAAATATTATGCACACATTTTTTTTTCATAATTCTTTTACTGGTTAATAATGTCCCAAGTATTAATTTTGACTGTATATAAATTGGTTAATGGACAAATTGCTTATTATTAAAAGGCTGATATCTTGTTATGAAAAATAAGCTCATCTAAAGTGAAATTAATTGTGAAGTGAAAAAGTAAAGGTGTGTATTCATCATTGATGTAACATATGACATTCATTCCTTCAATTCATTAGTTAAAATGAGTTGAATATTTACTTATTTATTTTATACTGAAGCTCGCTATACACGAGTTTAAACCAAAATCTCTCAATCCATAAATATATGTCCTTAACCAATAATTGAGACATTGGTATGCAAATAAAATAATTTTTTCAATATTTTCAACTTAAAAAAATGTGTAAAAATGTATTTTTTACCAACTAAGGGTTGGTCGAGTGGTAAACATGTTAACCCCATAAGAAGTAGGACGCAAGTTGGAATCCTGGTGGCGACACTCTAGTTGAGAGGTTGCGAAAACCAAGGGTTAATTTCTTGCTCTAAGCAGCCGACCAAGGATTAGTCTCATAGCCGGTCCAAAAGGTCGAAACTTTTGGATGTTGGAAATAATTCAAATTAGGTAATTCAAATTAGTGTTAGTTAGTATTGATAAAGTTAGTTACTGAAGTGGTTAATGATAGTTAGTTTGTTAGTAAAGAATAAATATCATAATGTGCATTATAAATAGACTTGGTATAAGTTGAGTGCAAGAGTGCCCAAGTGAAGTGAATAAATTTTTTTAGTGTATTTCTTCTATCTTTTTTTCTCTCAATATTTTCTATGTGCGTGCTAGTGCTTGTGTTTCAACAGTGGATACCCCAGGATTCCACTAAAGAGTCAAAGGCTCTAATTATGATGGTTCATAAAAAAAAAAATGTATTTTAAAGTTTTATTCCACGGTCCCGTCCATGCCATAAATCTTCATAAAAATTATAGAAGTACCTCAAGGAAGACAGCTTTAAAAGTGGTGGGGGATATATCTCTATCCTTTAAACCTCTCGATCTTATGCTTTTGTCAGGTTGTGAGTGTGCCCGTGAAGGTATTCTTGTCCTCTTTAATTTGTCCTCTTGAAGTGTATTTAGCATACGCACTATATTTGTACTCTTTTGAATATTTATCCTTTTCTTATATTTGAAATTCTATCTTTTACTATTATAATTCCCTTGTCCTTTTTGGACTTTGGCTCGAAACATGTACAGTCATTAGATTATTTTGTATTTGGATCTTTTCCATGAATTTCGTGGAGGAAATGACTAATTAATTTTAAAAGAACGGATTAAATTGAGAGAAATTGTGAAAGACTATTGTATCAAAAAAAGATTGTAAAAACTGATAAGTGAAGGACTAAAGACAAAAAATAAATAAATGAAAGATCAAATAAGACTTCTATTATATTCATCCAACGAGCTATGTGATTCACTAGACAGTAGACATTTTGGAGCATGAAATGCTCCTAAAAAGTGTGGAACGCCGTAAAATTATCTTAAAAACACAAAACAAAGTATGCTGTTGTTTTCTTTTCCATGTCATGAAAATGAAAATGCTCACTTACATTAACTTTAAAAGAGAGAGCAAAATTACATACAAACGTAGCTTTAGCCTTATGAAGTCCACAATAACAGGGATTAAAGGGAAGTGAGGGGAAACAAACCTAAGAGAACCTTAAATGTCTAAAGCAATATATCTTGCCTACTAAAACGTTTAGCATACTCAAATCCCATATGTAGAATTATACATAAGCAAGGAGGAGATGCCACAACTCATGTCCTGCTTCTGTGGTATGATATGGTGTTCTTAAACGTGACTTTGGATCTTTCTGTATCAGCAACATTGTTCTAGTTGCGACTTTTGCACTTTTCCATGGCTCTAGGTGCTGCAGGAATCAGATGGACACAAGTACACCAATAAAGTCCAGTGTAGTGATTTATTTTTGAGCAAAAAAGATGCTAAATATGTGAACTTCTCCCATAATTATTAATAGTATTTAAACCTTCAAGAGATGGTAGACATTTCCATTATTTTCATAAAATATTGTAAGATGAAATAGACAATGGAGATCTTTATAGAGTAATCATATTGGAAGAAAGATTTGAGGCTAGAGATCATCAATTCCATAAACAGCTCAGGTAATAATAATACTATATAAACAATATTTTACACATAAGAACTCCTCACTCATTTCTATACCATTAGATTCATCTTCAGATTGGAGCAATTTTTTTTGCACAAGTTCGCATGCAATCCAATGGCTTTACATATTTATTCTGTTTGTCTCTTTAATTGTTGTTTGATATTATCAATTATCACATAGCGTTATTCAAATAATCCAGATATTATAATCTATGCTTTCTTTTATATCTAGTCCTTGAATTGAGAAAACTCATCAATCATCACATAGCCAAATCGGAAAACTGGACCCCAGTTTGATAAAACTAAATAGTGGAGATTATAATGTGTCAGCCTGACAGCCATACCTAGTCCAATTGCTTCAGAACTCTTCATTATCCTCAATCTCTTGCAAGAGTCAGTGAACATCCTAATAAAACAAGAACAATAAGATAATTTCACAATCAAATACTCATCAACTAATACTTTGTTGATTCTGATATTTGTCAGGTAATAAAAAATGTCTTTCTGTAAAAATCTAATTGTAATAACTAACTTGCAGGAAAGTTAGCAAATCAGAAAATGCACAACACTATGCGACATATTAAAACGCACTTACTTCCATGGAACATCACCAACTAGCATCCAATCACCATCCTTGTCTTCATAGGTGAGCACATATTCTGAACCATGAAGGAGATCCATCAATCTGCTTTCACTCAACTTATCTCGACTAGAAACTCCATGAGAGCCACATTGACCTGCACTTGTCATTGATAAAAATCATCATCATCACCATCATCATCTATGTTAGACATATAATAAAGTCATTCCCGTGCTTTCACCTAACGGATTAAGCTTTGGGGAAAGTTAGTTCATGAAATGATATCAAGTCATCAAAGCCTCTATGACCAAGTGATCTAGCGTTCAATCTTTGCTGCTGCCCTGTTCTTCTAAACAAAAGTTTAATTTCATTACATGGTAAAGATCGGCTTGTGTGCATTGTTCACGCGTCAAGCCCAATGGGCTCTTGCATGAGGGGACGTGTTAGACATATGATAAGATCATTCATGTGCTTTCACCTAGCAGCTTCAACTTTTGAAGGAGATGGTTCATGACAATATGTAACATAAAGAACGTTCTATTGGTAAAGAATTAATGGACCTATTCATAGAACTCCTATAAATTTCCCCAGCTCAGGGAACCAGCTAGCCTGAGCCTGTGACATTTAAAGTTGTCATATAGATCTAAAAGGATGCTAGTTCTGATCAGGATAAATTCTTCATATTTGTATCGTCAACATCAAATGAAGAGAACAATCGGTATAACCAAAGAACATTAGAAGAAGGTTGCAATTTCCAATTAGGAAAAAACTCACTGATTGTAAAACAACTAAACATTTTTTCCAGTGCCGAAGATAATTCCCTGTAAGTGCCAAAGTTTTTGAGATCCACTTTCCTCAAGTATGGAGCACCATCCATGCTGACTTTTACATAGAGACATCCAGACTTGGCTTCTGCATCATCATCATCATTCTTTTGAGGCTGAGTGGCCATTGAGTTCTTCCTGAAAGAACGGATTGGTGGCCATCCTACAACTTGTTCCCTGATTCACATAAGAAGGCACAATTACACTACATAATAGGGAGTTTGAAAGGATCCCCAATTGAGATATAAAACTCTGTGTAGAGGTCAGTGATTATAACTTCAAAAACAAAAGGAGTTTTTAAAATAGGACACTGAAATCTGAATACTTGAAGGAGTTCAATCCAAAATCATGTACAAAATGAAATCATATACAACAAGGATCAAGAAGTAAATTTATAGAACAACTAAAACAACCATTAAATGATGATCAACATAGAAGGAATTTCCTCTAAATCACACAGAATAGAGTTAACATCAGCTTCTCTAACACTAGAGGCTAACAAGAGAAGAAAATTAGCAACAAGAGTTAGAGACTTAGAGAGCTCAAAGATTCACAAGGACAAATTCTCTTCACCTTTTATTTCAGTTTAAATTTCAACCATGTAAATTTTTTTAGGGAAAATAAAAAATTCCTTCCCTCCTTGTTTGAATTATCCCATATTCTGAAATTCCTGCACAACAACATAATTTTTTTCTTCTTGATTCCATCATTTTCTTAGCATGCACACACATAAATGAGAAAACTATAATCTGGGACAGGACAATAACAAAAAAAGCTCAGAACTCAGGAACCAAAATTAACAACAAAAGAGGACAAATATTTTGACAAGGAAAACATAATATAGCAAAAAAAAAAAAAAAAGAATAAAAATAAAAATTAATACTATAATAAAAATTTAAAATTTCCAACAGCAAATAAGAAGAGAAGAATGATAAGGCTAAAGGAAGAAGATGCTACTTTGCAGCAGTAGCAGATATCTGAGGCTTCTTCTCATTCAATGGCTTTGGAGAGTGAGGAATTTTATCTTTCACAACAGATACTTGTTGATTGGTACACTCAGGCCCAACAAGAACCTTAGCAGCAGTAACACCCCTGGGAGAGAACAAGTTACTATCTTTACCCAGACCCACCTCAGATCCACCATTCCCAGAGAGAAGCCACTTCCCAGAACCACCATCAATAGCATCTGAGAAACCCCTTTTGGCTCCTGATACCAAAGTCTTGAGCATGCATAAAGGGTACACATTCTTATCCTCAACATCTCTCTCTGGTGACTCAGAACCAGGCAAGCCTAGCCTCAGCTCAGTAGCCTTGAGGTTTAAGCCACTACTGCTACTGCTAGTTGTTCTCTGAGAAAACTTTTCAGAGCTTTCCATTGTAGGAACCTCTGATAAGCCTACATACCCTTGCTCTAATGGCACAGACATCAAACTTCACCTCACACTACTGTTACACTATTACTTATTCTCAAAAAATGGATAAAGAAAGAGAAGAACAAGATAGATAGATAGACAGAGATTGAAGAATCAGAATTTAACAGTGGAAGAAAAGGTAAGTTGATGAAGAGAAGGTTCTGTGAGGTTTTGAGTTGTGTTTGTTCTGTTTGTATATAAACTGATAAACTCTCTGCATTCTGTTAAACTGAATGTAAAGTAATGGCATTGTAAGTGGTGTAACAAAAAAAAATATGGGAATATTAAATGTTAACCAAGGAGGCTGTGATCTCAACAACAAAGCTATTTTATTATACCACTTTTTATACTTAAATCTTAATCATTTATCATTTTACTTTTAAAATTGATTTGATCAATTGTAAAGAGAATGTAAAATAAATATAAACAAAAATGATGCGACAATATGAAGATTATTTGCAAAAGAGAATATGGAAGTGTGTTTTACTTTATTCTTTAATTTTTTTGAAAAGGAAGTTCTTCGATGATTGTGTTTTTTCAGATTTTAAAAAAATTGTGTGAATCTTTTTTGTGGGCAACCACTCCGACAAACCACAGAAAGTCCCTGCCATACTTTACTCATTTTATCCTTTGTTTTGCTTTTTTGGTATGAAGAATTTTATATCCTATTCAAGAAATTGTTTTTGCTTTTAACTTAATTTTGGATAGCTTATTTTACATGTAATTACATATATAAATGAACTAAGTTATTCGTGAATCATTCGAATCCGATTTATTAAACGTTCGATCAAACTCATTTGTTTAATTAAATAAATAAACTCAAGCTTGAGATTGGACTCAATTATCTAAATGAGTCAAGCTCAAATCTTATAGATTTGACATTAACGACTCGTGAATAACTCGTTTATATATATATATATATATATATATATATATATATATATATATATATATATATATATATGTATATGTATGTATAAAAACACTTTTGTATAGTTTTCTAATGAAAAATTCATATGAAAAATGTTTTTTATTGTGAAAAATTTGTTATTTATATTATGGAAATATGTAGAACTTTATTGAGTGTCAACATTAATTTTGAAGTACCAACCTAAGTACTTAGATTGGTCCAAGTGGTAAGGGTTTGGGTCCCTTGCGCAAGTGGTCAGAGGTTCGAATTGTGGCTCTTACGAATGGAAAAAATCTGGTTAGGAGGGGATTATCCACCTTGGGTGCCTTCAAATTCCTCGACGGAGATTAGTCACTATTAACGATGGTGAATATTTCGCACCTAACACATGGGTACCAAAAAAAAATTAGTTGTGAATTTTTTTTTTTAGTAGTCAAGATGTTATGAATTTTTTATTTACGGGATTATGAAAATGAAATAGTCTATAATTTTTGAATTTCACAAACCACATGTTAAGCACATATTTCTATTTGTAGATTATCATATAGTATTAAAATCTTTATTAAATACTAAATTGATAAACTTAAAAAATTATCTAAGGAAAATTTTCACAAAATGAAAAAATAATTAAGTTATAAATGAGCTAAACAAGTCAAACTCAAGCTTTACTCTTTTTTAATAAGACAAACTCAAGCTTTTAGTTAGTCTCGTTTAAATAAATGAGTCAAGCTTGAACAACCCATTTTTTTTCACAAGCCAAGCTCGAGCTTCAAGTGCTCGGCTCGACTCGTTTACCCTCGTACATAAAACAATTAGTGTGTTTTTGGATCAGCGTCTGATCAACGTGATTTTGAATGAAATTGATTTTATAAAATTGATTGGGTTATAATTGAGTTTTAAATGAATTGATTTATGTTTTGAATGTTTTTTATTTTGAAAGCAAGTTTGATTTAAAACTCGGTATAAATTTTTCAATCTAACGCAAAATGTACTTTTTGTAGTTTATACTCTAATCACGTTTAATTGCCAAATGAATTTTGCCTGACAATAAATAAACACCTCTATTTTTATTAGGTTTAATTGTACTTTTGGTCCTCGAGGTATCACAATTGTGCAATTTTGGTCCTCTAGTTCCAATTGTGCTAATTGGGTTCCTCAGATATCATGATCGATTATGCAATTTTAGTCCTTCAGGTTCCAATTATGCCATTTGAGTCCGTCGGGTATCACAATTGTGTAATTTTTGTAAAAGTATTTAATTTATAAAAAAACAATATATTTATAAATTGTAAAATAAATTACATAAAATTTTAATGAAGCATCTTATACATCACATATGTATACACATGCTTATAATAATGGAGGTAGGTATCAAAATCAGAGTTTATATGTCGGAAAAAATGAGTAAAATTATATGTATACAAATGATAAAAATTATGTATATATAGAGTGATATGTAGGTAAATATATATATATATATATATATATATATATATATATATATATAGCATTATTAAAAAAATATGTGCCACCATTGAATAATCTACCTTTTTTTTGTTATACTTTGTAGAATGTAGGCCAAAAGCTAAGATACCCCGGAGGCAGCGTTTGGACGAAAGTAACTGAGGCTCGAAAAAGCTAAGCAAGGAATCACAGAGAAAGTAATGGGACGAACAGTGTCTCTCAAAAAGCCAAATTTTCATGCAGCTGAGAATATCACTGACCATAAATAAATTTTTTTTTTTTCCTTAAAAAGAACTGCTGCAGATATTCTAAGCTTATATGCTGCTTTGCTTGGATTCAAGAGGAAAAAAATAAAAATAAATATTAAAGAAGAATTCTGACAAACAAGAAGATCGACAAGGAAAAGAAAATGAATCACAAAGTAGAGAGGAAAAAAAGGAAATCTTTTCCGGGATGAAAAAGAAGTAGTAACTCTGGAAATTAGCGTTATTACATGATGCCTTAATTGGTTCTCTGCAATGTTTGAATTTTTTCAGAAATTTGCATGACCATTTTGCTAAAGCCACTCACATTGAAAGAGATAGAACAAAAATGAAATGCAAATGCAAGGACTTGCAAGATGTCACTGTCGATTTTCAGTGACTTCCCCACACTGAAATTTCACTTCAAATCTTCATCATATATACTTTGTGATAAAATAGTTAAAATTCAGTTTAACTGTAATCATATCTTGACAAAAAATAAATTATTCCAAATTATCAAATTGAAACATCATTTTATAAAAGAAAATTGAAGTTCATACTTCAGATGCTTTCTCTAAGTTGGTTGGGTTTTGAGTTTTGTACCGTCAAAAATAAAAGTTGGTTGAGTTTTATGATACTTAAAGCAACTCTAATATAAGGGCAAGTTATTATTGGGTTGCACCATTGGAACAAGTTGAGGTGAATGTCATATGTAAGAACAGTTGTTTTTATAAACAATTGATCCTTGTGTAAGAATCACCAATAAAAAAAAATAATAGAGATCTTCTTCAGAAAATTGAAAAAAGAAATATAAATAAAACTGTGAGGTAATTTGTGAGACTCATTTGGTGAACTTTTAAGATTGTATAATGTCTTTACCTGATTAGGCTAGGCCGGGATAGACTTTAAGTAGGCTAGGTCATAGGCCCCTGACGAGCGGTCTGACCTATTCTCATCCCTAACCATTGGAGTGTAGAGTTGCTTTAAGTAGTATAAAGTAAAAAGTGTTAAAGTGGAATAGTATGATCCATAAAAGATGAGTTAAGCAACTCCAGTGAGTTGCATCATTAGAGATGCTCTAATAAATATATAATCCCTCCGTCCCATTATATATGTCATATTTACAAAAAAAATTTGTCCCAAAATATAAGTCATTTTCTATTTTCAATGTAATATTAAATGCTTTCTACCAATTATATCCTTACATACTTTACTTTGCATTTATGACAATAGTTAATACACCAATGACTAATAAGATTAATTTGGTAAAATTACCACTCTTTTGTTTCATTTATTGTTTTCCTTAAACAGTATGATTTAATCAAATATGACATATATATTGGGACGTACGGAGTACCATATTAAAGCCTCAACATTAATTTTAAGTTGTTTAGTATAGAGTAAGCGGATAAGGATGTTAGATAAAGTCAGATGAAACATACAAGAATGTGGGGTTTTAGGACTTGGGGTTATCTAGTAATGCATTAATTACTCATCTTAGGATGAGGATAATTGTTGGGAGGTCAAGGACACGTTCATAATTTGTCTACATATTTTAATTGTAGACCATATATATAGTTAAGTCACAAGATAATGGAGGCATTTCTAAATTGTCTCCTAACTTCGTGACAATGACCTTCCACTTGCCATTTTTCACACAAATCATAGTTATTATGGCAAGTGTAAATAGAAAAATAAACGTTTAATTAAACTTTGGGTCTTGCTGATAAGTGTCTTAAGAACATTGTTTAAGGAATTCATAACGAAAAAAAAATTATTAGAAAATGTTACTTTTGATTATTTAATATATTGAATGCACCACTTTCAATACAAAATTTTTATGTTTGCTTCCTTAATCAATGTTCTTAGGATACTGATTAACATTTGCCTTAAACTTTTAATTCCTATATAGTATATAACACTTTTTTTTTAATTTGATCCATACATTAAATAAACTTTCAAACTGGTCCTTAATTAAATATTTTTTTCAAACCAGTCTCAACCATCAAGTTGTGCGTTAATACCATTTGCATGAATGACCAAATTACAGGGTAAGTTTTGCCATTTTTTTCAGTATGTAATGTGAGATTAATGAGTTTAGGATTTTCATGGTTACTCTTATTGACAGGAGCAATGGAGTTGTAGGTTCTTCCAATGGTTGGATGAACCTATTTCTGAACATGCAAAAGATCGAGATGGGGGCACAACCTTGGGGAGAAATCTATGGTTTCTTACTTGGGTCGGAAGATGATGTCGTTTCTTCTCTCGAACACTTTCTTCGCTATGAATAATGTTAATTTCTTCTTCTTGAATGGGTTTCTTTTTCGAGTGCACAAGAGCAGAGTAGAATGGATTTCTCTTTGGGAATAACAAACGTCCTAGTGAATGTGATAGGATCCGGATTTTTTACATTAAAAAAACATACATTCACGCATAGGCTTCTTAAAACATTTTTTATGATTGATTCAATGATACATATTTAGTGAAGGTGTGAATGTATGCTTTTTTTTACCGTAGATGATTCATTTCCGGAATAATACATGGAATGGGTTACTTGCCACGTAGAAAAGGAAGTGACACATAGACATGGGTGCAAACGGTGTAAACACATAACTTAGTGGTAGGGACCAATTTGAAGGAAAAAAATTAAGAATCGATTTGAAAACTTTTTTCATGCCCAGACCAAATTAGAAAAGTGTATTGCATATAGGAGCCAAAAGGTTAATTAAACCAAAAATAAAGTTTTTGAACCTCACCCTTAGGTTAGAATTTTATTTTATGACTTCAAAAGCCTTGTTTAACTCGGATATAATAGACCAACACTTAACATTAAAAACATAAGTAATTAATTTTAATTAAAAATTTAAGATCGTGAGTTAGAATTTAGTGAGACTAGTAGTAAACAAAATAATTAAATATTAACAAGTGTCTTTTGCAAGTAGCATCATTAATTTAATATTTTTTTTTATAATCTATGGACATATAATAATTAATTAAGTCAATGTAATATTTAATTTTTAGATTTAGCGTATAAAACTAACATAATAACTCCTTATTAAACGTGGGGATAAATCATATATATTATATTTTCTTTTCATTTCTTACATTTGTGTAGTCAATCCAAACTTGGATTATGAAGAGGTAACACATCCTTATGCCTGCCATTTATAGCAATGGTTTTAGATTAGAAAAAGAAAGTTGTATTTGTAAATTACATTACTCCTTCTTTACTGAACAAACAAGGGGTTTTTGACCAAATTAGTGTTATTTTAGAAAATATTTATCAAAATGGGATTATTTTATAACTATTTATCAAAATAGGGTTGTTTGGAATTTTTTACGTTTAGCGTCGGCCAAGACCCACGCTAAAGGCCGACGTTCGAGTGTCACCCGTCTTCTGTGACCCGTCTGCTGGTCACTTGTCCGCTGAGACTCGTCTGAATCACCCGTCTGATACCCGTCTGACAGTCATCAGACGGGTGAAGATCCAGCTTTAGACGGATGACACCTCTAACGTCGGCCTTTAGCGTGGGTCTTGGCCGACGCTAAACGTAAAAAATTCCAAACAACCCTATTTTGGTAAATAGCTACAAAACAACCCCATTTTGATAAATATTTTCTAAAATAACACTAATTTGGTCAAAAAATCACAAACAAGTGCATGGAGCTAACATATGATGGTTATATAGGACCCCGCCATCATCATAACACTAAACAAGAGAATCCCAAGAAAGGACCCACATCCCTCAAGAGGGGCCCAGTATAACAATTGTTTGTTTTTTACTTGAAGTTGGTGGCCCAAGAACATAGTGCTAATTAACAGCATTGCTATTGAGCAGTGCATCAACCACTGTTTTTATTCCTCTCCTCAAAGCAAAATTATGATGGCCACTCCACTATCTTTATTCAATTCAATGGAGGTTTTATTAAGAGGCTTTCTTCTATCTACTATCCCAATCAACCATTCCTATGTTTGATGTTGGGTGGGGCAATTTGTGGGTCCAATCTGCCGTGCACTTTTGCTACAGTTATCCCACCGTGCTAACTGGATAATAAGATAAGTCTCAGCTTTTAACACCCCACTTATGAGGATCCTAATCTTTTTTCCTCCATGCTCAAAGCATCGCATCCATTTTGTGCATGAAATAATGGGCTTTAACTGCTAGTCCTCATCAATCATCATGCTGTACCTTTTATTTTCTAGTGCTAATGGTTATTTTCTATGTAGGCCTTGTTCGAATCTAGCTACAACTTAGAGTACATTTAAATATCATAATATTTTTAAAAAAAAAATCATACTACTATTTTATATAAATATGTTGATCACAGTAGAAGTGTAATTTTACTTGTAATATCAAAAGTTTGAAACAAGAAATTGCTATTTTGAAGAAGACTTTATCTAATCAATGTTCCGAAAAGTATTATAAACAAAGGAGTGCTCTGGACATAGTTGAGAGCCGGATTTCTTGTCGTCAAAATTTCCTGCATTCACTATATTCAATAGGTCGAACTATTGGATGAAGATCAGACAATTCAGATTCCGAGTTTACATTTTAAATCCGATTTATCAAGCTTAATTAAAATATAAATCGTCCGATCTTCGTACAATGATTCTGATCTACTGCAGTGGCAGGAAATTTTGACTATAATTGAGGATAATTTCTTGCATTTAATGTTGATCTTATTACCTATGAATTTGCCTAATGGGCAATTATTTAATATATCTTTTAACTCTAGTGATTTCTTTCAGTTCCACCAAGGTTTTTCTTCAATAAAACTGGTGTGAAACATAGCTCTCAGCTAGCTAGAGTGATGAATTGGAATTCAATAATAAGGAGAAAACATAGCTCTTGTGAATTACATCTTTTTTGAGACAAGAGCAAATGATTTAGGAGACAAATGATCATTATTTTGACTGTTTGATCCCCCTTTTACCGATCACATGCAGCTTACAGAGTTTTAAGTCTTTTACATTTTATTTTTAAAGTAACAATAACAATGATGCAAAATCCAACCAAAAAGAGCAGCCAAGAAGACAACACCTAGCAACACCAAATAGTAAGTGAAAAAAGAATTACAGCTACCAAACAGGGACTCCAATAATGTCTAACTCCAACATGTGAAATGGCTGTCATAATCGAGCCAAAGACTTTCTGGTAAGGGAAAGGGTAGGAGACAGCATGAATCTTCAAAACAACACTCCCTTGACCCCATCTAGGATTTGATTGAACATCAAGTGGAGTCCCAACCTCTTTTTTTTAATTTTGTAGTTCCAAATGGACTATCATAGTCTTGTATGAATAATGCCACAGTCTGCACATCTGACACTTGATCAGAGAAACCTGGACCCACCATTTCAGTTGCTTGCACAAGATTCTCCTTACTGAAATAACAAATTAAAGAAGAAAAAAAAACATGCATATACATACATACATGGCCTTGAATGTTGAAATATTCATCATCACAATTTTTCATTTAGTGACAAGTGTTGCTGTGGAAATACAACGGTAATCAAGCTTCATTGAGCTTAAGGTAGGTAGAGTAAACCATCTTCTATCCATTGTAAATCAGATATCACATCCATACTTTTCATTTGTCTAATCTTCTGTTTTCTTTTTTCAATCAGGGGGGGAGGGTGCTGAATCATAAATCATAATCTCAACTCAGTTAAAAGAATTGATACTGTTAAAAGAATGGTACTAATGTAAAAAGAAATGGTGTAGAAATGTGCAGTAAAGTGTTGATATGACTGCATAGATATCTAGAGATATAAACCTAATAGCATAACAGGAATGTGAGAGGGACGTAAAAAAAATAAGCAAGTAGAGAACTCCATAAAGACTACTACTACAAGACCAACAGCCATTCAAATCATTTTGCAGAACTAAATAAAATCATGCATTGCATGGTTACTATTAAAAGGGAACCAGGACCAAATACTGTTCAAATAAGATCATTTGTGGTATGGACCAGTCATTCAGTTCAAGACAAAGTGAGGCCTAAAACTAGGTGAAGCCGCCTCAGAGTGAATAAATCATGGAATGAGTCTCATATGTGCAACGTTTTAAGGTATCAAATGGGGGTGAGACCTTAAAATTAGTGGGTTATGTAGGAGGCTGAATGGGGTGGACTGGAGTCTAATACCCTTGGGTCGGCCGTGGTCATTTTAGTAATGATCCTTAGTCAGACATATGTTTTAAGAACTACGAGGAAATCAACCAGACTAAAATTTAAGCATGTGTGTTGGCACCAACATCACTTTTTGGAGCTGAAATAAAGGCCTTGATTCCAATTTTGAAATCATTTTCATGACCGTTGGTTTCTAATTCATCATGTGAACAATTGTAAGTTATAATGTTTCAGTGCAATCCAAGCACACCACTACTCAAGTCAGGTCTTGTTTGTGATCACTGGAATGCCTATTCATACCTTTTCCTACAGAAGAATGTCTTATCAAAGTTCATTAGGCAAGGATTCAAGCTTGTCATCTAGCAAAGCTATGTAGTGGATACTACTGCAAAAAGCCTGCAGGTTTTAATGCATTCCAACTTGCATTGCAACCATTTAGGGGCCCTGCATCAAAGATGAATTATTGGCACTTAAGGGGCCTGCACCTCACTCCATGTACTATGATTTAACTTGAAACTTATGGATCACCACAATTTTATTGTAGCAGAAAACCAAAGGATGATTATTTCATAGTGCTAGCTGCTGCAACCCTTTTCCACCTGGACCCATACCTTGTTTTTTTTTCCAGTAACAGTAACTGATACGCCATTATGATTGTTTGGCTGTTGGAAATTATCAAATTGAACTTGAGGAAATGAGGAACATGACCAAAGAGGAACACGTGGCTCTTTGACAAGTTAAAATCTGTACTTCTGTCTTATCTTTATCTTGAAATCAACAAGAATCCTCCACCTTGTACTGTTGTACTGAGATAACATGGTCCTTAGTCTAACAATTATATATGGACGTTGCTATCTTGGATTGGTAGGATGGCTGAGAAGAAAGATCTATATCTTGGAACATTCAGTGAGTTTTTTGAACCAAGATTTTGTTTCAAAATCCTCTTTAATTTTTGTGTTATTATTTCATGAAATTTTCTTTAATAACTGGCTAGCTAGTGCAGCGTGCCATGATCGACTTTAGCATTAGTTTAACCAGAAAGAGAACTTTTATTGCGAAAAGTGCTACCAAAACTTGAATCTCATACCAAGAGAATGTTATGTTTTACAGTCCAATACTCCAATGTATTCAGATCTGACACTACCGTTTGACAAGATTTTTTTGTGTCATTTTGTGATAAAAGTCATAATACAATTACAATTACAAAGATAACCTTATGTGTAGATCCTTGTAAAAGCATCTCATAATCCAAAATTGTATTTTATTTATTATCATGATACACTAATATCTTCAAGAAAAGATGGGTAAGGAAGTAATACCCTTCTAAAAGTCTGAATGAAATTGAGCATATGACAAGCTTCATTTTGTCCTTGTATTATTGTTTAATAATTAACAAGGATTATGAAAATGAAAAGAGCAGCATTTACAATGAGACAGGGTGTTAACATCCGATTGATTTGATTGAGTTATTGTTCAGTTCACTGTCAATAGGCATTGTATAAATGATTGAAAAAGTATCTCAGTGCACACGAGTTGAAAAATTGCGTGTAAAAACACTAACATCAATATGAATCTTTAACCACTGTCAAAACAGAAAAACAATAAACTGCTAATAAGCACTAGATGAAAAATTTAGCATACAAGTTCGCCATTTTTGCATCAATCAATGCTCAACCAGCCATCCATTGTGAAATTAAAGTTGATTTCAGAGTGAAAGTAGAGAAAGAGGAAAAAGAACTTAGAAAATGTTTCGTGAATATCTATTTTTGACAACTTTGATTTTTATAATTCAAAATACTTGTATTTGCATTATAAAAAGTAAAGTTGTCTAGAAAGTTGTCAAAACTTTATGGTATGAATAACATTACTCAAAGAACTTACCTCTACCATTTCCAAAAAGCACAAGCAGCGGCTCATAATGTCTTGCAATGGCATCAGTGATTATTGTGAATCAGAAATTAATTTGTCTCCTTAATTGTATTTAATAGCTTTCCTAGAATATGATAGACAAGTCAGGAATTGATTTGTTCTCCTTAATTGTATATAATAGCATTCCTAAAATAGGCTAGACAAATCAGGCAATAGGATATTTGACATAATGAGTTGTAATTACCTGTAAATGCTCCTACCATTATTTATAGAAGGAATAGCAATGTAGAAAGGCATCAAGCCATTTCTCCTGACATGGTATCAGTCTAGGTTCGATCCAAATTGTTTCCTGGTTGTTCGTTCTTGGTTTGGTCGCACTTGGGTCTGGTCACGACTTCTCTCTAGTGTGTTTCGCTTCTGCTCGCGGTTCCTGGTTTACTCCTGCTCATGTTTCCTGGTACGCTCCTGCACGGCATTTCTGCTCGCGATTCCTGGTTTTGTGATTTCTGGGTCTGTGCTTTCGTGATTCCCCGGTTCTGTGATTTCGCGATTCGCCGCTATAGCAACGTTGTTTCATCGGGTCCGTGCTGGTCGCTGTTCCTTCGGCCATCATGACAACTCCAGAGAAAGACCATTTCTTTGTCCGCTTCACTAGCAAGAATTATGTTGCTTGGGAATTCCAGTTCAAGATGTATGTCAAAGGGAAAGGATTATGGGGTCACCTGGATGGGCTCTCCACGGCGCCAGCAGAGAAAACTGCCTTAGATGCATGGGAAGTGAAAGATGCTCAAATTATTTCTTGGATTCTCAGTACTATTGATCCCTAGATGATCAATAATTTGTGCTCCTTTACAACTGCTCAACAAATGTGGGATTATTTGAAGCGTATTTTCAATCAAGATAATACGGCCAAACGTTTTCAGTTGGAGCTGGAGATAGCCAATTAAAAACAAGGTAATTTGTCCATTCAAGAGTATTATTCTGGCTTTTTGAATTTGTAGACAGAACACTCTGCCATTATATATGCTGTTGTTCCCAAAACTTTTCTCTCGACTGTCCAAGACGTCTACAACACTAGTAAGCGGGATCAATTTCTCATGAAACTTCGCCCGGAGTTTGAGGCTGTCAGAGGTGCTTTGCTGAATCGGAACCCTGTTCCCTCTTTGTATACATGTGTTGGCGAACTTCTCCGGGAGGAGCAACGTCTACTTACCTAAGGAAACATGTCTCATGATGCTGCCATTCCTGAACCTATGACGGTTGCATATGCTGCCCAGAGTAGAGGTAAAGGCCGTGATATGCGACAGGTCCAATGCTTTTCTTGCAAACAATTTGGACATATTGCTCGTAGTTGCAGTAAGAAGTTTTGCCATTATTGCAAGCAGCAGGGTCATATCATCTCTGACTGTCCCACGCCTCCCCCATGACAAACACAGGGACCGGTGCAGGCATTCCATGCACTACCAGCATGGCAGCTTGTCCTTCCACCCATGGTGCATCTGATGGTGGTGCTCTACAGTCTGAAATGATTCAACAAATGGTACTTTCCACTCTTTCAGCCTTGGGCATTCAGGGTAAGTCATCTAATGTTTCTCGTCCATGGTTTCTTGATTCTGGTGCATCCAATCATATGACGGGTTCCTCTGACTACTTGCACAATATACATTCTTACCATGGTACTTAGAAAATTCAAATTGCTGATGGTAATACTCTTTCTATCACTAATGTTGGTGACATAAACTCTGATTTTCGGAATGTGCTTGTATCACCTGGACTTGCTTCCAACTTATTGTCTGTTGGTCAATTAGTGGACAATAATTGTAATGTTAATTTTTCTCGGGCTGGTTGTCTTGTGCAGGAGCAGGTATCGGGGAAGGTGATCGTGAAAGGGCCTAAAGTGGGAAGATTGTTTCCACTCTAGTTTATTTCCGGTCATTTATCTTTTGCTTGCAATAATGTTTTGAATCTCTATGAGGATTGGCATAGAAAATTGGGCCATCCAAACTCTGTTGTTTTGTCTCACTTATTTAAAACTGGTTTGTTCGGAAATAAACATGTTGTTTCAACTGCATCTATTTCCTGTTCTGTGTTAAGATTTTGGCAAGCGTACCAAATGATCGAAGTCTACAATGTTAAGAAGGGTTGTCGTATCCTCAGGGAATCGTGTGATACTTGATTAATTCACAATCATACTAATTAAATCCAAATAAACTATGTACAATTCTATTCACAATACATTCCATGGTGTTAATATATGAGCTTCAAAAATGCAGATTACGGTTTTTTGATGAAAAGGAACACTAGTAAATAAAATTGATTACTAACAGTATTAAAAGAAGTTGGGAATGGATTTCATCTAACTTTACTACTCATGACATTCAATACTCATAGATTGACTATTTTTCTTACCAAAGATATTACAAATGAAATTCACTCAATTACCAATTCCTTAGTAAAAGAGATTCTAAGATCCTTCCTTTACATAACAATTCCTTGATTATCAAAAGAAAGACCTTGCATTAAGATTATCATTCAAAAGTAACTAATGAATCAAGCTCTATTTCTAGTAAGATGACCCATCATGTGATTTCATTCAATCTAGAATTAGAGAGTATTTTCCAATCAAACTCTAAATCATAAATCAAGATATGAACAATCAAGACATATCAAGCATTAAGGACAGAACTAGATCACTATCAATGATAAGAAAAGACAGCATATATTCATAAAGAGATTACATAAGAGTTTAGTTGATTACATCCAATTCCCAACTACAAAAGAGATTAGCTACTCATTGTCATGAGAGCCACTCAAAAATACCATAAGAACTGAGAGATGAAAGATGGAATTCTGTCTTCCTTGTATTCTTCCAGCTGATTCTGATCTTCTTAATCCCTCTCTCCTTCTTTATTCAACTCTACTCCTGTATTGCTCACTTTTTCTTTTTCACTCTCCTTCTCTTTTTCTTTAACAACTATCTCCTCTACTTCTAAATTCTCACCAATACCCTTTCCAATCACATTACCCCTCCTAGTTGTAATGGAATTACACTGCTCCGAATTACCTTTCTCCTTAGGATTCACTTGTGTATTTGCAGAGAAATTCCTTTGATTCTGTCCAGCTAGCTGCTTTGCCAATTGTCCCACCTGTACTTCCAGGTTTTTGATGGAAGCTTCTGTATTCTTCTGATTATTCATGGAAACCTGCATAAATTCGGTAAGAGTATCTTCCATCTTAGACATCCTATCAGGTTGAGAAGGTCTATTTGAAGGTCCAGCATCTTGTCTCCATCCAGGGTTAGAATTTGGGTTGTTCCTCCATCCTTGAGAATAATTGTTGGAATAATTACCCTGCCTTCCTTGATTGCCCATGTAATTCATTTGTTCCTCTTGTGTTGCACTTGGGGTTGGACAATGGCCATTTGGATGATCGCCTTGACAAAAATCACATCTTAGAACCTGTTGAGAGGGAGTATTCTGTATATTCTGAAGCTGTTGTGGTAGCTTAGACATTTGCTTTGTCAATGCTTCAAGCTGTTGAGTCATAAGTTTATTCTGAGCAAGAATAGCATTCTGAGTTTCCAGCTCCATAACCCCTCTCTTATGTACGAGACTTCTGTCATGTTGGACTTGGTGATCACTTGCAGCTATGGCATTAATAATAGTTATTGCTTCCTCAGAGCTTTTAGACATCATCGATCCTCCAGCTGATGCATCTAAGATCATCTTTGTTTGAGGTCTCAAGCCATTACAAAATATGTGCAGCTGAGCTATACCATCAAAACCATGATTAGGACATTTTCTCAACAAGGATTTATACCGTTCCCATGCTTCACACAACGGTTCATCAGCTCCCTGCGAAAAAGTAGCAATAGCAGATTTTGCACTAATATATCTAGATGGTGGGAAAAACCTAGCTAAGAATTTTTCTTCAACATCCCCCCATCTAGTAAGACTCTGATTTGGATGAGATTGAAGCCAAGTCTTGGCTTTTCCTGTCAATGAAAAAGGAAACAACCTCAGATAGACATCTTCTTCTTCGCCTTCTCCAGAACCCGTTGTACTACACAGCTCATAAAAGGTGGAGAGGTGAGTGTATGGATTTTCATGATCTAAGCCTGCAAACTGATTTGAATTGATCAGGCTTAACAAAGCTGGTTTCATTTCCATGGTTTTGGTAGATGGTCTGACAATACTAGAAAAATGTCTGGGACCCTGCTGCTGAGCATAATCTCCCAGAGTTCTTCTTTGATTATTCTGATTCTGGGCATTGTTGTTGCCTGGTGGATCCATTTCCTCTTGTTGTTGTTGCTGTACAACTTCAGAATAGGTAAGAGTAGAAGGACCTGTTTGTTGTTACTGTAATTTGTTTAGTAACTTCTTTTTCTTTGTCCTGCTGTTATTCCTCCTTGCTGTTTTCTCAATCTCAGGATCAAACAACAATTGATTCTTAGGAGTTTTACCTCGCATAGACAAAACAAAAACACTGAACAAAGAGTCAGCACAGAACACAAAAGAAAAAGAAAAGAAAATACACTATAACTACACGAAAATTAAATTGGATTCAGTAAACTAATCAAGTAATAAGTGTGAATATGTTAAGTATCTGACACAGAATTCCCCGGCAACGGCGCCAGAAAACTTGTTAAGATTTTGGCAAGCGTACCAAATGATCGAAGTCTACAATGTTAAGAAGGGTTGTCGTATCCTCAGGGAATCGTGTGATACTTGATTAATTCATAATCATGCTAATTAAATCCAAATAAACTATGTACAATTCTATTCACAATACATTCCATGGTGTTAATATATGAGCTTCAAAAATGCAGATTACGGTTTTTTGATGAAAAGGAACACTAGTAAATAAAATTGATTACTAACAGTATTAAAAGAAGTTGGGAATGGATTTCATCTAACTTTACTACTCATGACATTCAATACTCATAGATTGACTATTTTTCTTACCAAAGATATTACAAATGAAATTCACTCAATTACCAATTCCTTAGTAAAAGAGATTCTAAGATCCTTCCTTTACATAACAATTCCTTGATTATCAAAAGAAAGACCTTGCATTAAGATTATCATTCAAAAGTAACTAATGAATCAAGCTCTATTTCTAGTAAGATGACCCATCATGTGATTTCATTCAATCTAGAATTAGAGAGTATTTTCCAATCAAACTCTAAATCATAAATCAAGATATGAACAATCAAGACATATCAAGCATTAAGGACAGAACTAGATCACTATCAATGATAAGAAAAGATAGCATATATTCATAAAGAGATTACATAAGAGTTTAGTTGATTACATCCAATTCCCAACTACAAAAGAGATTAGCTACTCATTGTCATGAGAGCCACTCAAAAATACCATAAGAACTGAGAGATGAAAGATGGAATTCTGTCTTCCTTGTATTCTTCCAGCTGACTCTGATCTTCTTAATCCCTCTCTCCCTAATATCTTCCAGAAAATGACTCATTTTCCTTTTATATCAGCTTCTTTGGTAACAACAGGGGGTTCTGCCGCCTAAAGAATCGCTTAGCTCAAGTAAAATCCTTCATGCTGAAGAAACATCATTCGCTTAGCGCTGGTATTCTCGCTAAGCGATTCCAGGTTGGCCAAAAGATGAAATTCTGGGACAATTTCGCTTAGCGAAATCCAAGCGCTAAGCGATTTTCTGCCATATTTTCTCCCTTTATTCTGGGACAATTTCGCTTAGCGAAATCCAAGCGCTAAGCGATTTTCTGCCATATTTTCTCCCTTTATTCTGGGACAATTTCCCTTTATTCTGGGACAATCCAAGCGCTAAGCGATTTTCTGCCATGAATATTTCCTGTCTTCACCTATCTTCCTTTCAACCTAACAAAAAATAGAGGGAATTTTTAGATGAAATCTAACAAGATACAAATCATATTACTCTAATAAAAATATCTATAAATGCTAACTTGAGGTAAGAAAATATCTTTCAATTCAAACAATTGAGTTAATAAATGCCCTTTTAAGCTCCAGAAGTAAGTATAATTGATGCTTATCATTCTGTTTGCAAATTGGCTAAAAGTAAAACACTTCCTTTTCCGTTTGGTGCTCATCGTGCTTCCACTTGTTTTGAAATGATTCATAGTGATGTTTGGGGTATGTCTCCTGTGACTTCTCATGCTAATTATAAATATTTTGTCACATTTATCGATGATTACAGTCGTTTTACTTGGATATACTTTCTTAGATCTAAATCTGAAGTGTTTTCCATGTTCAAGAAATTTATGACATATGTTGAAACTCAGTTCCACACCAATATTAAAATCTTTCGCTCTGATTCTGGTGGTGAGTACATGTCTCATGAGTTTCAGGAGTACCTACAGCAAAAAGGCATCTTATTTCAACGATCTTGTCCCAATACCCCTCAGCAAAATGGCATTGCAGAATGCAAGAATCGTCACTTGCTTGATGTGACACGCACATTGCTTCTCCAAGCTTCCGTTCCATCCAGATTTTGGGTGGAGGCTCTATCCACAACTGTCTTCTTGATCAATCGCCCTCTTTCTATGGTTATTGATCTTGATTCGCATTTCTTTCGTCTTTTTAAAACTCAGCCTGATTATACTACTTTACATACTTTTGGGTGTGTATGTTTTGTTCGCCTCCCTCCGCTTGAACGGCATAAGCTTGGAGCACAATCTGTCCAATGTGCATTTATGGGGTATAGTCACTCTCATAAGGGTTTCATGTGTTATGATATTTCGAATCATCGTTTCCGCATTTCCAGGAATGTGACATTCTTTGATAATCAATTTATGTTTCCTTGTCTTTCTCCTCCTTTGCATGATATTGCCATTTCCCCCAAATTTTCTACCTTGTCTCAATCTAAAGAACGTTTCAAACCAGGCATCACATATGTCAGACAACGCAGTCAGCATGTTCCCACTCCCCCTTCCGATGCTGCTCCGCCACCTGATCCTGTACCGGTTACACCACGACGATCTGGTAGAATGTCTCGAGCACCTGATAGATATTCACTAGACAGGAATAATTCCTTCCATACTTCTCTGACTGCTTCTCTCTCTGGCACATCGATTCCTACTTGTTACTCACAGGCCGTTAAAGATGTGCGTTGGATAAAAGCAATGAATGATGAACTTCAGGGCCTTCAAGAGAATTTCACATGGGATATTATCTCTTGCCCTCCTGATATCAAACCCATAGGTTGCAAATGGGTGTATTCTGTGAAACTGAATTCTGATGGTTCCCTCAACCGTTACAAGGCTCGATTAGTTGCCCTAGGGAACAAGCAGGAATATGGAATTGATTATGATGAGACATTTGCACCCGTTGCCAAAATGACAACTGTCAAAATTGTGCTCTCTATAGCTGCTTCTAATGATTGGTCGCTTCATCAAATGGATGTGAAGAATGCATTTCTTCATGGTGACCTGACTGAAGATATTTATATGACTCCTCCTCAGGGTCTATTCTCTTCATCTAAGGGTGTGTGCAAGCTCAAACGCTCCTTATATGGTTTGAAACAGGCTCCCAGAGCATGGTATGAGAAGTTCCGTTCCACTCTACTTGGGTTCTTCTTTACTCAGAGTCACTATGACTCCTCTTTGTTCATTCATCGCACATCTACGGGCATTGTTCTACTCCTCCTTTATGTTGATGATATGGTTATTACTGGTTCTGATCAGGCATCCATCCACGAACTTAAACAGCAACTACAGGCCTCATTTCATAGGAAAGATCTTGGTAACTTGAATTATTTTCTTGGCCTTGAGGTTCATTCTACTTCCACGGGTATATTTCTCCATCAGCATAAGTATGCCACGGACCTGATCTCTATGGCTGGCCTCCAATCAGCTAATCCGATGGATACTCCTCTTGAAGTTAATGTTAAATATCATCGTGATGAGGGTGACCTCTTGACCGATCCTTTACTGTATCGGAAGCTCGTGGGTAGTCTTAATTACTTGACCGTTACACGACCTGACATATCGTTTGCTGTTCAGCAGGTAAGTCAATTCATGCATTCTCCTTGTCATCTTCACTTGGCAGCGGTTCGTCGTATCATTCGCTACTTGAAAGGTACCTCTCAAAGGGGTCTATTCTTTCCCCCTGGGACAACTCCTAAATTGATTGCTTATAGTGATGCTGATTGGGTTGGGTGTCCTGACACTCGGCGATCTGTCACTGGTTGGTGCATGTTTCTTGGTTCTTCGTTGATCTCATGGAAAAGTAAGAAGCAATCAAGAGTCTCTAAATCATCTACTGAATCAGAGTATCGTGCCATGTCTACTGCTTGTTCAGAAATAATTTGGCTTCGTGGTCTTTTGGCTGAACTTGGATTTCCTCAAACAGAGCCAACGTCTCTCTATGCTGACAATACAAGTGCCATTCAGATTGTTGCAAATCTTGTTTGCCATGAGCGCACCAAGCATATTGAAGTAGATTGCCATTCTATCCGTGAGGCTTATGATGAGCATGTTATATCAATCCCTCACATTAATACTCAGTTTCAGGTGGTGAATATTCTTACCAAAGCTGTTCCTCGCCTGCGCCATCAGTTTCTTGTTAGCAAATTGATACTCCTTGACCAGCCGCATCAATTTGAGGGGGGCTATGAATCAGGAATTAATTTGTCTCCTTAATTGTATTTAATAGCTTTCCTAGAATATGCTAAACAAATCAGGAATTGATTTGTTCTCCTTAATTGTATATAATAGCATTCCTAAAATAGGCTAGACAAATCAGGCAATAGGATATTTGACAGAATGAGTTGTAATTACCTGTAAATGCTCCTACCAGTATTTATAGAAGGAATAGCAATGTAGAAAGGCATCAAGCCATTTCTCCTGACAATTATAACTCTCCCTCTCCACACCCACCACCCCCACAAAACAAAAATAAAGAAGAAAAAGAAAGGAATCTTGGTCTTCCTTAGCGGTCTGGAAATATAAAATATAACGAAACAACATGGCCGGCCCAGGGATAAAGTCAGACAAGTCCTTGCTTGAGGCCCTCAACCCACTTTACTCAACTCTTACATAGCCTACTAATTTTACGGTCTCAACTCCATTTTGATATCTAGTATTTACATACAGTGTGCAAATTGTGTGTGATATATGAAAAATTGATTTTTGATTTATACGAGGTACATCTAAGCGCACAACATTTTGATGTATGAAAAATTAATTTTGATTCTTAAAATTATACAAAGTATGTGTCTGCTTTACCAGAACTGAATAGTAATGATATAAGTAACTGAAACTAGGTTTTCGTTCAAAATCATATATTATATATCATATATCATATACAATTTGGGTAATAGTTATCCCTATGTGTAACCATGTCCTCAAGTAATGTAACATTATGTTTAACTGTATTTTATGTAACATCACATGGGGCATGATTTACCTTAATGGATACCATAGAATCCCCCATACAATTTCTAAACTAAGATTTTGTGGGAGAATGTCAAAGGTGATCAATATGCATCAAAAGTGTAATTAATGCCATCTTCCCTTGGCAAGTCAAATTTAGCCACTCCAACTTGGCAACTTAAGCCATCAATTCAAGTTCTTTCCGGTGAAAAGGAAGGCATTGTTTTCAGCAACGAAATTTAGTAATGATTTGGTTGCTTGCTCATGTTTTTCTTCTAGGGTCTTCTCTTGAAGATTATACAGTACGTAATAGGGATGTTTCAGAATTAGTGCATGACATGCTGATGTGACAATCAGAGTCCCAAGAGTATTAAAATGTCTATTTAGCTGGGAGTGAGTGAAAGAAGTCTGTGTTAGAAGACTTTGAGCAGTCTCAGTTGATAGAGATTTTAGGAAGTGCTGGGTGGAATTTGACTTTGGGGACAACTCATGTGCATTGAAAATAACAAATGCATATCAAGCTATGGCTCCTAGCATATACTCGTCACACTAAAATGCTATCTATATGCTATATAACAATACAAGAAAAAGAGAGGAAAATATGAGTAACAAGTGGAACTAATCATAACATGCAAAAAATAAGGGAAAGAGCAAATTAAAGAAATTAACTTAGCCGTTTAACATAATATTTCAAAAAGAAGTGCGAGAGAAACATGCATGCATGCCTCCACTAATTCCTCTATTTTTTATACTTTATAGAAAGCTAAAGATAATTAATGAGAGTGCCATAATGATTGATGAAGTGATCAAAACAAGGACTGATGTATGTTTAACAAGATTGGTCTTCTACCGCGAAAAAAGAAAGAAAGAAGATGGGTCTTGGTTCGTAAAAGAGTTTGTGTAAATGTATTGAGTGGCGGATATAGAGAAATTTTTTTGGGGAAGTCATTAAATACTTGACAAAATAATTTACTTAAATTTATAATTAATTATGCATAATTTTATCACTCAAATATGTAAAACAAGTGAACATTTAATATGTGAAATCCTATCTAGTGTTTACTCATCTTACAACGGAGAGATTAAGAAGTTTAAAGCAGATGAGAATAGGAGAAAAAACTTATTTATAATGAGTCCGGATGATGTTGAGTTGGAAATAATATTTACTTTAATGGAATTGTTCAACTATTTGAATATTTTTTTAAATAAGTAGGTTCTAATAATAGTGTTGCAGAAAATAAAATATATGATAGTTTGTGAACTTTACATGTATAATATATATTGCACAAATTATTTTGAGGGTATATGATATAATTTTTTTATGTAAAAAAAAATTAGGAGAAAAATTTGGGGGCCGGTCCTAAGAATATCGGGCATTATGTACTGTATTGATGATTCTCGAATGTCAATTAGAGAATGGTGTCCTTATATACATGAGAGATTGGTTGGAACTCAACTGTCCAGTAACTAACCTACTGACCCAAATAAAAAACCATGGATGTAACACATGTTAACACCTGACATGGATGTTACATTGTGTGACTTAGCTGTTAGAAGTGGTTAATTCAGTTAGTGATTAGGCATTCAGTCAGTAACAGGTGGTTAGTTGGTTAGAGAGCTTGTCATATGGAGTTTGTTAGATGATTGATGTAAGTCTATAAATATACATAGTGATGGTGAATAAGTGCAAGTGTGTAATTGTGTTTACTAGCGGTGTTAATAACAAGAGGTGATTCAGTGATATTGTGTTTTCTACTACTCTTCTCTCTTTCTCTGATATACCGATATTGCTAATGTGTGTGAGATAGTTTTCTTGAGTGACATACACGAGTGAGAATATAGTGTGAGGGTGTGTGAATGTGTTTTGGTTCCAACATTAGCAATATAATTCATTGAGTGATTCGTTAAAATATAGATATAGATAGATCATAAAGACAAATAAAAATGTTAAAGAAGGCTATAATTTACCTTAACTAAAATGACAAAGGCCATTGTATTTTTTTTTTAAAAAAATGCTAAAACATTTCTTTTAATACTTTTTCATTGAGAGATGTTATATGGTATGAAATTCGTTTCGTACCATAAAAAAAGAAAGACAATAGATAGTTAAAATGATAAAAATATGGAAAAGATAAAGATTAAAAGTAATTATCCAATAGCAAACTTGTGAGTCTCACATAAACTTCATTTAAAAAGAAAGAGCGTGTTAAAGAACATATTGAAAAAAATACAGGGTTCAAACTTAGAATTACTCTTTAAAAGATTATTTAATAACTAAGTTAAGTGTGTTTGGGTCAGTGGATCATAATGTTCGAAGTTTGTTTAATTGGGCCTACTCTAGTTTGTTCGAAGTTTAAAGTCTTAGTGGATCATAATGTTAAAATTGTTATACCATATGATATAATGATCTTTGCTACTATTATTTTTTGTCAAAAAATAAAATTATCCTTGTTTAGGCCAGCTTCGGTAAATGTTTTAGGCCTTGCACACCCAAGTGTGTAAAAATAACTACATGTTTGATTTACAGTTGAGAAGCTGTAAACATATGTTTAAGACAAAGGATGCGTTTGATTAATATTAAGGCACAAGATAAGGAAAGCAGCACAGGACAAATGCTTGAGTTATAACACAATTTTTTATCCAGTATATTATTTGATAGACAATGAACAATATAAATAAAATAATATAAAATTTACTTAAATACCCTTTATAATATATAACTTAATTTAATATTATATTAAATAAGTTTTATATATAATATATAATATAATAATATATAATTATAATGTTTTATAATAATTATAATATATATATATATATACATAATTATATACATTACATAAAGTTACGTAATATAAATTAGGTAATTACGTCAAGTTACGGGAGAGAGATTAGAAGGAAATAAATGGGTGTTTTTACCTTTTTGGTAATTTGTGCTTAAAACAACTTTTTATCTCATGATTTGATGCGAGACAAAAAAATTGATTTTTGTGCTATCATTTATACTTTATTTTGTGCTGGTCCATACTCATTTTACAAATCAAACATAAAATAAGTAGTCTTGTGTTGTGTCATCCCTTAAAATATTACAAACGGATCCAATGTATTTATAGAATTTGTTTCGGATAATGGAAAATCGTGTAAACTGTTGAGCAAATAATGAATAATGAATGGGCAACAGCAATAATGTCGATGGTTAGCGGTGTCAATTCTCCCTAGAAGCTCATAACTGCTAGGTAAGCACGCGGTCCGGGATAAAGGAACATCTAAATCCTGCGATTTTGACAACTACCATTGCTCCACAGCTTATTGTGATTTGTGATCATGATCTGTATTCAATCCAGAATTCATGCCTTTGTTCCCATTTCTCACACAAATGGCTGAACACTTCAAAGGTTAAAAACAAGAAGAAGATAAACGTGGTATTAATGCAACAGATAAAGAGGATCACCTAAATAATTGCAGGAGAGCCACGTCATTGATGACTATAGTAGCTATAATTATTTCAAAATTTGTAAAAGTAATTTTTTTTTATATATATGTTTTTAAAAAAAGATCATTATTTTAATTTAAGTCTCATCAAATAAAATATTATTATTTTTGGGTCTCCTTAATGAAAATCTATTAACAATACCCATGCATTAATGCATTTGCATTTGCTTTTTCTCCCATCAATTTTGGAATCTGATCCAATCTTGTAGAGCTAGTAAACACTCATGTAGCTTTTTAAACATTGGATTTTGTTTCGGACACCGATTAAGAAATTCAATAAAAATATATTTTTATTAAAAAATTAAATATAATATTTCTTAAAATATTAAATATATTACTTTTTAATAAAGTTTTTATTTTTATATATACATTATTCTCCTTAAACATTTAGGCCACATCGAATTGATCTTTCAATAATTGATGTCATCAGTTTTGTACTTCAATAACTAGTTTAATGTTATGTTATCTATGATTGACCCATTAGACACATTTTTACATGAAGGACTAATGTGACATATATATCATCAAGAAAGAAAATAACTAGTTCGTTTAAGGCCTTTCCGGTCAGGACTCTATACCGTCATTATATCATTCTTTGATGCAGTTATGGGCAAAGAAAAAAACCTCTAACTCGCGGTCTTCAAAGCAATTCTGGGCTTAAACTTAACTTGTTTTAATGTGTTTTATTAAATGAAATTAAATCATGACAAAAAATGTAAATCAAAATAACTGTTATGTAAATTACATTTCACTTTTTAACTTTTATCTTGCAAGTGAAAGTCAAGTTTATTGATTTATAGAGCTATATATGTATAAAAAAGGAAACAAAAAATAATAAATGTTTTTTTTATGTGCACAAGGGTTTCATTCATCCGATAGTTAGATACTAATCATTTTCATGACGTACAGACTATCGAAGTGGATCTTGTCTCTCGTATCAAAGTTTTTTTCATGCACGGAACAAGTATCGATTCTCTAATAATATGCTTAGGAAATAATAAATGTTTTTAATCAATGCATAATAATCATGTAATTGTTACCTTTTTTTAGATCCGCGTTTTCAGGATAAGTTTGTGGTTCTAGAAAATATTTGTACTCAACAGAAAAAAAAATGTTGTGTTATACTACACATCAAAATGTTGAGTTATTTCCACTTACCACACCATACACATTATAAAATGCATAAGCAAGATTTTTATCTCCAAATAAACAATTCTTAACTTCTTCATTGGTAATGGTTTCCAATTCTTCCCCTCAATAATATAACTTCTGTTACTATGTAATTCCTCATCAACCTGAACATCATTGCTGGATTCTTCTGCCAACGTTCCAGAGTTATCTCCTTCCTAAAATAAAAAATATAATGATTTCATCAAAATGCTTCGATAATGATTGGGAAAAACATAATAATAGATGAGCAGCTAACTACAAAATATTAATCAGTGCTCCTTCTTGAAAGCATGCAAATAGCGAATGTGGGTATGCAGAAACAAGGGAAAGGTAGCAAAAAGTAAGGTATGCTGAAAGCTACAAAAAAAAAAAGCTGAAGGAAATTTCAAAACAATTAGTGAATGAACTGACATCTAGGTTATAGACACACCCAAAAAAGAAATAAAAAACAAAATACATAAGAACCAAAAAATCAAATGATAACTGTAACTGAGGGAGCACACAAAATAAGGGGTACAGACAAAATAAAAAGGATAATTGTAAGCATTTCATATAGATTATCAAAAAAATCGAATGAGGGAGCAGCTGATCGTAGTTGAAGTTGCAGATCTGTGCCAGGGAGCTGACTTGCTTAGAGAGCACGACGGCAAACTTCAAAGAACGACGGCAAACCAGAAAAGGGTGGTCGCACAGGGATGACACATTGGAGAGGACTAACGCCAACTTGAGTTGCGGTGGAGTTAGGCTCCAACGTTATGGTGGATGTTTGTGGTTAATCTGTTGCTTTTACTTGAGCTACTCTGCTGCTTTTGGTACCTTTAACTTAAAATACTATTTGCATATAACACCTCCAACCGGTTATATGTATTGAAGAGTACCAAAATCATTTATCATAGCAAGTTAAAGTTGGAATGCACCAGTGCACTCCAAAGGCATGGAGTGCACCATACAAGCGGCCTTGAGGGAGAGGGATTCAACAGTGAGCTAGTGAGGTCTAAATAACTTATAGTAATATGGTTTCTTTCAATGCCTATTTCCTAGTTTTTTCTCCCTAGTCAATAAGTTCTATACAACTTAATCCTATGAGTTGTTTGGGTTGTTGGACACGTTTTGCTTGAAGAATGTCTATTCTTTGGGTTGTTGGATAGGTTTTGGTCAAAGAATGTATATTATTTGGGCTATAGAACTTATTGAAGTTGAAGAGTGTTTTTTATTTATTGGACAAGAGTATAGATAGAGAAAAGAGAGGTTAATATATTCTAAAAAAAGCAAAATGTTTGGTTTTTTTTGTGTATAAGGGGGTTAAAACACCCAAAGAAAAACAAAAGGACAAAAAAGAAGAAATAACACACTCCAATCACATCATTAAACAGTAGACTAGTCGGACCCTCTAGAGGAGAGTCTAGTAAATAGGAAAGAAGATCTTCTGTCCTATTTTGGTGTATCACACCATATTTTAATCAATAATATTTTATCATGTAAGTTAAAATTTTATTTAATATTGAAAAAGTAAAATATATAATAAAATATTATTGATTGAGACATGATTCTACGCAAGCAAATAGAAAGCCAGGTCTTGGGAAAGCCTTCAAAATAATTAGCCGGCCTATCGGCGTGACAATTTCCATCTCTGTAGGTATGAGAAAGCTCAATGTCCCAATTTTTATTCATCCAATTCTGAATCTTATAGAAAAACTTATTACTATAGCCAACATTTTTTCTCGTTTGCAGAAGGGAGATAATGGTAGCTGAGTCTGACTTCACTATTATTAGATGAAGATTTTCCGTCTCAATTTTCTATCACATTTTCTATCCCCCATCAATAACAATCTGATAATTAAGAAAACGAAATCACAACCCATTAATATTTATACTCATTCTCAATATTTGATTAGGGGGAGGGGGAAACTGAGACACCATTTTTTGGGATACCAGATTTCTATCCACTACTGTTCTCCTCAGGCTTGTGATCCATGCCACCTCCAACCCTTTTAGGATGCCCCAAAATTCTGCATTATAAGATGAGCAAATACATAAATGAAACACAAACCCTTAACCCACCTTCCACTAGCATCCCTAATTAAGCCCTTACACGGAGCACTCCAGGAAAACGAATAAGAATATATTATATGCTAACATGCATGTTTGTGCCTTCGATGATGACCACCTTTCAAGCGCATTCTCTTTGATTTCATTGATTGATGCAAATGCACTCCCTGGGTTTGGTGGCTTTGTTAATATAGAGCAATTCTTAGTTAGACACAATAAATGTATCATATATATTTAATTGAATCATTATTTAATATGTAAACTATGAGAGTCATAATAGAAATGTGAATATTTTTAAAAATATACACATGTTAAATGATAATTTTAGAGTCTAAGAAATAATGTGGTATAATGTATTTACCTAAAAATTTATTGTATAGAGTTTAATTTTGATGCACTTTCGGTGTAAAAAACAATATTTGATTCGGAACCTACTGTAATTGGCGTCTTTGGCTCCCTTAATTAGCTAATTCGGCCCTTTTGATCGAATATGGAACTAATCCTAGATTCGATAACGACAGACGTCCGATTTTTTACATACGGGATTGGGCTGCCTCTCAACTGGACGACTCCAGGAATCGAACTTGCATTCTTTTCATTGAAGAAAAGTCATGGTATCAACTTTCCCAACAACAAATTGGTTCAATGTAAAAAAAAAAAAAAAAAAAATTAAACTACCAACAAATCATACATTACTATATATATGATTTTTTAAGTTAGTTATTATGAGACTGATATATTTATTTATTTATTTATTTGATAACCATGATATAGGTACGAAGTATCCACCATCGTTAGTAGTGACTAATCTCGATCGGGGAACCTGTTAGGCACATAAAATAGGTTCTCCCCTCCCGACCAGGTTTTCTCCATACACAAAATCAGGACTCGAACCCCTGATCACTTACCCAACCAGGTTTTCTCCATACACAATGGTCAGGATTCGAATCCCTGATTACTTGCTTAAGGTGTGTCCGAGTCCCTTACTACTTAGACCAACCACATGTTCGTGAGACTGTGATATATTTAATGATATTTTAATACATAATTGTTTGATAATATAAAGAATTTATACTAACATTGTATCACCATTAAATTCATATATCGAATCCCCTATAATTATTATTTTTCTTTCTATAGTCACTCGATAATAAAAAGTATGACAATCTAAAGATGCTAATTAATCAAGAACGGAGTTATAGGAAAATATTTTGTTGTAAGAATAAATTTATAACTTTTAGTAGCATCAAGTTATTATTTGTATTAAAAAATATTTCATAGGTATGCATTGTTAGGGTAGGAATAGGGTAGACTGTTCGTCTAGGGCCTATGATCTAACCTGACCTTTTTAACAAGAAAGTCAGGTCAAAGCTTTTTAAAAAGTTCATATAGCTAAAGAAGTCAGGTTAACGTTTTTAAAAAAACCTATTAGGCCTGTTAGGTCGGCTTGTTTAAAGGTATAGGCCTATTTGCTTATTTATTTGTGAAGGTCTAGTGACCTATTTATCAGTATAGGCATATCGACCTCTTTATCATTAGAGACCTAGCTATAAGCCTATTTGCAAGTGAAGTCCTATGACCTATTTATAGGTGGAGGCCGTTTAAAGACCTTATTTAAAAGTAGGTCTTTAAATAGACTTTCAGGCTAGACTTTGAAGTAGGTCAGACTAAACCTTAAAAATTGGCTTATCTCATGCTAATAGGCTAGGCTTAGGCTTGAGATTGGAACACATACCAGGCTTGTTTATGTTAGGGTCTGACATGACCTATTCCGACCCTTACACTATCAATGTATAAAGATTGTTTATACTGTCAATCAGACATAAATATTCATATCATTAAAAATATCTAACTCTTATCATAATTAACTTAAAAGTCACATGTAAGAAGATTTGTGATTGATTGACAGTGTAAAACACTTTACAATGATCCTTACACTGTCAATGTATAAAGATTGTTTACACTATCAACCAGACATAAATATTCATATCATTAAAAATGTTTGACTTTTATCATAATTAACTTAAAAGTCACATGTAAGATGATTTGTGATTGATTAACAATGTATCAAAATTAAAATCATTAAAAAAAAGTTGAACAACACACTACCTAGTTTCTCACTTGACTACGTCATTATCGATTTAAAAAGAAAAACTAATGAGGCTGTCTCATCTGATCAACTTTCTATATATGACACTAACATTACATAACTTCGGTTTAAACCCAAAAAATTCTTTGTTGGTGATAGTTTTATAATTTCGTTATAAATCCTTAGCGAAATTGATAGTACGTTTAGCTCCACTTAAAGTAAAATAAGGCTTTCACTCACCTTAAATTTTTATGTTAAAAAAATGGGTTTAATTGTTATGCACTATCAATATTAAGTTTTTTACACTGTCAACTAATCAGAAATCATGAAATAAATGGCTTTTCAGATAGTTAGAATAAGATTCAAATATTTTAACTGATGTATCAATTTCTGATTGATTTATTATGTAAAAAAATTTTACACGAACAATGTATAATAATTAAATCCTAAAAAAATTACTCTCCCTAAAAAACAATCACACACAAAAGAAGTAGCGGTTACATTTACTCAATACATGAATATATTCGTTGGTTGTCCAACTTGAAAATATACAATCCATATAAATTTGTAGATAATTCAGAAATGGAAAGATGTGCTTGTGCACTCTAGCTAGTTGGTTAATAGAGTCCACACGATGGCATAAGTAGGGTTAGACAAATAAAAAGTGATTCGAAAGTGAAGCACTTTTTAAGTCAACAAGAGTTCTCAAGTGCCCGTGACAAGTAATGTTGTAGACTTGTAGTAAGTCAAAACAAAAATCCGTGATACAAAGAAATGATTGACTTTATTATTAGGGATATTGTGTTTTTTTTTTTTTTTTTTGTAACTAATAGGGATGTTGTTTAAGATAAGGTTAGGATTTATTTGAAATGAGTTTATTCTAAAGTAAGAAAGTAAATTTATATATATATTTGAAAAAAGTATATCTATTTTTAACTTATTAAAATGTATCATGATATTAATTTATTAAATAATTTTAAAATAGATATATTTTCATTTTCTTGATTTAAATACAAACTTATTTAGCCAACGAAAAAGTTTGTATAATTGATAAGAATACGACTCATATTTTATAAGGACGTGAGTTCGAATTCCGCTGTCGATATAAAGATCTCGTTGCAATGGATAATCTATAAGTACCATGTAAGCACTCTTTGAACTATGAGGTCTGCCGTAACGCTGGTAACAGTGGTGATTCCTCGAAATCTAACTCACCTAAACTTTTTCTTATAAAAAAAAAATACCAACTAATTTTAAATTTTTTTCTCCGATAAAGTAAACAAGACAAACTGAGCATTCGACCTTCTTTCTATCTATTTAGAATGATGACAATTTAACGTTGGGTTTACTTGCCATTTAATGTGTGTAAGCACCAAGCAAGATAATGGTAAACACTGTGATGATCACTTTACACTAAAATTCAGCATATTGAGTATTGATAAATTGAAAAGTGCTGTGCATTAATTTTATGATCACTGTGACGTTCCATGTCTTGATTAAATTGATTTGAACTTGCAGTACTTAAGAAAATTAATTAATTTTTTAATTGTACCTGAGTGATGTGAGGGGAACACTCTTAAATATTTTCTTAAACAAATATTTTAATCTTAATTAATGTAATAAAGTGATCCTGAAAATATAGATTCTTACCTTAAAAAAATAATAATAATGCTTAGTGTCACAATGTGTTTACCCAGTTTTTTTTCTTTTTATAAGTAAAGATTTTATTTATAAGATTTCAGCTCTAGCATCATAATATTTATTCCTTCCACCTTTTAGGAAGGGTTAAGAAGAAAATATCGTATCATTTGCTTTAAGCCATAGTACAAGCAAAATACAAATAGGTCTACATAGAACATCATCCTTACATATTTTTACCAGTATTTGAACAAAAAAACACCCAACCCCTAAATTACGCGCCTTCAACATGTTGGTGTAAGATTTTCTTCTGTAAACTTTAGGAATTCTTTTTCTTCTCTAATCCTCATCCCCCAAATTTAATATATTTTTAAAATAATAAATAAAACAAATTAGCAAAAGAGAGAGCACATGCTAGCTGCTTGTGTAATCCGGTATTGTAAATGTGATAAACGTTATTTGCATGTTTTTTTTTTTGACATAAACGTTATTTGCATGTTGAAGCCTTACATTACATGCTTACGATGAAAACCAAAGTTTTTTTCTGTAAAACAAGAACAAGAACAAAAAGTGGTCGGGTCGGATCATGGGCAAGGGCCAAGGAAATGTGATGTCATATTTGATGTATTGATGATGTAATAATAATTGCATATTATAAACCAAAAATGAACCAATATTATGAATAAAAAATGGAACAGCTATGAGAAATAATTTGAATGTGGACCCAGTTGATTTTAGGGAGAGAGGAAGAGAGAGGTCGATGTCCTTTTTACTTTATATATAGGAAGGGAGGCAAAGTGGGCCGATACTGGGACCCACCCCACTAGGTTGAGGGTCGTGGAGTCCAAAAGCTTTAGTCACTGTCAGACTTGAAAAGCTCCAATAGAAAGGAGTCATGTTTGTTGTAAAAACAAAGGAATTCTGTTTGTATAGATCTTTTTTACAATCTTCTTCATAGAAATCCCTTTTTATCTTTTCTCTAATTAAATATCAATTATTAGATTAATTTAACGAGTGAAATGAGAGATTTTTTGGACGTTAGATTAGATTAATCGATCCAACTACTAATATTTGGTTAAAGAGATGATGAAGGAAAATCTGAATGAAGATATATTTTCTCTTTTAACTCACAAAACCACAACTCTTACCTTAGTATCCAATTTTAAGTCAATTTATTTCTATTTTTTTCCTATTTCTGATAAGAATGTTGTACTTTTATAAATTTTTACGTAGGGAAAACTCTAACATACTCTCGTCAACTTATCATCATTTGTATTTTGATCTTAAAACCTAAAAAAAATACAAATTAATTGGTCCACACTTTTGGAAATATGCATTTTGATCCTCTCTCTAATCTCTCTATAATCTTCTTTTAACTGAGAGTAGCACGATCCACAATCCCATGATAGATTTTGAGAGTATAAATAATGATTTTAATTGATATGTATTGTTAATGTAAAGATATTTTATACTGTTAACTCATTATAAATTGACACATTATTAAAATTGTTTGACTCTTATCATAATTATCTTAAAAGTCATTCGTATCATAATTTGTAATTGATTAACAATATAAAAAACGGATCTGAATCCTCTTCATTCTCACTCTAGCCAAATGTCAACCGTTGGATTCATCTAACGACTGACATAAGATCTCTCTCTCAGCCATTAGATTAATCCAACTACTGATATTTGACCGGAGAGTCCACATGGAAAGAATCCATTTTCATAAAAAAAAAAATACATTGATAATGGATACAATTAACCTCATAAGTGATTGCCTTCCATTAGCCTGGATCATCTCCTTCCTAAATCACGATAGAAAACATCATTTAAGAATGAAACAAAAGCAAAGAGATTTACTCGGTCGGCTTTCGTTAGTTCATAGTATTTGTCCATTAGGTTATGTTTGGGAGTTTTGAAGGAGATAAAGTAGAGTGGTTAACAATAGAGTGATTTAGAGTGGAATGGAATGGAAAAATAAATGTATATCATTCCATTGTTTGAAAGTTTTAGTAGGGGAAGTGTTCCCTTCCAAACCCCAAAATTGGAGGGCAAAAAAAATTGAGACAGTGAGTGATATGAAGTGGTTTGAGTTTCTAATCTTAACCATTCAACTACATTAGTTAATGATCTGTCAAACAATAGGTTAAATTTTTTTTATTACTCCATTCTATTACTAACAAGTACACTCCATCCATCCAAGGATAGCATTAATGTCAAAGTGTCCTTTTCCATCACTTTTTGGTTTGATGGCAGTAGGTGTACAATTTCCTTAAAATTTGTACATTTGTAATTTAAATTTAAATTTATAATTATAATTATTTTCCTTCTGATGATGAATTGACCATTTAATTACACTTGTAAGACTTTTTTTTATAAAAAAAAAAATATGAATTCTACTTGTAGGACTTATCTAGAGTGCCAAATTACAGGTTTAATTTGATACATGGCTTGAAAACAATTATGATAAACATACTCGATAACGAGCTCACACTAGCCTCAAATTTTATATCATTATGAGTTAATTATTTTACAAGGTTAAGCTGATTATCATGTTTTCAACAAGTGTATTAGTGTGAAATATTGAAAATTAGACTATAATGCATTTTTAATTCCCCTATTTTTTAATTTCATGAAAATCGTTCCTTCATTTATTTTTTTAAAAAATAAAATTGAGCTCCGTCTGGTTCTCTTCTAGTGCTTTCATCACACCCTTGTGTATTGAGCTACGGTATGAGGATAGAACTGAACGATTTATTAGTGCCACAAAAGATTAGTTCAAATAAACTTTTTCCATTAATTAATTTTTCTATCATTTGACTTTGCTTCTCTTTAAACAGATTCACTTTTAACTTATGTGAGGCTATATAGTTCAAAAAAGCTGCCGAGGCAATCAAAGAAGAGAAAGTGGGCATCATTTTCCAGATGATATATAAGAGGACAAAAGAACTAGAGATTATATACTACAAAAAAGGATGGCATGCGAAGAGTATAGGAATATGTAAAAATATATTTGAATAAAAATATTAGAAATGGAACTATCAATTTCCTACTGAGAACGATTAAAGGTTTTGTTTATAATTCACTGAGATATTGCCTTATCCTTGTCTGCCAACATTATTCCTTTTCCTTATTTTTGTAAGTTAGCTACTATAAAAATTAGTTATCTCGTTAATTAGCTTACCACATGGCAATATATTTTTAGGTTTAAAACCAATTTTAAGATGAGATTATTTAAAATTAATTGTGATTTTGAGGTAACAGAAAAATTATATAACTAACAAAATTAAACGTGACTTTTGCTCAAGTTAAGATCAAATTTCACTTTTCATGGAAAAAACACACACTAGATAACAATGTGTTAAGACATTATAAAGTTTTATAAATACTAATAATAAATAAAAATTTTCTTGGTGGGCCTAAAGCAAGAGCTTGGATTGTCTTATACTTGGGCCGACATTGATTTTTCACGTGATTTGTACACATTTCCTTTTTTTTTAATAAATGTACACGTTTCGTGAAATAATTTTCATGTTAAGTATTTTCTTTTTTTTAATCAAGAGTATTTTACAGCCGACAGTTAAAGATTAATCCCTATCGAGATAGAGAGATCACAAAAGTGATACAACCTATCCCAACAAAGTTTTTTTTATATACATGACAAGAATTGAATCCCGACAATATGTTAAAGGAACTCAGCTATCTATCGATTGCGGTAAATCTTGTTGGTATGTTATTTGATACTCTAATTATCTATTGGCTTTCACACAAAACTAAATAAGCTAAAAATTTTGAAGCATTTTGTGAAATGTTTGTGAGGTATAACAAAAAGATCATTGTGTGTTCTATGACACTATCGCCCAAATCTTTTTCAAAATCTTGAGAAAAAGGAAAATATGAGGCGAAGAATGAGAAAAATTAATGCAATATAGAAAAAAGAGAACTATATTATGTATAATTTAGAGTAAAGTTTCAAATTGATCATTAATAAAAAAATATGGTGACATTTTGATCTTTGAGAAATGAAAATACCAATTTGGTCTTTAAGAATATAAAATGCAGGTGAAATTAGTTCTTTTTAGAATAATTTTTAGGGACATTTTAGTCTCTGTCAGGAACTATTTTAACCCATAGTTTAGATTCTTAAGGATCAAATTGATATTTTTCATTTTTCAGAAATCAAAATATCACCTTTTTTTTTTTTTTTTTTGTTGAGTGTTAATTTGAACCTTTACTCTTTAATTTATTTTTATGGGATTAGAATTAGAATATGATCCCTGGCTAAAGAATGGTAAACATTAGGAATGATTGGCACATATAATAAAACAAATTAACCATAATATTTGGATAAGATTGATAGGATGCCTTGAAATGCGTGTACGATAAGCTAACAATCGCAATTTTGTCAAGTTCATGTGGCCAAAGTATCATTTTCCCAAACCACACCTGTGACAATTCCTTTTAGACTCTTGGTTTGATAGAGATCAAACTCATCAAGGTGTATGCTTATCTCTTCTATCCCTGGACAAATAATTTTTTATGCATATTCTACGTCCTAAAAAGCATCAATTAGAAGCATAATATATGTATTCTATATCTGTCCCTTCAATAAGCCATACGTCTTCACCATCTAAGTTCTAAAGTATCACTTTACTTGATTTCACCTCAAATTTAGTACGAATAATTATAATTCCTCATCCTCGTTACTTTGTGTACACTTTGGAATATTAATCCAACAGTTAATCATTCTTGTAATCAATGTTTTAAACACCACACTAACCAGTTGAACTATGAATGGGTCATGTTTTTTTTATAAGTACTAAGAATGGGTCATGTTTTTGCTTTGAATAATACCCAGCTTAACTATAAATTTAGACAATTAAACCAATCAAACTATGGGTTTCACTAATTCAATTTCTGATTTATTTTTTAAAAAGCATTGCTTATATATAATATATAATATTTTACATTCTAAAATAGAGTATAAGATGAAGTATACATAATTAATTAAACTGTCAAATTATTAAAAGAGTTTAATTTTAATATATTATTTTTTTATAAACCAAAAATTGTATTAAAAATAATACAAAGTATATTGTAATCCAAATACAAGAAAGTTCCAAAAAGGAGACAAAAAAAGTGTCATCACAAAACATCACAAAGCCACAAATCATCTTAATTATGTTGGCACCACAAATCCCAACAATTATATACACCACGGCACTAGAACTGATACAAAAGACTATAAAAACTTTAACCGAAAAACCATCAGAACAAAGTCATAATATCAAATAAGTTATATCCTCCATGTGATTCACCCCCTGACTAAAGATATCACCATCCTCTTCCTGCACAAAGCTCTAGCCTTCCACCAAAAACCTGATCTCACAACCGCAGATTTGTCACAGCAAACATAATCATAAAATCTTGACAAGTACCAAAAGTTGTACCATCAACGCTTCAACGACCATAACAGAACCCAAGTAACCATGTTGAATTTATAAACCAAAACTGAGGCCAATGAACCAATTGCAAATGACAAGATCAAAACACGCCCAAAAAGCAACCAACAACAACTCACCAACAAGAAAAGCAAAAAACCAGAACCATGAAAAACACGGGCCAAAACTGAATCCAAAAACCAAATAGCAAAAACAAAAGGATCGAACCAAATTGGTCATCGACAAAAAATCACAGTAACATTTTGATCCCTGAAAAATGAAAAATATCAATTTGGTCCTCAAGAATATAAAATACGAGTCAAAATAGTCCATGACAGTGACTAAAACGTTCCTAAAAATTATCCTAAAAAGGACCAATTTCACTCGCATTTTACATTCTTGAGGACCAAATTGATATTTTTCATTGGATCAAAATGTCACCGTGATTTTTTGTCAAGGACCAATTTGGACCTTTACTCCAAAACCAAAGTATGACCAAAAAGCAACCGATGCAACTGCCTAAAATTTAGCTTTTCAGCATCCAAAGAAACCAGAAGCAGAGAAACTGTAACAACCAGAAGGCAACAATCAGCAACACAACAACACTCTTTTTTCTTATATTTGATAGCCCAAAGAAATAGTAAAGCACGTACAGATGATAGTATCAAAACCTCGTACATCTACTGGTTTGACGTACAAATTATCTTACATATGACTTTTAAGGTAATTGACAGAAAATCTGAAAAATATCATATATTAGAATGTCATATCATTTTCATTTTTGCAAATTTCACATACCATATATGTAAGTGTATGTCAATAATCACAAATCATATCGATCAGCTAACGATAATATCTTTTTTATGTTTTAGAATATTTTAGTATAGCGTAGATAATCTCTTAAGATTTATTTCTTATTTATATGTTTTGATGTGTTTCCCTATTTGATTAGAATTATGATTCTACATTTAGTATAAATAGGACAATTAGTGTTGTCTTTAGATATCATATAATCACCACATCAAATCAATATTAGTCTTATTATTTGTTAGTTTGTTTCTCTCTTTTCCTCCTTTCCTACCTAAAACTTCTAATTGAACATGGTATCAGAGCATAGCACGATATTGGGCCACCTGTAGCTGTTCATTCCTACAAATTTCATACTCCAGATGTCCACTCCTCACCATGAGGAGGGTGTGTTAAGTGTTAAAAGACTCAGATCGGTTGAGTATATGAGCAAAGATCCATTTATAATAATTTCAGCAGCTGTTCCTCTATGAGCTAGCTTATGAGTGGAGTTAGGCTCAATATTCTAACATGGTATCAGAGTGGTACCATCCTCTCTGACTTGTCATGTCACTATTTCGCTGCCTTGGGAACTTTGATTAGTCACCTTTATCTAGGGGTGAACGGGTAGACCCATGAACTCGCGAACTCGATCAACCCGACCCGGTTAACCCGAAAAATATGGTTCGGTCCAGGTAGTCGGGTAGTCTTTGTTCCTATACATTGAGACCCGTAGACCTCGGTTCAGGTATCGGGTTTGGCGTTTGCCAAACTGTGTAACCCAACCCGAACCTTATCAGTCATCACTCCGCAGCATCAACAGCGGCGTCGCTCATCTTGTCACTCATCAGCAGCAGCTCTCATCTCGTCACTCAGAAGCAGCGACGCTCCTCCAACGGCGGCGACGCTCTCCTTTGTTTGGTCAACCAGTGGCGGCGACGACGCTCGTCCTCTCCTCTCGCAGACGACGCCTTCAAAGATAAGAAGAAGAAGAAGAAAATGGGTAGCAGAGAGAAGAAGATGGTGGGTAGCGAAGTGAAGGAGAGTAGAGGCGCATGGGGTGGGTAAAGGGACATACAAAGTAGGGTTAATATTGTTTTTAGTGGGTTTTTTTTCATTTTTTTTTTTATTGTTTTTCACTTTTTTTAATAATAAAACTGAAACTCGACCCGACCCTACCCGAATATGCTCGGGTTGGGTCGGTTCGGGTTGAATACATCTTTTCCCTTCAACACGACCTGAACTGACCCAGCCAACATTGATCGATTCGATTTCAGTTTTCCCCTCAATGCGACCAACCGACCCGATGCCTAGGGATGACAAAGTGGGTCAACCTGCCCCGCTCCACCATTAACCCACCCAAAACGGGACTGGACGGGCCAACCCGTTTTAGACATATGGGTTGAACCCCCCAACCCACCCCGCCTAATGGTGGGTTGGCGGGTTGGCCCGCCAAACACATAAAAACATAAATTGGGTTGGCGGGTTGACCTGTTATAAAAATAAAAAAATTAACAAAAAATCATATAACATTTCTTTTTTTGGGCAATCTTCATTTCCTTTCTTAAATTATTATTAAAAAATTGGAATAATCTTATCTTATAACAGATAATTTGTGATACAAAAGTCAAGACATTATTTTTGTAGTACGAAATAATTTCAAGTAACAATTAAATTAAATAATATTAAATAATTGATAAATTAATAAAAAAAAATATTTTTTAATATGGCGGGTTGGCGGGTCAACCCGTCCCGACCCGCCACCAACTCGTTTTTGGCTGGGTTAAGCGGGGCGGGTCAAAGTGGGTTGGTAGGTTGAGAACCCCAACCCACCCCGCCAAATTCTGGCAGGTTGCCGGGTTGACCCACGGGTCACAACCAACTTTGCCACCCCCGATGCCACCCCTACCTCTATCTATTATGTCATCTTCCTAACTGCTTTCTCCGCCGCCCTCCGCTATCCGCCATCACTTTCCGGCCGAAGACCACACCATTGGAATCGCCTTGACAATATCGGTCGATCCCTGGAGTTTCACAGCCATCCTTCCAACGATGCAATGTCAAGCACCACTCGCCACCTCTCTCCACTGTGATCCGCTACACACGTGTTCCTTCCAAGAGTGCGTGAAGGCACGTCCAACCACCTCTTTGGCAACTGTTTGCTGCACAGTACTCGTTATCCTCCCCTCTGCCCAGACTTGTTCTGTCCTTGTCCAACAACACACAAGACCCAACTTTGTCATCTCTGTTCACCACCTCAATGTGGTTGTTTGAATCTCTTAGGTTACGTTTAATTTGTTGTGTTCGGAACTCAAATCCGATACTATTTGGCTCTGTTTCTACTGCCAGTTTTTTCGGTATTTGTCATACAATTCTTTTCCCACTAATAGATCATACTAGCGGTTCCTGTTCCCAGTGACGATCATTCCGATGGTGACTTTTTCCCACGAATGAATCATTTTAGTGGTGACAACTTTTGTTCCCATTTACAGTTGACCTATGTTAGTTATGACTCACACTAGCCCAAATTTATGTCCAAACGCTCTGGCCTCGACTATTTTTTTCCAGATGCACTGACTCTGTTTTCATCTTAGATGTACTGTCCTTGGCCCTTTGTCCCAGATGCACTAGCTTCATCTCAGTCTCGGAAGCAGTTGCCAGCCTTAGTTACAATTTGAAATAATTTGGGTCTCTGATATTGTTGTTTGAAGCTTTCAAATGTGGTTTTTAGAACTCCAGAGTTCGGACCTTGTTGTGCTCGATTGCTTGCTAAGATTTTTTTGTTAGGATGATGATCATTTTAGCTATCTTGCTAAATTATTTTTCCAACAACTTTCTCCGACCATTGTTTTCGTGGAGCTCGGTTTTTATGTTTTAATTTTTATTTTTATTTGAGGCGGAATACATTGTTTTCGTGTACCAAGCTTAAAGCTTGGTAAGTTTTAGCTTGAGGTGAAGTGTTAGAAAATCTGAGGTTTTAGCTTGAGGTGAAGTGTTAGAAAATCTGAGAAGTATCTGATAATATCTTTTTATATCTTAGAATATTTCAGAGTATTGTAGATGATCTTTTACGATTTATTTCTTATTTATATATGTTATGATTTGTTTTCTTATTTGATTAAGATTAAGATTCTACATTTAGTATAAATAGGACTATATAGAGTTGTCTTTTGTAATCATATATCATCACCACATCAAATCAATATCAATCTTATTATAGTTTGTTAGTTTATTTCTCCCTTCTCCTCCTTAGTTCCCTACTTAGCTAAAAAACCTTCTAATTCAACATGGTATCAGAGCCTACCGCGATGTTAGGCCACCCACAAATGTTTATTTTTGCAAACATCACGCTCCAGATGTCCAGTCCTGGGCGTGAGAAGCTTGTGTTCATTGTCAAAAGTCCCACATCAATTGTGTATATGACTAAATAACTATTATGATAACTTGGGTGATCCTCCCTCTATGACTTAGCTTTTGAAGTAGAGTTAGGCAAAATTATTCTAAACAGTAATTATGATAAAAACCAAAGATCTTTAATAGTGTGAAAACTCATGATTGGTTCAGAGTGTAAAAAATCTTTTATACTGACAGTATATATAAATTAAATCATTATTTAAAAATATTTTTATTTTTTATTACTATGAATGGATCTCCAACACATACACATAGATTATTTTTTTTCTTACCAAAGATAAGTGGATGCATTAATAAAAATGAGAGGGAGGCAAAGTCTCTACAATTACAAAAGCTAAGATGAACATACTCAAAGTTACTCTTAACAACAAACAAGAAATATATAAATAACAACACTGTATTGTTCTAAATTTCTAGCTTAGCGGCTCTTTACAACAATATTATGATCCTCTAAAGGGGGAAAAATAGATTAAAATTAAAACTAAAAGAATATATAAATAAGTAAAAATTAGTACTTAAATGGCGTTTTATTAATGTATTATTATTTTTACCTGTTTATAATTAAAATATGTAATAAATTATTGGCTAAAATATACTTTTAGTCTTTTATCTTATTTTCAAGATTTGTTTTGGTCCTTTATTTTTAAAAATGTTCATTTTAGTTCTTTATGCTACAAATGTTACACAAAGGTCCTTTTCGTCACGCCCTTGACTGACGTTGTTAGCCTTTCTCCTACGTGACTGTTAACATTTGATGTGGCACTAATACGACGTCGTTTTGACCTTCCAATGTTTTTTTTTGTGAAAAAACTTCTTCCAAAAAAATGATCATCTTCAACCTTTAACCTTCCTCTTCAACCTTCTTCAACTTTCCTCTTCAACCTTTAACCATCAAATCACAAAATCCTTGGGTTGCGCCTGGCATATTATTTAACTATTGCATCAGAGTGTTACACATCGCTTGATTCTTTTCACAAAGAAAAGGCTGTCATTAAAAATCAATGACTTTCCTCCTTATTGCCCTCCACATTAAGGGTGTATGATTGCTGACATTACAAAATTATTACCAATTAAATTTTGCAGAATTAGGATGGTATGCAAGGGTATCTTGGATACAAGCCCTACAAAAGCATATATGTGATTTTTGCATTCTAATTTGTCTATTACTATTAGTCATTCTTCTCCCACAAAATCCTTGGATACAAGCCCTACAAAATCTCAACTTTTTTGAAAGACCATCTGGGTCTAACTAAAACCTCTTAAAACATTGCAAAAAACTAACGATGCTCAATGACGAATGGTTCAAAACCTAAAATTTTGAGAAACCCAATTCCCGATTATGAAGAAAACACCGTAAACACCAATATAAAAATCACAAAAATCAACCCAACATTTGAGGATGGAGAAGAGACATTTTACTGTTGTAAGGATGGAGAAGACTCAGCTAGCTGCATTCCATGGGTTGAAGGTTGAAGAAGGTTTAAGGTTGAACGATTTTTTTTGGAAGAAGTTTTTTTTTAAAAAAAAAATGGGAGACGATGTATTAGTGTCACATCAGATGTTAACAGCTACATAGAAGAGAGACTAACAGCGTCAGCCATGGGTGTGACAGAAAAGACCATTTTGTGTAACGTTTGTTACATAAAGGACTAAAATGAACATTTTTAAAAATAAAGGAACAAAACGAATCTTGAAAAATAAGATAAGGAACATAAATATATTTAATCCTAAATTATATATTATATCTTTATTTAATTTTTTAAAAATTAAAGAAGTTTAAATTTATATTAAAAATAAAAATTTTAAAGAATAAAAATTAAAATGGCTTAAAGATGCAAAGTCACAACAATATTAGTGGAGGATGAAGGAGTTTTTTTTTTTTTTTTTTTGGAATAACACTAAAAAGAATTAAAAACCAAAATACCCCCTTTTCAAATTATACACCAAAATACTCATGTTTTGCATGTTACATATTGGGAAGTCGGTATTGGCAATACCGACTTCCCTTCTGTGTTTTAATTTTTTTTTAAAAAAAGTTATGTTGAGAAGTCGGTATTGACAAAGTAAACTTCTCAACATGGTTTTTTAATTTTTTTTACGTTTTTAATTATTTTTTTAAAAATAAATAAAAATTTATTTTGTTCTTAATTATTAATAATGCTAATTTATATGTTAATCTTAAAATTAAAAAATTAATGTTGCTACTAATTAATTTATTATGTGATTAAAATAAAAACTAAAAAACAAAATTTAAAATATTTATTAACATAATTAATTGATAATTTATTGCAAATTAGAGCAAAAAGTACATTGAATTAAAAATGTTAGTGTTACGTAAAAGTTCCAACATGATAAGGACAATTATTCCTGCTATGACCCGCATTTCGACAAAGCCCACATCTTTTTGGCTGACCTCTTTCCCTGAGGTCCATCTCAGTACGAACGCGGGAAGATCGTGGATGACCCCGTGGATCTCTCCACATTTTTGGATTGTGGCACACCGTGTTTCCGTCATATTGTGGCCAATATGCTTCTTTCGTTGGCCAACACGCCGAATTGTTCCCGGTAAACGTTAAATACATTCTGCAACTTGTACACATTTGACACATACATCATGAAGTCATAAGAAGCACGTGAACAAGGGATGTGCAATGCCTGAAACTTTCCACAGTCGCACCACTTTGTATTCAGGTTGACCGGAAAATTCCCTACAGACCGACCCACTCGTGGGTTGACCAACTTCTCCACCTAGAATTCACTGTTTTGTCGATCGAATGAATTAACACCGTAGGAGTTGGACTTTCCTCGTTCCTAGCTCCTCAATGGCCTTGGTAAGAATTTCGGTATAAATACTATCGGATCGGATAATTGCCTCTAGTTGCACTCCTTTGTTGACAAAGTTGCTAACACTCCTATAATAGGTTGCTGTTCAAAAGGTTTCGCGTCCCCTTATTATAAAATAATTAATAACATTAATATTTTAATTTTAAGATTATTAATAAATAACAAAAATTTAATTTTTTATTTATTTTTAACAAAAAAATAATTAAAAATGTAAAAAAATTAAAAAACCATATTGAGAAGTTTACTTTGTCAATACCGACTTCTCAACATAAATTAAAAAAAAAATAAAACATTGAAGTGAAGTCGGTTTTGCCAATACCGACTTCCCAATAACATGCAAAACGGAGATATTTTGATGTATAATTTAAAAAGGGAGATATTTTGATTTTTAATTATTTTTTTAGGATTATTCCAAAAATATTGGAGGATTCATAATAAAAAAAATGAAGATATAACAATAAATAACAATAATAAATATGAAAAGTATCAGGTGTCAGGTGACAATTTTAGTAAAAGACCTTTAGCATATGTTGTAGACTAGCATGCATGCACGCATACGCATGCATAAAAGGAAAGGATGAGATCGAGTTTACATAACTGTCAAATGTCAATTTACATATAATGACTCCTGAACTAATTCAGTGCTTCTTGTCTATTTTACTGATATGCATCTAACACAAAAGTACTAAATCCAACTTATATAAATAAAAAGTTTTAGATCAAAAAATAAATATAGTAATAAATCTGAGTTTAATCTAAAAACCACGCTCATGTAATGCTCATTTGTTGTGCCTAATTACCTAGATACCACCATTGGAGCAACAAATTTTGAGCCATATATAGTGGAACTCAAATAGGATTATCACAAGGCACACCACAATATCATAATTTCATACGTGTTTCTCTTTGGTTGCTTACCTAAGAAGATAACTAATTTGTTTTCATTCCCTTTTGCTTTCTTTTTTATGCCCCTTGAAAGGGGAGGGGGTGATTCTAGGGTTGTCAATTAAATTAAGAAAGGAAAAAGTAGGAATAGGGCTTCCTTGCTTTTGTTTGTTGTATCATAAAAAGCTAAGTTTATTAAGTTGTTGAATAAGCTGTCTTGGGATAATCAAGCGGAATAATAATGAGGTTAATCTTTAAGTGAATTTTATAATCCATGTCATGAGAGGAATCCAATGAGGAAATGTTCTTTTGATGCAAAATTTTCAAAGGCACTCTCTTTTATGGGTCAGTATTTGAGGTTCAAGCAAACGACATTTCTAGTTTCAATATTGTCGTTTATGGGCACAAACAAAGTTTAGTTGTTTTTTTAGTTATAGGCTCAATATGCCGAGAGCATCTCCCATAACAAAACTTTAAGGAATCTATTTTAAATTTTTATGTGGGTGATTGTATGTCAATATTCAAATTTATGACACCCACTCAATTTTCATTCCAATGAGGATTTTTATTACTAAGTTCCTTAACTTCTCTCTCTTCAACATCTTATATTCTCTCTCTCTCACCTTTACACCATCAAATGAAATATATATATATATATATATATATATATATATATATATTTAATGCTATAGAACTCTATTTTAAGGTTCCTTAGATAAGAAATCCAAAATCACATATAACATATTATAATAATATTTTATCCTTAAAAAACTCCTAAGAAACTACCATTTATACATAACTCATTAGAATTCCTTAACACATCTTTTTATAGGTTCCATTATGACACATCAACACGGTTTACTTTTTTACTATTTTAAACAACTTTCTACTCCAATAATTGCAACTCTAAAACTTCACCAAATAGATCTAACAAGGTCTCTATAGATTATACTTCGATCTTTTTTAGGTACATGCTATGTTGCACCGACGAGAATCAGGAGCACTTTGCTCCTTAAAGTGGCTTCAATTTGGGTCAATCATAATGCCACATACAGCACTTTTGACTTTGAACTTTTGATTGGTCAAACAAGTATAAGTTAGATACACAACTTTTGATATTTGCATACTGGTTGTTTTAATGATTCTATTTGCATAATAAATTTTTTTATTAATTTAATTAAAATAACATCACATCCGATAACTTTTTTTTTGTGTGCACAAAATCACTTTTCTAATTTCTAAAAAATGACAATAATATGTTTTTTTTTAAATTTTAAATAATCATAATTTAAATTTAGATGTAAAAAACATATTTAATTAATAGGGACTACACGGTAAAAAGTAAAATTTTCATATTAAATATTAAATGTATGACTTGACTTCATTAAATGTATATCTATTCATCTATTGGTTAAAATTTAACTGTACCAAAACCCTGAAATTTGTTGAGGTACCATAGAATTTCTCAAATTAAAATGATTGAGGACAATTACGAAATAAAATAAAATAAAATATTGTTGCAAATATGAAAAAACAAGAGTTAAAGTGCAAATACATAAAATGATATAAGTTTGACCAAAAAATATACATTTAACTAGTCAAAAATTCAAAGTGAAAAGGGGCTGCCAATGTGACATTATGATTAGCCCAAATTTAAGTCACTTTAAGGAGCAGAATTTCTCTAGTGCAACTTGGCCCAAACCTCCTTTTTATGGTTGTTTATTGGGTTCTTCTATAAAATTCAGTTAAGCAACTGTTCTTATTAAATCAGTTGCTCTTGTATGAGCATCTACTCCATTCCTCCTTCCCTTGCTGATGACATTCAAAAAATGCTGAACTATTTTTGGTGGGGCTCTAGTAAAAAATCTACTAAAGGTATAATTGGTTGTCTTGGGAAAAACTTAGTATTTCTGAGGATAATGGTGGTTTAGGCTTCAGAAACCTTTATGGCTTTAATATGGCTATGCTTGGGAAGCAAGCTTGGAAGTTTATCGCTTGCCCGGATGCGCTTGTCACTCGTATCTTCAAATCTAAATACTTCCCTAGAGGGGATTTTATGGATTCTGTGCTTGGTCACAACCCATCTTTTTCTTGGTGTAGTATCCGGTCATCTCACGTATTGCTATTGGAAGGCATAAGGTGGAAGCTTGGTCACGGTTCCTTTGTAAAAGTTTGGAACACTCCATGGTTAAGAGATCCTTCTCTTCATTCTATTCCATCTCCGCCTGACAACCCGGTACCTAATTTGTTGGTCAAAGATCTCTGGTCTCCCAATTTAAAAGCCTGGAATCCTCATATGATTGGGAATTTATTCTCTCCAGAAATTGCTGCAAAAATTCTAGCGGTACCTCTCATTGACTCTATCTCAGAAGATATTAGAATTTGGTCCCCAAGTCGCAATGGGTGCTACACTGTTAAAAGTGCCTATCATTTGTTCATGTCTAAAGTTGTATCATTGGATCATCTTTTTGTTGAAGGCCACTGGAAGAAGATTTGGCATCTTCACGTTCCACAACGTGTTAAATTTCTTTTGTGGAGAGCTTGCAGAGGCAACTTGCCAACTCGCTATGCACTTCAAGGTAAAGGTGTGTCTTGTCCCATCTCCTGTGTTCTTTGTGATTGTGAAATAAAAAATCCTTGGCATCTCTTCATAACTTGTCCTTATAGTATAAGATGCTGGGAATTGCAAGGTTTATGGAGTATTATTAATGGTCATATTCTGGAGGTAGAATCTTTTAGTGCACTATGCTTCAAGCTTCTAAACTCCTTAGATGTTGTGCAGCAAAGAATTTTCTCCATGACTCTACGGAGCATTTGGAAGTGGCGCAATGAAAAGCTTTGGGAAAATAAAGACTATACTTCTTCACAAGCTGTTACAAATGCACAAGTTTATTACAATGATTGGAGTCTTTGTAGAAGCTTTTCCTCAATCTATGATCGCATAGCTCCCTCTATTAACAACACTTCTTGGACTCCTCCTCCACATGGTTATGTCAAATGCAATTTGTATGCTTCTTTCTTCAAGGATATGGGATGTACAGGTGTTGGAATTTGCATTAGGGATGATAGAGGACAATTTATTTCAGCCCAAACTTCATGGTTCTTTCCTTGTTTCCCAGTTCAGTAAGGTGAGGCAGCTGCTCTTTTATGTGCTTTAAAATGGGTTTCTAGTTTGGGTATCGGGAGAGTTGTCTTTGAGATGGATTGTAAAATTGTGGTTGACCAAATTAATAATTCAAGACTTGATATTTCTGAATTTGGGTCAATCACAAATGAGTGTTCTAGCTTCCTTTCTTTGTTTCCTCACTATAGGGTTGAGTTTGTTAGGAGACAAGCTAATGGTGTTGCTCACAGCTTGGCTAAAGTGACTCCATATAAGTCTAATCCCCATTGTTTCTATCAAGTTCCTACTTGTATTGCTCCTTTGAGGTTTCTATGGAATTAATATAAGTATGTTTCAGTTAAAAAAAAAAAGCAACTGTTCTTATATATGAGTGTCAAATCATTGTATTCTGATGATGCAACTTAATAAGAACAAATAATTCCACTTGAAATTGCTCTTATGAAATTATCTAAGAACATGGTGCTTATCACGCGGATTCAACTTATTTTTTAACAACAATTTCATTATTTAAATATTCAGATTTGGTTACAATTGACAAAAAAAAGACATATCTTTTATATTTATATATAATATATTTATTCTATTTTAAACAATATATTTTGATATTCACCGGTACTTCTATTAATTTATAATGTTTATACTAAATATCAAAAGCATATCTTTAAAAAAACATAATGGCATATTCTTCCACTGATTTTGTGACGAGAAAAAACCAAACTTCATTCAGTTCAGTAAAAATTGGTGGATAGCGGATATGAAAAAAATAATAAGTTGAAATGTTAGACACCACAAGATTATAAAATGTTCATTAATAATGATTAAAGTTAAAAATTCTACTAACAAGTATTTTAAGAGTATTAAATAAATTAAATTAAAAATTTTAAATAAAAATAAAATATTTAATACATTAAAACGTAAAAAGCCTTTTTTTTCATTTTTGAATAAAGGCCCATTTGTCTCTAACGAAAAATATGAACCCACTTTTAGTCCCTAATTAGAAAAATAAATTAACCAAATAGTCTCTTACAATGATATAACAGGGACACGTTAGTCGCTCCGTCTCTTCCTATTAGTTTCAGTCTGTTAGTTTGCCGACGTGTTCCGTTAACATGCCTAGGTGGATCATTATTAGTGGGCTCATTAAATTCCATGCATCGTGTAAATTATTAACAAATTATGTAATCTGAAACCCAAATGATGTCGTTTTGATGAAAGAGGGCCAAAAAATTTAATCCTAACATGAACCAAAATGACCTAATTATAGGTTTTCTTTTTCCTTTCTTTGAACCCTAAATCCATTGTTGTAAAAACGCTTCTGTGATCATTTTCACATGGTTGCACAACGAAGAAAATCACATTGCTAGTTCTTCTCTGTGATTGATATATACATATGATATCGCTTCTTCAAAAAAACGATATTAAAGGTATTCCTTTAATAGTGTTTTCTTAAGGAAACATTATATTTTCCCCATTTTTTAAAACAAAAAATCATAATTTCTTGTATTCATTGTTCAAACCTGCAAATTCAAATGAAAATTCAAAGTAAGGAAATGATATTCAACACAAAACATAGTCCATTTTTTGGGTAAGATTGCGATTCAAAAACAAAAAAAGAAAGGATTCATACTTACCTTCTTCTAACAGAGACATAGGAATGGAAAAGAATCACGACATTATCTCTTAGAAACCTCGTACTTTGTGTATCTGAATTTGCAAACTAAAAAAGAAATTCTATCACTAGCACAATTTGGAAACGAAAAAGGAAATAACTTATATTTACATTCTTCAAAAAGAGACTTAGAAGTGGAAATAAATTGCAGTATTCTTGTTAGAAACCTCGAACTTTGCGTTCTGCATTTGGAAACTAATTAAGAAATTTTTTTATCAGTATCACGATTTGGAAACGAAAAAGGAAAGGATTCATGCTTACCTCCTTCAAACAGAGACATAAGAATGAAAATAAATAGAGACATTTCTCTTAGAAACCCCAGACTTTGGGATATCGATTTGAAAACTAAAATAAAAATTCTATCAGTATCACGATTTGGAAACGAAAAAGGAAAGGATTCATGCTTACCTCCTTCAAACAGAGACATAAGAATGAAAATAAATCGCGATATTTCTCTTAGAAACCCCAGACTTTGGAATATCGATTTGAAAACTAAAATAAAAATTCTATCAGTATCACGATTTGGAAACTAAAAAGGAAACAATTCATATTTTACCTTCTTTAAACAAAGACATAAGAATGGAAAATAATCACGACATTTCTCTTAGAAATGAGTCAAAGGATACGATTCAGTCCTATAAAAACCCTACCAGAAAACACGGTAGAGGATTGCCAAAATAAATGGTTACATTATCCAGGTGGAGCACCTTTTTGTTAAAAAAGGGGGGAAAGATATTGTTTTCTTGAGAAAAATTAAAGCTATTAAAGGTGTCATATTTAAAAGCGCATATATGAGGAACGCTATTAATTAAAGGTATTCCTTTTATAACGCTTCCAGGTTTTCCTTTTATATATAACGCTTACTTGAAGAAGACGTTGAGAGGACTTTACCCCCTTAATTAAATGAGTTTTTGCAATTCGACTCAAATTAGTTGTATTGAAAATAACTTTCAGATACCAAGGATTTTAGAGAAAAGTAAAGTTACATCACAAAATGGTATGAGGGAAATATGAGATCATAAAAGCAATGCTACCTATTAAAATTTGATCAGCGGGAGATATATGTATATCAATCTAGCTAGTTGCAAGTCCAAATTAAAAATTGCCAAGATAACGAACAAGAGAGAGGATGGAAATTAAGTGGGGAATATATGAGAAAGAAGGTAAGGACAAGAAGGAAGTGTTGTTCACTGCTGTTTGTTTCTCGGGAAGACATGGAGGAAAGCCAAAAGACAATAAAATAAGAAAAGAATGGGCGAGAAAATGTGAGTGTGTGTGTGTGCTAGAAAAGACAGAGACTCCGACAAAGATATGGCATTACGGCCAAGACAATGCCATTCCTAGCTGTTGTAGCTTCCTTCCTTTAATTCCTCCCTTCATAGTTTATGTATTGGCCTTGCCCCAACAAAATATGAATGGAGAAAACTATAATCTATAATTTTCCCCCATGGTCCCTGGTCAGGACAGTCCTAATTAGCTCGAGTTTTAAGGGTTTGTTTGTTTGTTAGTAACATCAAAATGCGGTTTAAGGGAATGTTTGCCTGCGGAATTGAACTCAATAATAATATTAGTTTAATTGATTTGATGGCTTTATCCAGCCAAAGGAATAATTCCAACCATTGGTTTTTGTTGTTTTCTTTAGTGTATCTGATTAGGAATGTTCATAGAAACAAAGAAATTGCATTCATGTGTGTGTGAACTCTCTGGGCCTTAATTGTTTCTATAGGCCAGGGGTTGGTCTATGGAGAGGATAATTATAGTTTCTTATTTTTATTTTTTGATTTCAAATATAATTATAACACAAATAATTATAAAACTGTCATATTATTTTCAGTTTATTTTTTATTTCCAAAAATTTATATAGGAAACAGTAAAAACAAACAATAAATTATTTTTAATATTTTCTATACAATTTTTTTAGAATAAGAAACAGAACTAAAACGATTTGACAATTTTATAATTATTTATGTTAGAATTATTTACAAAAATAGAAAATAAAAATAAAAAACAAAAACAAACTAGATAGATCCTAATTATTGATGACCCTCACAGTTTTCAATTTCATTCTCGAAACATCCCAAAAAAAAAAAAAGTTTAAATATACTCTTCTCTGATTTGATATGATTAAAAGTTAGGCACAAGTTTTTAGTTTTTAAAATTTTCATAAAATTTTAATTTAGTCCCAAACAGTTTTTTTTTTTAATTTCAATTTCATTTCTAACATTCAAACAAGAGTTTTGATGTTTTTTTTAAGACACCATCAAATTGTTTAATGGTAATGTTAATCTGACATTTATTTGTTTAATTTTACACATCTTAATTTCACTTAACGCCTGACCTCGATTCTTCATGGCATCTGACCAATTGGTGTTCTGCTCTTTCAGAAAGTATTTTATACGTATTTAATTATAAGCAAAAATACCTATTTGCACATTGATTAAAAATAATAGTTAAGTGCATTTAATTTTTTTTGATTTCATGTAAAAAAAATAAATACATTTACTAAATTACCGTTAATCATAATGGTGCGCACAATATTAATGAATTAATAATTTAAGGATATTTTTGAAAACTTAATATTAAATATGGATAGATTAATTAATATTTGCTTATTTTTAAATTCATCACATTTAATCATTTTTTTATTTATAATTGAGTTAAGAGGAAGTATTAACATATGTTCTTGAGTTGTCCTTGAAACTTCGTGTGTCCTTGGAGTACTCTTTATACTCTTGAAATATTATTGGTTTGACTTATATAAAAAAAAAAACTTGACATTCAAAACTTTTGTGATGGATGTTTTTTTGTGTGCATATAAGGATATTTCTCAATAGATAATCAGGAGCTTAATCTCTTTCGACATATAAAGATTATTGAAATGAATTTTGTTTTTTTAATAAAGAATTTTTCATACAATAAAAGCTTTTGGAAATCGGTAATCATATTCTTCTACTAATTCTTAGAAATATTTCTTTTTTAATTATGATATAGGTACAGAATATCCATCATTGTTTAGAGCGACTAATTTCAGTTAGGGAACTTGTTGGGCACAAAAGTGAATTCTCTTCTCCAAACCAGGTTTTCTCCATACACAAGAGTCAGAATTCAAACCACTGACCTCTTGCTTAAGGTGTCCAAGTCTTTTATCACTCGGACCAATCACATGTTGGTATTATATAAGAAATATTAAGTGTAATTTATATTTTTAAGATATTAGATACTCCTTCTGGTCCCTATTATAAGCAAAAAAGTCTCAAAATTTTTGGTTAAATATATAAGCAAATTTAAACTATTTTCATCTTATTTAATGATATTGTTCCTAAAATACTCCTCATTTAATATCAATTTTGTTTTCCAATAACTTAATGTGGGATATATTTAATAAAAATTAAAATTTTCTATAAAAATTACTTTAAATAATACATTTAATTTTTAACAATATTAAATAAAATTAATCAACTTCATTAATAATATATATATTTCATTTAAGTTTTGCATATAAAAATCATTGGAGCGAGTATATTTATTCTACAACATTTATTACTTTACAGCTATGCATCAAACTCAGAAACTTCAATTAACGGCAGAAATTGACACAATGCATATACACGCGTTTGAAGTTACTGCAAGAACTAGCTAGCCTTCACATCATAACCAGTGTGGTCGTTGACAGCATTATCAAGTTGTGTTTCATTGGTCAATGATAGAATCGTTAACCAAGTAATTTCATTGACATATGTATGACTTTTCCGAAGCATTATAAGTACAATCAAACGACACTGTGGAAAAAGAAAAAGGAAAGAGAATTTACATGTGAAGGAAATTTGATCGCTTCAGCTAAACGTTATTCCAACAATTTAATATTAACGTAATACTATGTTTAGTTTGTAGATGTAGTGTAGGTAATACATCACAACTTGAAGAATTATTAATTTATAATTTGGCTTAAAACAGAGGAATCTCTGTTGGATCAATCTTTAGAATCCTGAACAAAGCCTTGGGTGAAGGGAGAAAAAGCATTAGAATACAGAGAATGAACATGTCAAAGTATGGAGAAAATAGAAGAATATAGATAAAATTCAAATTTTTATGGGTGATAAATTGATAGGGATGCTGGAAACAGAGAAAGGATGGAAATTGGATTTATCACCTTAGCGTGGTGGAAGACGAAAGCCAGGAATAAAAGTTACTATTTGTGGGTAAGGTGATTAAATAATTTGCAAGGGGTATTGGATTCCAAAGCCTTCCACCTACCACAAAAAAAAAATGGTTAGTATGATATTTAGAGTGAGTTGTTAAGTATTTATTGAATACTAGACATTTTATAACTCAAAAAAAAAAAAAAAGAAAAGTTAAAAGACAAAGAAAAAAAACCTTGAGCCACCTCCCTCTCTCTCAACCTTTCCTCTACTCCTCTCTTCCTTCTTCCTCATCCACCGGCGAGTGGGTGGTTTTGGACCATTTTTTGACCTAGAATCATCCATCTACAACGTTTTTTTCCTCCTTTTATCTAAATAAGTGGTTTTTTCATATAGATCTGGTTTTTCTTTCGTATTTTTCTTGATTTCATCATCTGAGTGCGGCGTTGTTTTGTTCGTCGTCTTGGTGCGGCATTGTTTGATTCGTCTTGTTGCGGTATTCGTTTGGTTCAAATTAACTGATCAGCTTCAATCCATTACAGATTCAATCAAGACTTGGACATCAACGTTACAGATATGAAGGTACGAGTATTCCGGTCGCTTTGATTTTGTTACATTTGTAGGCAATTTACTGTTTTATACTATTAACCTGGGTGTTGTGAGTTTGGTCGCAGATTCATCTTTTTCGGTTTTTAGCGATGTTGAATTTGTGTTGTTTTCGATGTATTTTACCAATTTAAATGAATGAATATCTTTTTTACTCAAAAAAAAGTATTGATTGAATACTAATATTATAATAAATAATTAATAGATAATAAAATGCTTAACAACTTGCTCTAAATATCATCATACTCTTAAAAAATGGGTATCATAAAAATTCATAAAATCAAGGCATAAATTGACCAAAGTTTATTATTTTTGGCCATATTTTAAGTTTAATTACATTATAATTTTAATTAGCATGACCTGAATAATATTAACATAAAAAATAAAATTATTGTAAATAGGGTGAAAATGGAAGTAAAAGGAACAAATAATGGCTCTCTTTCTTTCATTTGTAACTATTTTTCTTCTCACTCCAGCTACCATGATTAAAAAAGAGAAAAGAGAAATCCCTTACCCTCAAAATACCTAAGCATTTATGTTATGCAGAGAATCTAGTCTTTCTAATTCAAGATTGAGCCAAAGAAGGAACATAGCAAAAGCAAGATGACAAGAAATTAAGAAGATGATAGACACAAAGTTTATCGTGGTTCAGAGCAATTTCTCCTACATCCACATTGAGTCAATGTTATTGTAGAACTCGGATTTTCACAGCACTAGAATTCCCAGGTATGAGCCTATGCTCTTCCTCACTTGCACTTTCACAGTCTGAATAAGAATCAATTAACTACGTCGTGCAAATACAACACCAACCATGACTTATATACATTGTATGCTAGCTACAAGTGATATTACAATAATTGCTTACAAATAACCACCCAACAACTACACAAACTATTTGGCTATAATAAAATATCACATGGCTTTACATAAGTCATAATTAATTAACTAATTGATGATCCACTTGGCTTCTTCAATTCTCCACCTTAGATCTTCAATTTAAGGAAACATAATTAGATATGGCATCAGTCTCAAGCTGAGACTTATCTATCATAGGTTCCAACATTCACCAAATTTAGACAATGGACAAATTTGGTACTTGGAATCACTTTAGTTAACATAGCAGCAGGGATGTCTTCACTGGCAACTTTATTCACTTCAACAATGCCTTATGCAATGATATCGCGGATGTAGTGCATTTTGATATCAATATGGTTTATTCTCTCATGGAACACTTGGTTGCTTGAGAGAGAAATGACACTCTGGTTGTCACACCAAACAGTCATTACAGTAGTCTTACCTTCAAGTTCCTGAACAAGCCCTTTTAACCAAATGGCCTCCTTTATAGCTTCTGCCAAAGCTATATATTTAGATTCTGTTGTAGACAAGGCCACAATCGAATGTAGATTAGCCTTCCAGCTTACTACACTTCCATACAAAGTAAACATATAACCAGTTAGAGAACTTCTCTTATCAATATCTTCAGCAAAATTTGCATCAACAAATCCTATTAAGCCACTACTTTCTACCTCAGATCTGCCATATATGAGATCAACTGATTTAGTTCCCTTCAGGTATCGAAAAATTGATTTAACAGCAAGCCAATGCTTTTTCCCTGGATTTCCTATAAACCTACTAACCATGTTGGCAGCATAGGCAAGGTCAACCCTTGTACAAACCATAGCATACATTAGGCTTCATGTAGCATTAGAGTAGGGTATGCTACTCATGTATTTCTGGTCTTCATTAGTTTTGGGAGATTGGTTTACAATAACTTGAAATGTCCAACAATTGAAGTTGAAATAGTTTTGGCATCCATCTTGTTGAACCTTTTCAGTACCTTCTCAACATAGCTTGATTGATTCATGAACAATAGTCTTTCAGATATCTTCTTGACTATTTCCATGTAAATGATCCTTTTTGTAGACCCCAAATCTTTCATTTCAAATTTTGAACTATGCAATTTCTTTAATTTATTGATAACATCAATGTCAACACTTGCAATTAACATGTCTTCTACGGATGAAGATCTTCTGTCCCAATTTCCTGTCACCTTCTCTGTCCTCCACCAATAACAATTTGACACTTAAGAAAACAAAATCACAACTCATTAATATTTATGTTCATTCCTAACGTTTGATTGGTGGGGGACACCGAGACACCATTTTTTGGACAGCAGATTTCTATTTGTCATCTACATACAAGGATTTTTATCGTAGCCCTTTAAGGTTCACAAAAGAATCAAATCTTTTGTACCACTGTCTAGGTGATTGTTTAAGTCCATACAAGGACTTTTTTAGCCAGCTGGCCATATGCTCTTTTCGTTGTTCTTTGTACGTTGCCCATGTAAGAAGGTTGTCTTAACATCCATCTGTTCTAATTCTAGATCAAGGATAGCAACAAGAGCTAATATAACAAAGTTTATCATGGTTCAGGGCAATTTCTCTTACGTCCACATCGAGACAATATTATTGCAGAACTCTTATTTTCACAGCACAAAAAATTCCCAAGTATGAGCCTATCCTCTTCCTCGATTGCACTCGCAGACTGAATAAGAATCACCCAATTATATAGAACACCAAACCATAACTTATATACACTGCATGCTAGCCCCAAATGATTTTGTTACAACCAGAAATATATAACCATGCACCCAACAACTACACAAACTATTTGGCTATAACAGAATATCACTTTTTTTTAATAGGCATATGTTAGTTTGTTAGTATTTGTTATGTTAGTAAGAGGTTGAACTCATGACCTCCTTATCACTCCAAACCTTATGTCCTTCTCCTCAATTAACCACCAAGTCACCTTATCACTCCTTTTATAAGAGAATATCACTTGGCTTTACATAAGACATATAACTTACTAACTAATTGATGATCCACTTCACTTCTTCAAATATATATATATATATATATATATATATATATATAAATCGATCAAATACACCAATATTGTTTATTTTCCCCTATGTGAGAATGTATGAAAAATAACCAATATACCAATATCATACACAAATGATTTTGGTGTGCATAACTTAATTCGCAAATTAAATATCGATCCATTTATGCTATAATTAACCAACAAACAAAGTTTTTGACTGAACCAACAAACAATTAAAAAGTGTCATTTTCTCAAATATAGAACATACCTTTAAAACAAACAACACATCGTAAAATGACTATGGCAATTCATAATAATTAACTATAACCTTTTCAAGCCATATTGACAACCACTTAGTGGAACGAGTATATTAAATGTTGAGCCAAGCATGTATAAGAGGGTGTGAGTGTTTAGCTTGGATACGCTAAATAAGCTTTCATATATATATATATATATATATATATATATATATATATATATATATATATATATGCAAAATAAGTTAATTGTTCATGTACGTTTTTTTTATTTTACACTCTGGTTCTATATGTTTTATTTTTTGTATTTTGGTCCTATACATTATGTTTCATCTTTTACATTAGTTCTAAAACTGACGTTGGATTGACAGAAATGATTAACATGGCAACGAAACATAACATATAGGACCTATTTAAAAAAAATTAAACTTATAGAATCTATGTGAAAAAATAAAAAAACATATGAAACGAATCGACCTATTTTACTGGAGAGAGAGGTTTGAGTATCCTTGTACTTAATATTTTCAAAGAAATTTTTCTCTTTACTGATAAAAGAAATTATTGAAGCCTGATCATAGCACACCACGTGGTTAGACATGATAGAAAAATCATGCACTCTAAGAGTTATTTTTGGTGAGATGCATATATATTTTGGCTTTCTTAATTATGGGAATTGCTACCACCTTTTCTGTCCCACTTTAAGATAAAGCAAAAGCAGGCGGGGGAAATTGAAAAGCAAAGGAAGAAAAGAAATAACACGAAAGTAGGGAAGAAAATAAAAGCAAAGCAATAAAGAAAGGAGAGAAAACAAAGACAAAGGTTCTCAAATAAATTCCATGATTAATTATTCAAATTCTTTCAAAAACAGGTCCAAGCAGTAGTACTAATCCCCCTACTTAATCAACCTCAGGAAGACCTCTCACAGTTTCTACAAAGACCCCGTTTGGGCAGGAGCATCAAAAAAGAAAAGGAAAGGGAAAGAGAGAGAAAGAAAATTTCCTTTTTTCTTTGTAAAATTCTGAAGAGGGAAGAAAGACATGAATAAAGGTGTTCTTCAGAGCTCGCCGGTGCAACAAATGATTTCAGGGAACCCTAACTGGTGGAACATCAATACCATGAGGCCTCCTTCTGCTCCACAAGCTCCTCCTCCTTTCTTGTCCAATACTCCTTCCAACTTTCTTACCCCATATGCTCCCACTTCTTCTCCTCTTCCTTTTCCTTCTTTGCATGACAATCAAGAGCTTCCAGAGTCATGGAGCCACTTACTCATGTATCCTAATTCTCTCTCTCTTTCAAAATGTTTTTTTTTTTATTATTATAAACTGTTTTGAATATAATAAATTAATTAATTCAAAACATAAACTAACATAGCTGCATGGCTAGGTGTGGTTACCATATCTATGTTTGGTTATGGAAGGATCAAAATTAAACTTAGTGTTTTTGGCTAGCTTATTATTGATGTGGTTTTGGTTTGTAGGGGTGGACTTGTGGCTGAAGAAGATAAGGGTGGTATGGGCCAGTTTCAGAATAAGAAGTTATTAGAGAACTGCTGGGAGAACCAAATGCTAAATCAGGCTCCAAATGCTTCTCTTGTTGATGTTAAACAAGAAAGCTCGGTTAACAGCTATGTGTATGGGCATGGAAATGATGAACTTCATCCACCAAAGACTGCTTGGTCTCCAAAATCATGTGTGACAACAAGTTTCAGCAGCAGCATGCTGGATTTCTCTAACAATAAGACCGATGCAAGGCATCCACCACCAGATCCATCTTCTGAGGTAATTAAGGTAGATATTATATTTAAGGATATATATCCCTGATTAATTGAGAATCTACTATTTTTCTGAATTCATATGTTACCTTTTCTTTTCTTGGTCAATGAGTTTACACAAACTTGTACTTTTCATGAAACTTTACTAATCTTTACCTTTGAACTTGGCCAGAGAAAAGCTTTCATATTTTAGAATATTAAAATATATATATATGTGCTACTGCCAAAGGCAATTAGAGTCCTGCGCCTTTTTTTTTTGTTTGAATCACAAGGGGTTCTGTTATTCTTTCTTCATATATTGTGGATCAAAAACTTGATTACTTCGTTTCTTTATTTTATCTTCTTTAATAAATTAAATTAATGAGTGATATAGTAGTACGTATACTTGATGATTTTTTAGATTAATGAAACCTTAGACAATACAAAAAATCTCATTTTAACTTCTGCTTCTACTTTTTAATTAATTTGTCCTATAGAATTTAATGTAACCAAAATTTCTTTATTTTCTTCAGTGCAACAGCAGTGCTGGTGGTGGGGCACTCAAGAAAGCTAGGATTCAACCCTCTACAACTCAGTCTACGTTCAAGGTATGATGCAAACTACTAGCTAATTAAGCAGAAATTACTTCCAACCCCCAACTCTCTTTTTCAGGCATACAAACAAACATAAGCACACACAAACACCGGTACCATGCATGTGGGTGGTAACTGTTGTCTTTCTTGCTTGTCCAATTCCCAATCATGTTGATTCTTTATCTCTTTCTTCATCGTTTTATCTCAGGAAAACAAAAAAGAATCGAAATAAGCCAAATGAAACAACACGATATAACCAATTAACTTTTAAGCATGAGCTTGTCCCACAGATTTAAATGATATCTGATCTTCTCAATTTCAGGTTAGGAAGGAGAAGTTAGGTGACAGAATTACAGCCCTTCATCAGCTCGTTTCCCCATTTGGGAAGGTAAGCCTAGTTTGTTCAATTAAAAACTAATGGACATATATATTATCAAAATGAAGAAAAAGACAATGCACATAAATTTAAATAAATATATGTCTAGTTTAACAGAAACTCTCCACATTCTTTATATAGAAAATCCAATACGAAAAGTTTTCACTTATCCACCCTGATCAATCGATCCGACTCCAAAAGAAGAAGACAAAATCTACAAGAAAAATTGAAAATGACACTTCTTATATCTATCTAACAACTATTCTTAATTTGGCTAAATTCTGTCAAAATTTTGGTACATCATTACTCAATAATTTTTCCCCTCCATCTTGGATTTTTATGTATATCATTTGGTAAATGCTAATCAGTATAGTTTATGATGATGTTCATATCAATCTATTATGCATTTTAATTTGCATCTAACATTGGATAGACCTTATACAATAATTATCATAGCTTTACCGTATATTAAAAAATGATTTATTCAATACATTAAAAGATTAAATAGTATACTCTCAATATAAATTTTTTATTTTTTTTTATTCTTTAATCAATGTTCATATGATATTTGTTATCAATATCAATATTATTTTTTTTAAGAAAAAAAAGGTTAATTTATAGCAGTGATGACTAGGAATATGACTGGAGTATTGTGGTGTGGTATATTTCACTTTTGCAGACTGACACGGCCTCTGTCTTGTTTGAAGCTATTGGGTATATCAGATTCCTTCAGAGTCAAATCGAGGTGATGTTTCTTCTCCCTCCTTTAATTTTTCCCAAACAACCACGAGCGAGCCAGTGATGGCACGCTGTTAAAGTTCCATTTCACATTTGTGTCCTTTCAACATTCCCTTTAGTTATTGGAGTTCTAAAATCCTTTTGATGCAGGCCCTTAGCTTACCATACTTGTGCAGTGGACCAGGAAACACAAGGCACCCACACTCAGTAAGGAATATTATAAACCCTTGGCATCCAAGAATTTCTCTTTACACATATACGTATTAATTACATAAATATACTAATTACATATTATACACACTTTATTTTTATATAAAACTTTTATTATTTAATTATAATTGAGTTCACCTTATATTTTACATACATATATGACTCTGTCACTTGTACATTTACAAGAGTGAATATATGTGATGTATAATTAACATTTTTCTATACACATAAAGCCATTTTTATCTTCTCAAAACAAGAGCAGTCTCTCTCTCTCCACACCTGCTTCTTTCTTCTTGCATGTGCTAGCGTAGTAATTAATGGGTAATTATGTGGTACTAATTGAGTGATGATTGTAATTATTTACTGTAATTAGGTTCAAGGAGAGAAGAATTGTATATTCCCTGAAGACCCCGGTCAGGTATGCTTTTCCTTGGATCCATTAACCCACTTAAACGAGTTTGGAGATTTTGCATTTGGACCAGTTCTTTTTACATTCTATTATTTAACGAAGAAAAGCATGTTAAAGAGAAATGTCACACCAGCTTTATCAGATATAATATTATTCTAAGCTGAATAATCAATAAACAAGTGGGTTTCTTTACTAATTGTAAAGTTGATGAAACCTATTAAATAAATTCTCATTTTATTTTACTTTGTGGTTATAGCTGCTGAATGAAAACTGCTTGAAGAGGAAAGCAGCTAGTGAGCAGGTAATTGTTCTCAAAAAATTCAATGAAGTTTTGTTTCTTCTTCTTCTTCTTCGTTTTCTTTTATAATTATATGGTAAAGCTAAATCAATTATATTTTATTCTTATTCCCGGCCCTTAATTGCTTTGAAATTAGGATTCTCAAGAAGAACCAAAGAAGGATCTGAGGAGTAGAGGGTTGTGCCTAGTTCCAGTGTCATGCACCCTCCAAGTTGGGAGTGACAATGGAGCTGACTATTGGGCACCTGCCCTTGGAGGGGGCTTTCGGTAGATCAAGTTTACAATTGGGGCAGCATATACATATACTATATATGGCAGCAAGCAGAGAGGTAAATTCATGGAAATGATATAACATCACGAGCAGTCAATCTGCTAAAGAAAAACTAAGGCTGATTGCTCATGATGCTATATTTCAGTCCTGAATAAAAATGTGTGCTAGCCGTTACAAAGTATTTGCAAGCCCTTGAGACTTCTTAATTCGTGAAAATCAAAGCTTTTATTTCATTTCATTAGCTTAATTAAGATGGTGGTACAATGCTAGATTTCAATGTATATGCAATATTTGTATGATTAATCATTTGAATGCTACTTTTTTTTAGCAGCATTATTGAACTGGTGACCATCATGCACATTTATATCTTACTAGTCCTATTTTAAATTATCAAAGTTTTCAGCCCGTTTCATTATGGAAACTTGGGAAAGATAAAAGTCATGACTTATTAACCAGATCAAAGCATCTTATACGTCTCAAGAGCTCAGTTTTTAGGATTAATCTATAGGTATATATCCATTAAGGGCCACGGCACGGTTCAGAAAGATTCCTGAAAAATTAGTTATATAGTTAACTTGTTGAATCGTACGTTTAGGGTACAGCATCTGTCAGCACAAACTTTTGCTCGTTGTTCTTGTCATATTATGAATTTTCCTCACACTGTTTTTTTTCTTATAAAGAGTACTAAGGATATTCTAATCCTTATACACAGAACCATAACAATATATAGCACCTAACTGTTACACTGTTTATAATCCAAGTCAACACTCAACACGTACGCTCAATTTATTGACTAGTCACTACTGAATTAAGGGATTTGGATCCGTAGATCTTTATTGAGCCCAAGCCTAATAGAATGCATGTAACCCATTATATATCTGAGGCCTTAAGGGACTCATCCTCTATTTAAGCACCTGGGTCTTATATGTAATCACTTTTTTTGCTTACATTCCTATCCCAATTTACTTTAAGGTTAACTTAAGCATTATAATGTCTTTACAAACACTCACCTCTTCCATATCTAGCTTATAAACCGTTACAACTGATCTATGTGAGATTCTCTGACATCATCAAACAATCCTAAAACCATCCCAACATAAAGGCAACAGCGAAGCACTTACACAGTTGCACCACTTTGAGATAAAAGTTGTACAGCTTAAAGAGTGAAACTAAAGCACACACGATTGGTTTATCTTCAAATTTTAATTTTTTACATAAAAATAATGATATAATAAGGATTTTTTTTATAGACAAATGTTAGTTAATGGGATAAGGATCGAACTCTCTCCCTCCTTATCACTCCACTCCATAACACCCACACCCATTAATATTGTGTAAAAGAAACGGAAAAGAAGCATTAATATTGTGTAAAAGGGCGCCTTCTATGGTGCATCACCAAGAAGGAGGTGCAAGCTTGCACCATAAAGTGAGACTAATGTAAACCAATGAAATTACCACTTGGAAGCCAGTTTTTGGTCTGACAGTTTGACTAAGTCAAACTCAGTCAATGGGATACTATGTTTATAATATTTACATAATGGGGTCTTCACTGATTAAATTTGCATAAGTACACTTTTATTTTATTTAATTTAAAAATTATATTTTACTTGCTTAAACTTTAAACTTGTAATAGAAACTGCAGATGTATTTCTCCCTATTTTTTTTTTTTTTTCACTTCACTCATTCTCCATCCCCTTCCACCGCCTTCTTCATTTCAATCGGCCACTTGCTCCGTCACCGACGTCCCGCCAATGCGCCTCCTCGGCTCGCTGCCACCGTCCCCCACCCCCAACTTAAAACCAGATCCAGATCAGCCAAACAATCACCTCCATCCCACAATCTCGTCCTCCAAAGTCACTTGCTCCTCCATTAATAAGATTTCTAGTTCTCCATGTCAAGATTCGAATGTCCAAATTTCAGGTTGTCTATTGAACTTGCATTTTTTATACAGGCTTAAAAAATAAAACTATTAGAGATGCTAGTTTACTATTTGGGGTGATGTCTATGGTAACCAGATCCGCACATCCTTAGAGCCAAACCCCGTCATCCCACAAGTAACGTGTAGCAGCAGATTACCAAGACCGTCGTGTAACCTGCATGCTTCCGACCGCCTCGGGCCACCAGCCACCGTACCACAACAGCCGCATCTCGTCGTTCCTTCACAACAACCACCACGAAGAATCAATCGCCCAGATTCGGCAGCACTGCAGTCCCGCCGTACTGCCCAGTCGCACTGTTGCCCTTCTTTCTATTCCCTTCCCTAAACAATTGGTCGGCCAATAAATAATGTCCACATGCTTATATATATGGTTCTCGTCCACCTCCGAAGATTTATTGTTATTTCACAAAATAAATCTTCTTGTCTTCCTGTGATAATTTCACAAGATTTATTGTATTTAATTTTCTGGACCAAAAATGTATAAATGCAAAAGATAAAAAAAAAGATATAATACAATATACATGTAAATACAAGAAACTATGTTACTTAAATGCAAATACAAAGTAAAACAAATACACTTTAACTCATAAAATACTTTTGACTCGGTCAGAAAGCAACAGTGCAGATGTGTCAAAAATGAAGCTTACAATTGGTCAAAATAAGTGGAGCAAGTTTCACCAGTTTTTTTGTTGGTGCAACTTAGACAGCACCCTATAAAAGAACTGATTACTTAAGCCATGTCTATCTGTATGGTTTTTATAGCTATTACACACTATAATACACTACTATTTATATGAATCGGCTACCAAGAATGACAAAACATCTACACGTGACATGAAAATCAGTATTTACATTTGAGAATAATGATATATCTAATCTTACACACAACACAATCTTAAAAAGGACAGTGATGGTGAAATAGCAACCCCCACCATATAAAAAATAGTGTGTGCACACTTATATATAAGGCTGTCTCTTTCTTTTTCTTCAAAGCATCATTTAATTTGTTTCTTTGCAAGAATATGTTGATAGAAACTCATCCATGCTTGGTTTGCTTTGCCCTTTGGAAATGAGACTCCTTCAATAAAGCATGCGAAAAAATATATATAGCTGCAATCAGGGTCGAAACCGGCAAGCAAAACATTATTTTAGTTGCGTTTGGAAGAGATAATGAAGAGCTTATGAGAATAACTTATGAAAATAAATTTAAATAAATAATTTATGAAAATAGTTTATATATGATCTTTTCATGAACTCTTTTTAGCTTATTTTCATAATCTTATCAAAAAAGATTATGAAAATAAATATTTAATTAAGTTGTTTATCCAAAAATATCCGGTGAAGATTATTAGACTCCAAACATCCCAACCACGCGGGACCTTGTCATTTCCACTGTTGAATGATGTTCTAAGATGTGACATGCCTCGTCAGTCATAGTTTCTTTTTTCACCTTTGTATTTTGCTTTCCATGTGATGTATATTTCTCTGTCTTTTTATCATTAGCTCAAATTCCACTTTCCAAACATTTATAATGTAGGATTAATTTTTTTAAAACAAAAATACAATAGGCCGGGGTTTTATGTTGAGACAAGATCAACCCAATCGGGTTGGTCCATATACCTAGTCTTGGGCTACGGGCCACGCTTGGCCCCAATATAATAGTAAGACCCATTCGTTCAACAATGAAATTACCCTCAGACCAAAAAACAAATAATTATGCCAAGACAAAATGAAAAAAAAAAAACGAAATTGCCCGTTGACAAGAAAAGAAAAAGACAAACCACAATGAAATTGTCCTCATGATGTAACAAGTATAATAACACTTTTGACCCTAAACCTTTAAGTCAAGTGGTATGGTACCACTACTTGATAGTTGAAACCAGGGTTGAATGGTTTTTTAGAACATTATTTACAAAAGGATTACCCTTGTAACAAGTATGAAAAACAGGGATTTAGATTCTTTTATGTTGAATCCCAACATGAGAGGGTCATGTTAAGGAATTTCACCATTAAATCTCACTTGTATATATTTTAAGTGGGGCTCATCAATCAGATTTAGTATTGAGATCCTCAACATAATCCCCTCAGGTTGAAATCCAACATGGGAGGATACAAATTCGAAAAACACCATTTAAAACCATCCATCCCAAAAAAAATATCATATGATCAATAGATTATAAAGACATGATCAACAAAAGGTCCAAATTCCTAGTTTAATGAAATACAAATTGTTTTAAGATAATAGGTAATCATAGAAAATCTCAAAAGGGTAACCGTAGAAACTCATAAATGAATAACCATAATATAACATTCAAAGGTAAAACTAATAATGAAAAAACACCTAAAAAACTATGTTGAAATCAAAATTGGACAAGTGATACTGTAGGAAGCAACAGCCCGTGACTGCAACTTCTTGCACTAACGGAGACAATTTTTTTGAAAAATAAATGAGAGATTTAAAGTCAAAATTACAATATTTTTTTTTCTTTAAGTAAAACAACAATTTGATCCCTGAAATTCTGTCCAATCAATCAATTTGGTCCATGAAATTTGTTCTAATCAATCAATAATGGTCCTTGCAAAGCTACAACATTTAACTTTGGATTTTTTTCAAAGATTAAATGACGTCGTTTTGATGGAGGCCTGCCATATAGGTGCCGAGCTAGCACTTAACATATCACGTGAGACATTCCGTTATATATAACTGATGCACCCTAACATTAATGGCTATATTAACGATTGTGAAAGCGAGGAATTACATTTATTTTTTAGTAATGTAAATGACCAAATTGATGGATGATAACAACTTTAAAGACCAAATTGATGTTTTACTATTTTAGTATCCTCACCTCCATTAATTTCTATCGTAGGCCGTATCTTATACCAACACTTTCCTTATATTAACCATCAATAAATCGAGCCTGCATCCTCTGTACTCAATAAAATACATATTTACAAATTCTTTAAATATACATCATTATATCAATCTTAAATTTTCTGAAACAATTTTTAGTGATTGATCAATGATATACATTAATTTAATGAATATGTGTTTTGTTAAAGGTAGAGGATCCATTTTCCAATAAATAATGTGTCACATTCTAGAAGGTGGACCTTATACAATCAATAAACCATGTTTGTCCTATTCTTGAATATTGAGCTCCAATAGGAATAGTGAAGTACTAGTAATGAGGAATACTTATTGGCTAAATCAAGGTTTCTGTCCATTAAGTCAACTTGATCGTAACATAAACTATTCGCGTAACCAAAAAACAAGCTGGAGTGGTGGGAATAAAGTATTGGATAGGAAATTAAAAATAAATAAATTGAGAAGCGGTACATTTAAAGTGTTAAAAAAATGATATATTTAATTTTCTATAAAAATTTGTTATCATTTGATTCTTTAACCTATGTGTTTTTCTTTTATGAAATTTTTCTTTTGGTGAAATTTAACCAATGTGATTAAAATATTTCATCTGATCCTTAATATAAGAGATAAAATGACATTTCTTTTATCTAATATATATAAGAAAAAGTAATCAATTTTTATTCTAAATTTCATTTTTATCCTTATTTATTATAAAATTTATATTAAAGAGATTCAATAATTTGCTATGCAAAGTGCTTTGATTTTGCTTTACTCATTGGTCAGATAACATTGTGCTTGAATTTGGGAATAAATAAGTTAGTTGAATTAGAAGTAATTAAATATGAACATTTATGAAATAAAATTTATAATGAATTGATCCAAATAATTTTTCATGATCTTGATGAATTAGGGTTTTTTTTCTTATATTAAAGATGGAAGTGAGTAATAGTTAACAATATTCTTCAAAAACAAATGCAAACGGTTCCTTGCATGATCCAAAATAAAGTTGGAAAATTCAAGAGGAGTTAGCTGCACCAAAAGTTAATTTCACTCTCAAACAAATTTGAGAGTTCTAGTTCCAAAGTCGTTATTTAAAGAAGATATATATTGTGTTTAAGTAAATAGTTTAATTACACGTGATTTCTCTGGTATTTTTAATAATTTTGGGATAAAAGTTATTTTGTCCAATTAGAATATGTCATCTCAATTAAATGAGTCATATTAATGAGTCAAGTCAAATGGTCCTCACCATCTGATTGGGCTACCTAGGTAGGGTAAGGTTACTCTTGAGGTACCTGAGAATTCACCATAATTAAATACTTATTCAATAAGTTGTTTTAAAATAAAATAAAAAAACTTATTTTTGTTTTGACTTTCTTATTGAACCGAAATACATTAAAAATACATTATTTTTATAAATTATTTACACAAGTTTTTTTTTTGTAACCATGTTATAGATATGGAATATCCATAACCGTTAGCAATGACTAATCTCCGTCGGAAAATCTGTTGGACACTCGAATCCCTGACCACTTACTTAAGATGCCCGAATCCCTTATCACTCGAATCAATCATATGTTGATCTCTGTTTGCATAAATTTATTATCATCAATTATTCTCATGAGTTCTCTATAAATCCCTTTATCTAATTACCACCAAGATCAAATTACAAGAGCAATTAATGGAAGACTAAAAATAAAGATGAAAAAAATATATAATTATATTAGAGTTTAATTGTTATACACTGATAGTGTAAAGTCTTTTTACACATACATTCAATCATAAAGTGACATATTAATAAAAAAAATTAACTCTTAATCGAACTATCTTAAAAGTCACTCAAACCATGATTGATAATTAATTGACAGTATAAAAAATTTAACATTATCAATACATAACAATTAAAAAATATTAACGTAAACACAATTTTTGAACCTTGGAATATTATGATTTTTTACTGTAATAATATTACGATTATTTTATATGGATTGGAACCGTATTCAAGTGGACAGCTATATATAATCTCCAGCAGCCCCGCGTTTTTTCTCTTCTTTTCTCTCCTCTCTCTCACAATTTTACAGATGATGGCATGGGTGATTTTTGATCATTAATCACTCATTTATTTTATTTTTTTTCTTTTCATAAATAGATTTTTCACATAGATCTGGTTCTTTTATGTGAGTTTTTCATATAGATCTGATTCTTTTTGTGTTTTTTCCCTTGTTTTTCATAGTCTTAATGTGATTTTGTTTGGTTTCCCGTCTTGATGCGATGTTATTTGATTCCCGTCTTGATGAGGTGCTCGTTTGTTCCAGAATGACAGATCTGCTTCGATCCATCACATATTTGATCAAGACTTGGGTATCAATGTTACAGATCCGGAAGCATGAGTATTCCGATGACTTTGATGGTCTCACTTTTGTAGGCAATTTGACTTTACTGTATTATGTTTTTAACCTGGGTGCTGTGAGTTTGTTCGCAGTTTCATCCTTTTCGATTTTTAGCAATTTTGGATCTATATTATGATCGAAGTACTCTATCAATTTGAACGAATAAATATCTTTTCTCATCATAAAAAAAAAAGAAAAAAGTGGACAGCTATAAAGTATAAACCAACTAACAAAATTCCAAATTGGTTTATCTCTTTTATTGTACGTATAGTGGCAAATCAATGAATTTCGTAAGACGCTGACGCACATAATCCCATGTGAGTTTCCGGTATTAGAAAATAGAAATTAATTTTTTCTATATTCTTCTAATCTCCTGGATTTCTTAATAATTTTTCTAATACTTAATAACAAAATTGTTAATGAAAATATTTTTAAATTTTCTTTATAATATTGTGTTTATTTATTTTCTTTACATAATCACATGACACATGACAAAAAAAAAAAAAGAAATGATTCATTCTTATACCTTGATATTTCTTCTAAAATATGTTGGAAAAGAATCTTCTAAAGTGAGAAACCTCCCAAAGTGAGTAAATGTGTATTTACTCTTAAATCATTTAATAAGTTGAGATTTTATTAAATCAAAGGTGGATGCACCTTTTATTTACTGACTTTTTAGAGTTTCCTACTTTAGATAAACCTTATCCAAAAAGAAGTTAATTTTGGACAATTTAAGCCTAACTTCGTTAATGCAATCAAATCCAAAATTAATTTCTAATCACTAAGGACCAATATTAGTTTACTTTATTTCAAATTAACACAATTAACTGGCATTAATTCTTTGATGCTATTATATTTTTTCCTTCCCAATTTGTTAGAGATATAATAAAGTCATTCATGTGTTTTAGAAATGGTTTGTTTCATTTTTTTTTTTTAAAAATCATTTTTAAAAAGAGTCACTTACCTTGTGAAATTAGCTTTTTTTGTTTCCACTTTTGAAATTAACGAAAATTTGAAGAAAAAAATGATTAATATAAAAAAAAATATGAAGCTATTTTTTTAGAGGAAAGTCGGGTATCAGGTGGTAATTGACAACCAGACTTCATCTTCTCACCAGACGAATTATTAGATTAATTCTTCTTCTCCGGCTTTGAGGCCGTGACCGCACCCATGGCAGTTTGAAGATCGGTTTTCTGAAGGAAATCTTTCATGCTGTATGAAATCCTTGTTTTCAATCTGTATATCCAACCCAAGAGTTGTACCGCAGACTTTCTATTAGCATAGAATACAGAGTTCCCTTTGTCGTGCAGTGAAGGGTACTGCATCAACAGAGTGGCCAAGCATTTTTTTTTTTATAGGCTCGCTACCCTCTTTTTCCAAGAATTAATGCACTTCCCCTTGACTTCAGAGGGCCTTCTCTAATAGGGGAAAAGCCTTCCATTTCCGTCAAATGACCCGGACCCCTGGCTCTTCCACCGTCCAGGCTCCCTTTCCTACCTATGCTATGCTCCCCCGGCATAGGCCTACCACGCTTCGCGCCTGCGGCGTTTTCGCCGGCAGTAAATGACACGAATTTTTAATTAATTTAGTATATACACAATAATCTTTAATTCTTTAATAATTCCTGATCTTTTTCAAATCAAATTAATTATTATTAATCAATCCAATTCAAATAGGTAAAAAATACTATAATAAAAATGGTGCAAAATGAGACGATTTTGTGGATTCATTTTTTGATTTAATGGATACATTATTTCATTGAATGAATTAGTATTAGTATCCACGCCTCTATATGATTTCACAGGGGTGAGTGTTCAAAAACATGACTTATATGATTTTAAATAAACACAAATTAACTCCTGTTTTATTTAAAAATCTTTAAAATATTTTATATGAAAATCAATTTTTTTCTAATTTGTAACAAACAGGCCTTAATCACCTAACAACTTAAGCTTTTTAAAAAGAAAATTCTTCACAAGATATAGTATTCACTATTCATGACATGATTGATGAATTATATTAATCTTATACATAAATATATGTATTCTCATATTTCACGTAGTTGACTACTCTATGTTCCATCATCTACGTCTATCATATACGGTTGTAATAAAAGGGCCTTGTGTCATTTGAGAACTTGAAGGAGTAAAAATATAACCATTGGAAGAAGATGGTGTTACTAGGTTTTCTTGTGCTGGTATTGGGCAGTAGCATCAGGGCCTATGGTGCTGTTTCTCAACCTACTTGGAGAGAAATCAGCACTATCAATAGTAAAGGGCCATATATTGGTATAGTGGTACCAAATGCCTTTGAGCTGAATCCTCTTCTTCAGTCACCTAGCTTTGTTCCTGATCACATATTTCCTTACTTTGATTTTTCCGGTAACTTTTTGAACCATGTGTTGTACAATTATTTGATTATACTTCTACATAAAAATAATATAGGCTTTCTTCCTCTTTCTTGTTTTTGTCGATAACCATGGTTTAAACTGAACTGTTTTGCTTCTTGAATCTGTTACAATGGTTTGTCTTAATCTACAACCCTTTGCTCTTCCCCATAATCATCATAGCTTTTTGCATGAAAATAAACAATCAACTATAAATCATCTTAGAGATACACAGTGCTTTGTTGAGGGAGGTGCTTCAAATATTCATACTTGACATTACTTATGCGCTTTACTTTAAATATTTATGGTTGAAAACTTTCATCAAGATATATATATGTGCAAAAGTTATCTTGTTAAAAATATTTGCTTAATTTTAACTGTCCAATGGTTAAGGTTGTGTTTGCTTTAAAATGTACTTTTCACTGAGGGAGAAAAAACCTTCTTTCACGTTTGATTGATAATTTGTTACATATGTCACTCGCAACCTGATTTTGATTGATGCAACGTCAAACCAAACACGCTCTAAGATTTTTTTTCCCTCATTTCCTTTTATATTTAGTTCGTTTCTCTGTCTTATATTATGTCATAGCTAGTTCGGTTATGTTTGAATTTTCGTTTCAAACTTAAGTTTGGTCGGCAAAGATTTTTCCTACTTTTACGTTGGATGAAATTTTTTTTTTTACAAAACTGTTACTGCTAACTTAAGTTTGTAGTTACAAATGGAAATCTGGTTATGCACTTCATTAGCTTTGTTGATGAGTGCTGGTTATTCCAAAGTGGGTTTGTTTTTAACAACAATAGTAATATATACAATCTGATCATATGGTAGGGTTTTCTCATTCTTTACATTTGGTAAACTTCACAATGCAGGAAGACATTTTCGTATTGGTGAGTTGGAAAAGAAAAGGGTTGTAGTTGTTATGACAGGATTGGGCATGGTAAGTTGACTTTCTATTCTGCATTCTGCTTTTACCTCTGGTTATGTATTTCCTTTCGTTTTCTTATATTATTCTTTTGGTTCCTTTTTGTGTAGCTTAATGCAGCTCTTTCCACCCAATTGTTGCTAACTCTCTTCGATGTAGAAGGAGTTCTCCATTATGGAATTGCAGGAAACGCAAATCCAGAACTTCAGATTGGAGACGTGACTATTCCCCAGTATTGGGCCCACACAGGACTTTGGAATTGGCAGGTAATTTCTTTTGTCTTGTCTCTCTGTTACCTTTGCTTCTTCTGTCTGACTTTTCCACTCTCTTTCACAACTTGTGTAACATATTAAATAACTAAAATGAGAGGGATAAGTGATTACAAAAGGAGTATTACTAAAATATTTCTGTACATATCATCTCAGGATTGCATAATTTTTATCATTTTTGTTTTTTGAGCGGGTAATCTCACTAATAAGCTATGAGACTAACTCTCGATCAGACCAAAAATAGTGGTTAGGTAAAGTCCTCCACAAGATGACGATTCCAAGATTCAAATCCTGACATTGGCTCACCTAGGATTGCCGTCTACCTTCATTGCGACCAACCACTGTTGGGTTAATTTTTATCATTTAATTGTAATTTGTTTTATATATTTTTTTCATACTCATGCTGATTCTATCATTTCATACGGATGTGAGATGATATGATTTTAAGATATGGGGATCAAGCATTTTTCTTACACAAAGAAAGTTGATACCAACTTTTTCATTTCATTTGCTCTTTTGACTTTTTTTTAAAAAATCAAATAGAAAAGAAGATATTGTATTCATTTTAATTGCTTCATAATGTTAAAATCATTTACTAATATGTAAATAAGTCTAAAGCCAGTAAACTACTATTTTTTAGTGGCTGATCTTGAAGGTGCCTTTTAAAAATGACAATAATTGCTATCTTTTGAAGCCAAGCATTAATGCTTCGGTTAACATAAACTGTTCCAAGTTGTATATGTTAGCAGTCCGCATTCAATGTTCAAAGTACCACCAATAATTTGTTATTAGAAGAGTAGACAAAAACAGATTGAAACCAAGTAAACCAGCCAAACATACAAAAAAGACTCAAGACAGTTGATAGATAGTTGAGTTCCTTAAGAATGTTGTATGGAGTTCGATTCCTGTCGTGTATATCGAAAAAACTTTATTGGGAGAGACAAAATTGACTTTAGTGATTTTTACACCTCGAAAGAGATTAGTCTCCGGCTATCGTCCAAGGATATCCTTATACACACAAAAAAACCAGCCAAACGTACTCTAATAGAAATGAAATAACTTGTATGAATTTTCTGATTTAATTGACCAGAGGTTTGGAGAGGGTCCTAATGATGAACTAGCTTTAGAAGCCAGTGGAGATTACAGCAGAAGATTTGGTTATCTTAAGTTTGCCAATTACAATAACTACACAAGACATTTCACCTCAGTGACAAATCTTCTGAACAATGTATGGTACCAAGCAGAAGAAATTTTCCCCTTGAATGGAATTCCTGAAGTTAGGCAGCATGCTTTCTGGGTTCGAGTTGACAAGACTTATTTTCAACTTGCAAGAAAACTCGAGGTAATTCAACCCCACTTCACCATCTCACTATAACTGATTTTCTTCAATAGAAAAAGAATTTTTTTTTTTTTTACTATCTGAGTCACATTGCTTTTATTTGTTTCCTATAGAATGTTAAATTGGGTGGCTGTGTCAACAAAACCTGCTTGCCAAGAAAGCCAACTGTGGTGAGAGTAAAGAAAGGGGTTAGTGCTAATGTGTTTGTTGACAACAGTGCTTATAGAGACTTCTTGTACTCCAAATTTGATGCCACTCCTATTGACATGGAAAGTGCTGCTGTTGCTTTAGTCTGTTTCCAACAGAAAAAACCCTTCATTGCTATTAGAGCACTGTCTGATTTAGCTGGTGGGGGTTCTGCATTCTCCAATGAAGCAGCTGTGTTTTCTTCATTAGCATCCCAAAACGCAGTAGATGTTCTTATCAGATTCATCTCCTTAATTTCGTAGTTCCATTTTTTTTCCTAGTGTACCATTAATTGCTCTTATGTTATGCACACTCCAACATACTTATAAAATAAAATCATAACCAAAATTGTTGAGAATTTCTGATAGGCTGGACTCTAGCTCGTTCGAAGTGAATATCCTAGTTTAATATCGAACTAATTCGACAATAAATGAAAACATGTATAATGAAAAATAGTTTCAAATTTATATTGATGTTGCTTGTTTCACGTATGATTCCAAAACTGAATGAGTTGCATGCCTTCTTAACGTCCTCAAGGAAGTTCAAGTTAGTATTCTTCTCATGTGCTATAACCAACATTATTTCAAGGTAATAAGACCAGGCTTTGGTAGGCTTCAACAAGTTGATTTTGCTTAATTGAATGAGTGTATGTTTGGGCAAAAATTTTTAATCTCCTTCACTTCTTCCCTAAGTTGTGCTTTGATATTTTAACTATCTTTATTATCCTACGGCTGGTGCAGAGAATGGTGATTCCATTCCATGACTATATTTAATGGAATAAGTATTCTTATATTTGGTAGTAGAAAAAAAAAACATAAAATGGTGATTCAAAATATCACAAAAAGACATTATAAATATAAACATGGGGTATTTTATGTAAAACATTGTACACATCTCAGAAATAAAAGTTTTTGTTCTTTTTTCTTACAACAACATTTTGTAATTTATGAAGAAAATTGAATTCAAACATTATACATGGAAAAATCTAACCATACTTGATAATTTATCTTGGTCATGACTTATGAGGGATATGCCTGTCATTTAAACCAATATTGATTCCATTTCACATTAATTTCAACAATTGAACTGGTGGGAAATCCATTTTAGTTCCAAAGCTACCAAACTATATTAGGAGGGATCATTCTATTCTAACTCATTTTACGCATGTTTGGTTGCATGTCGAAAGGGCTCCACCTTGCCTCATAGAGAAGCAAAATATGTAGCTTATGTGGTCTCAACGTACGAGTTCCAAACATGTACTTTACTCCATTCCTATTCCTAGTACTAAACTTGACATTTGTTTCGAAATAAATGAAAAAAAAAAAGGTGTGCATGCTTGTCCATACTTCTTACATATCCGTAGGTAACATATTGCTAAACTACTATAAAGTCTGAAAGTTTTCAAGAAAATTCTTATACAACAAATCGGTAGGTAACATATCTTCCTGCAGTCTCACTTGGCCGGATTATCTTGACAACTTGTCCACGCTTCAGTCCATAATATCTTGAAACAGGATCCGTCACCTGGATTCTTGGCAGCTGAAAAGCAGCCACATAACGATCAGGAAAAAGGTACCATGTCATTAAATGCAGAAACTTGTACTAGAATAACAAATTGCAATATGAGATGCAATATGCACCAAAGACCAATACCCAGATCATGAAGTAGTACACAAAGCAATTTATAAAACTTTAGATGGACTACAATATTTTTATCCAAAATAAAAGGATTTGACTGCAATATTGAAGACAAAAAAATGACCCCCACTGAACTCATCTATTGGATAAAGAATGGAGGAGTTAACAGTTACATCTTCACCAGAGGAACTTGTCATTCTAAAAAAACTCGAGCTCCAAGGTCAAGTGAATGGAAATGGTCCCAAATCTAGGAAGCTTTATAGGACGAAATAAAAGCTAAGAAACTTCATTTGTATGAAAAACAATGGAACCTAATTTTACTTCCTAACTATTTAATTAAAACCAAAACTAAATCAGGATCAGAAGCTAAGTTGGACTCATGGAAGGAACAGGTTGGTCCTGCAGACAAAAATCAGTAAAACAGGTACTACCAAATACATTAGTACATTTCACTCCACAAACTAATATGTAATATTAAAACAACAAATTTCTTCCATTCCTGCCACAGGGGACCGCCTTCAATTGAAAAAAAAAAAGATAATACCAATCCTCTACCTGAAGTAAGCACTATACAAAATGAAACCACAGTTTACATAGTTGAGGAGTCATGGAAAGTTGATAACTCACACTTTAGAATACATTGTTTAGGATCTTTGAAGAGTCATGGATCTGCCCTATGGAGTTGCATACTTTTCTCCTAACTAAATCAGAAATGTTTTTTGAACATCCAAATAGGGACAACATTAGGTGTCCTTTTGCTTTTTTGATGTATTTTTGAAATGCGTGTATATAAAGAAGATAAAAAGTATGTGAGAGATAGAGATAAAGAGATACGATGTCACATATGGTATCTAAATTCAGATGTTGAAATAACACAACTGGAAACAATAAGATTTTCAATGACTCTTTTCATTTCTAAATTTCGTTTGGGATAGGGTGACTCTTTTGGCACCCCTTTGGTGCTTTTCTGGTGGTGTTGCTTTGGTAGATATGCAGAGGGAGTGGCATGCTTTGTTGCATGGCCTCTGTCACCTAGTTTTTAGGCGTTTCATTCTTTTTGTGAGGATGTCTTAACCCCTTCTTGTATTCTTCTCTCTATTCATCTAATAATATTTCTTTTATTATAAAAAAAATGAATTGATTTAAGGAGAGAAATTGTTATAAACATTGGGCGCTTAGAAGTCTTCTTCAGCATAAACTAGTCCATAAATCAAAATTATCACTTAAACTCTAGCCATATGTAATTCTATATAACAAGCAGTTTTTTATTTTAAATATTGAATACTTAGAGCATCAAACTGATCATAGCTCCAAAATGAAAAGTGGGTTGAGATGCTTAAATATATTCCCATACTATATTGGCGAGAAACTTATTCTGATGGCAAATGTTGGTTTGAGAAATCCATTCAGCAAAGGCTAACATAATTTTCAAAATTTACATACTGACCTGAGTTTCTTTTACGGTATATCTCTCGAGCAAAGTTTTCTTTTCTGAGTCAGTCAGTAATTGATGTTTAGGGACAAGAACATGCTCCGTTATGTTGACCAGCAGTTCGGCCTCCTGCATCAACAGTTATTCTTAAAAAGTGTGAATACATATAAAAGCATAAGGTTAAAGAAAACATTGAAGGAGCATTAACAGGATTTCTAGCCTCTGTAGCTAAATACAAAAAGGAAATGGGGAAAAAAATAATATTAACCATTCAAAATTAGAAACTAATGAAATAATTATAAAAAGATAACTTCTGCACATATATCTCTTGTAAACTTGAAATATTGTTTTTTCAAACATACTTTTCAGTGCTAATTTTTTTGTCATTAATTTCAATGCTAAGTTTTCCAATTTTATCAAACATGCCTTGAGTATCATATGAATGTGATATTCGATCTCATAAGTACATACACTCTCTGTTGCAAGATGCATCAAACTACATTACACATAATTGAATCATTAAGATACTTATGATCACTCGATGCAATTAGCTATCAGCCAAAGGACCCATGAAAGAACCCACAAAAGAATTAGAAGACCAAACAAATAAGCTGAACGCATGCTATGCAAATTGTTAATTTGAGTGATAGCAAGTGAAATTTTGAAGAAATCAAATCAAGCATCTCACCTGAAAAACCTCCAAGTGAAATTTTGAAGGACATTCCCTAATACTAGTCTTGGCAAAGGAAGTAAAATCCTGTTGAACAACAAAGATTGCCTTGAAAACATTTTCTGAAAACATGCGCTGGGTATAAGTCTTCAGGGTCTTTACCCCAACCTTAGCTTCATCAGGAAAGAAAACATAGATCTGGTACAAAGACAGAAGATAAAAATATCTTCACAAAGTGTGTTGAATGTTGAGAAACATGTCAATAGTCAAAGAGAGAATTGAGGGAAATTGAGAGACTGAAATTGACTAAAATAATGAAAGGTGTGTGAGACAAGGTTAATACATTGCTTATATATAAACAAGAGAGAGAGTAACTAATCACTTGTGCATATGTAACTAACTATATGAGTTATGCATCATAAAATGCTATTACACATCATTTTACCCTCACATAATCACATAAATTTCCGGCTGATAGTCGGAGATTAATCCTTTAGAGACGTAGAAATCACCGAAGTGAATTTGCATGTTCCATCAAAGTATTTTTTACCATAAACTAAAACCCTTATCTACCAACAGTGCTGGACCTTATTTCTGACTCAACCTAGACTTTGGAGGACCATAGAATTGCCCATGTAGCATTGGTGTTATGTAACTAATTCACCAAAGTATGGTAATGTTGAAGAGTACTAGTGAGGCATCTAAAGAAAAGGAAGTAGAAGTTAAAATGGAAAAATACTTGATCAGCGGAATTATTTTTGTTAGCTTTATTGATAACAAGGTCTTCCTTCTTCATGTTTTCACCGTATTTGTTCTTGAAGTCGCGTTTGGACATGTTAATCTCGAAGTCACCAACAAGGTAACCTCTATCCCTCAGCATCTGCATCACTGTCTTTCTGATTCTGTAAAGCCGACTAATTTGCTCATCCGAAAGCACCATCCTTCAGTTAAGCAAACAAGTAATGCAAGTAACTTTACAGTACACGAATACAGATAACTGCGGTAGAAAGACAAGTAATGCAAGCAAAAATACTAACTTATTCTTGTAATGCAAGCAAATAATGGGGTTCTGTGGATAGAAGGTCGCTATAATGTTTATATTGGTAATCTCATCAGAGACATCACAGTCCTATTTATAATAGACTCTTATCTTGATAAAAAATACAAAGATATTATAAGATACTATCATATCCTAAATTAGGATAGTCATCCATCACATATTAATATATCAATATTTACAACAAAAAAATACTAACTTATTCTTGTAAAAAAATATTTTTTTAAAGTATTTTTTCTTTGATGACTAGGATTTTGAGATATTATAATTTATAATTTATAATCTTTATCTTTATAACCCTAGCAGACTAGCACCCGCTACTGATAAGGTTTTCTAACTTTCAAAATGGAACTGACCGTAACTGATTAATGACCAAATCAAAAATAGTGGAAACCAAAACGTGAACCCTCCAAAATCCAAATTGAATGCAGGCGTGATTTTTGCATCTAATTAATGGAGGGAACCTGGAGATACAACCTCCTACAAAAACGATGGGATTGATTATTTTGGTGATTTGTATTATCCAAATATCTTCATAATAGATGAAATCTTGCTATTCGTATTGTAAAAAATTAAATAAAATTGCTTTTTTTTTATGATTTGTGTTATGTAAATTTCTTCATAACATAAAGGGAAATTTTAATTTTAATAATAGATGAAATTTTTTTGTATTTTTTAGATGTTTTTTTTTTTTTGTGATTTGTGTTATGTAAATTTCTTCATAAACGGAAATTTTAATTTTAATAATAGATGAAATCTCGCTATTTGTATTTTAAAAAATTAGATAAAATTGATTTTTTTTTGTGATTTGTGTTATGTAAATTTCTTCATAATAAAAACGGAAATTTTAATTTTAATAATAGATGAAATCTCGCTATTTGTATTTTATAAAAATGGATAAAATTGCTTCTTTTTTTATGATTTGTGTTATGTAAATTTCTTCATAACATAAAGGGAAATTTAATTTTAGTAATAGATGAAATCTCGCTATTTATATTTTAAAAAATTAGATAAAATTGATTTTTTTATGGATTTAATTGGTGTACACTATCAGTGTAAAGATTTTTTACACAGACAACCAATCAGAAATTGTCACATAAGTTAAAATGATTGACTCTTATCCAAACTATCTTAAAAGTCACACACACCACGATTTTTAATTGATTGTCTGTGTAAAAATCTTTTCACTAACAGTGCATAATAATTAAACTCTTTTTTTTATTGAAAATTTGATTTTTTTTTTGGTGATTTTCGTTATGTAAATTTATTCATAACAAATTGCAGAGACGTAACAGGAAAGATGCACGCAAAAAATTATTTTATATGCTTAATGCGAGGGACAAATTGCAGAATCATCGAATTCAACGAAAGTCATGTGGATGGCGACGTGGCCGGGGACGGCGGTGGTGACTGGAAGAAACTTCATTCTATCAATGTTCGCTAGGGGGTTGGAGATGGTTATGTCTAAGAAGAAGATTAGAAGTAAGGATAATAGAATAATATATATATATATATATATATAATGGGTAGGATCAAATGATATCAGGTGTCAAACTTTACTTTTACATCAAATTTTAACAGTTGATTTTAGTTTAATCCAACGATTTAAGTTTATCATTTTTATTAAAGAAAGAAAATAATTAAGAGTGACTTTAATATGGAGAGAAAAAATAGAATATATTTAATGAAGAAAGATATTAAGTATCTTGAATTTTCAATAAAATTATAACATTAATTTATTAGATATTTTATATTTTTATTTTTAAATATTTATTATTAATTAAATTTATCAATAAAGTATAGGGTTTAGGGTTTCTAAATATTTATTTTAAAATTACAACATTTGCCATTTATTTAATATTGTATGTTTTATTATTTTTGTAAAATTTTGTAAAATTTTAATTTAGAAATATTAATACATCTATATTTTTAGTATATTAACTATTCAGCAAAAATAGTAAAACATTAATATTAAGTAATATACATATTACGAATTTTAAGTAGAATGTATTTAATAAATAATAATTATATCCAAATAAAAATATAAATACTTTTTATTAGCCAATATATAATAATTTTATTTTTTATTTATTAAAAAAATAATAATTTAATTTGCTAACATGTACATTAGTGAATTTTTAAATATTTATTATTTTTCTGAATTTAACATATTAAAAATATCTATCTACTAATATTTATATTTTATAACTTTATAATATTTTATGAATTTAAATTTTATAATTATTGTTTGAATTTTTAAAATCTTACAATTTATTTCTTTATTTAGTCCATAATAAAATTTACTATAATTTTATCTATAGATATGATACAAAAAAAATTAACCAAATTATTTTACTAATAATATGATAATATCCTGAAGTGAAATTTTTATATTTATAATTACAATTCTATACTGTTTATATTAGTTTTTTTTAATTTAATGCATTAAAATTATATTTATTAATATATAAAAATTTAAATTTGTTAAATTTTTTTATGAATTTAGTGTCTTATAATTGTATTATGATTTTTAAAATTTTTATACTTTATTGATAAATTTAATAAATAATAAATATCTAGAAACAATAATATAAAATATCTAATAAATAAATGTTTTAATTTTAATGAAAAGTTAAGATACGTAATATCTCTCTTTATTAATCATATTCAATTTTTCTCTCCATATTAAAACCACTCTTAATTATTCTCTCTCTTTAATAAAAATGATAAGCTTAGGTCGTTGGATCAAACTAAAATCAACGGTTAGAATTTGATATAAAAGTAAAGTTTGACACCTGATATCATTTGATCCTATTCCTATATATCAAGTGTTAATGGAAGCATAAAGTCTAACTTTCAATTTAGAATATTATTAGATAATTAATAAAAAAAATAGTAATTATTATATACAATATGTTTTTGGGATGGGGTGTATCTACTTTTCTCGGAGAATAAGAGCCTGATTGATAAAATTAACTGTTAGCGGATAGCGGATGAGATGGTTGATAGCCAATAAGCTACCTTATTTTGTGTGGAAGTGTTTGATAAAACTAGCGGTTGAACTAGCTAAAAAATATAAAATGACATCTTCATTAATGATTTTACATAAAAGAGAGAGGAGGGGATAAATGTAGAATTAAATTAAGATAATAAGGATAAAAGTAGGGGAAAAAATGAAACGCTACAAAGTATAAGCTTAAACGCTACTTCAAGTAACATTTGGAAAAAACGTTATATATAAGCTTGTGAAAAAACGTTATAAGCTCGTGACAGATATGTTTGTTAAATGGGACTTCTTTCTTATTAGCTATAAGTTATCCACTATAAGTTCGCAAAAGGAAAGTGAGTTTTTTCCCATGAGATGAGGTACTGGGATAAACAATAAAGAAAGAAAGGTGAATGAGAAAGTGTCTCCAAAGTTTCTAAATATTGGGAGGGTTGGTTGAGAATTACGTTTTGTGACCTTGAGACCACTGTATTTGATGAGTAAAATCACAAATTCTAACTTGAGAATGTGTTGAGACATCTCTTTTGTTTGTGTTGTACCGCATCTAACCCCCCCCCCCCCCCCCCCACAAGAAAAATAAAAATATTATTATTATTTTATATTTTCTATCTTTGTACTATAAGTCTATATTGGGAGAAGGGAACCCAACGATTTATCTCCTTGTAGTGCATTTGCAAAATTAATATTGCAGATGTCATGGAAGAGTCAAGGAACTTTTTAAAAGGCATATAGTGTCGTTGCCAAAGCGATATGATATCCCACTTCCACCTGAGGAGGATGAACAACCTCCCCAAAAGAAGCCATCGGAATTTGAAGAAGCTATAAATTTTGTGAACAAGATTAAGGCAATACGGGTTCTTTTAATGCAGTCTTGGTTCCAACTTTCATCACCAAATGAACAATTTTGCTTCTGAGTCTTATGGGTTCTTTTCATGCAGACTCGTTTTCAAGGTGATGATGATCATGTTTACAAGCCGTTTTTAGACATATTGAACATGTACAAAAAGGAAACAAGTCTATCATTGGTGTCTTCCAGGAGGTCTGTGTTGTTTATGCCTATGAAACCGAGTTTGCATTAAAAAAAACCCATCAAACACAGAAGCAAAATTGTCCATTTTGTGTTTAAAGTTGGAACCAAGTCTGCACTAAAAGAATTCATCGAACTCAACTACCCTTTTACCTTAATCTTCTTCACAAAATTTATAGCTTCTTCAAATTCAACTGAATTCTTTTGGGGAGGTTGTTCATCCTTGAGTGGAAGTGTGATTTTATACTCCTTTAGCAAGGTGTTAAATCCCAAAAGCTTCGTATGCCCTTCAAATAACTCATTGACTCTTGCTATGACACTCAAGTTAGCGAGAGCAACAACAACATTCGGTGGTGGTGATGGATGTGAAGATCAATGGCCTTGTGAGTGAGAATGTGAATGCTAAACTCCAATGTTTGCTTCCTCTTATGTTGCTCTTTCTCCTCCTCCTTTTTTTTGTACATTCTGAATATATACCTTTTTGTAACCACCTTGTGGCTATATCAATGTCGTGTATGCTGGATTGCATTTGACATTTATACCGTTAATTCATTTGTTGTTGTCAAGTTAAGAAGGTCTTTTTACAAATAAATAAAAAAAGATGGATGCCATTTCCTTAAATGTAATATATAATATATAATAGATTAATTAATAAACTAAATTATTAAAATATTCATAAAAAATGTTTTTAACAAAATCCCCTATTTTTTCCATGTCATAGGAATTCAATACTTCCCAAATCGACGTGTCTTCTTGCATCTTTTTTTTCAATTGAGAAGTCAGTTAGAGCAAAATCGACTTCCTGAATGGAATTGTTGACATCATGTAGGTACAAGTAGGAAAGTCGGGTTGGAAAGTGTTGACATCATGTAGATCAATAGAAAAAAGAATGGAATTTTGAGAAATAATATGTGAATATATGTATTTTCAAAAATATTTTTTTAGGTTAAAGTAATAATTTGGTCCCTATACGTGACACGGATTCTTCATGTAGTTCCTATATGTAAAAAATTTGAAAATGAGTCTCTACATGTGTAAAAGTTAGCAAATCTGGTTCCTATACGTGCAAACGTTAACAAATCCGACCCTGCAGTCAACAAATTAGTCCTTATACGTGACACAAATTTTTGATTTGGTCCCTAAACCTGGAAAAAAATTAGATCGGTCTTTATATGTGCAATCGATAATAATTTTGTTTCTGCCATCTATACAGAAGCTCGGATCCAATTAAAGATTCTTTTCGTATTGAATATTTTCTATATATTATATCAATCTATTTCTTCTATTGAGAGTAAAAGTTGTATAATTTGATCCGTAAATGATTTTATATTCTGAAATTATCCAATTTGACTCTCAATAGAAGAAATAAATTGATATAATATATGAAAAATAATTAATACGAAAAGAATTTTTAGTTGGGTCCGAGCTTCTTGACAGACGATAGGAACAAAATTGTTATCGATTATATATACAAAGACCAATTTAATTTTTTTTCGGGTTTAGGAACCAAATCAAAAATTTGTATCACGTATAAGGACTAATTTGTTGATGACAGGGACGAATTTGATAACGTTTGCACGTATAGGGACAAAATTTGCTAACGTTTACACAAGTAGGGACTCATTTCCAAAAAATTTAAGTATAAAGACTAAATGAAGAATCTGTGTCACGTATAAGAATCAAATTATTACTTTAACCTATTTTTTATTAATCTTTTGTTAATTTTGTCAAATTAATATATAGTCCATATTTTTCTTCTAGATGCTTCTAAGTTCCGAAAAAAGAAAAATGGTTTATGATATATAAGCAGGGTTTGGGGTAGAAGTGCCGACACTTGAGATTTTCCTTCCTACACCGTAACATCATCAACAACAGCATCCATAATCAATCATCAATGGCTCCGATTGCAGTGGGTGATGTTATTCCAGACGGCACTTTGTCTTTCTTGGACGAAGAAAACAAACCCCAATCTGTCTCCATTCACTCCCTCGCCGCCGCCAAGAAAGTCATCATCTTTGGTGTTCCCGGTGCCTTCACTCCTACTTGCAGGTTCCTTCTATTTTCGATTTTCTCTTACTATCATCATTATAATTCATGTTCCAATTATGAACCCCAAATGAAAAATAATATGAAACACCTTCATGGGTATTTCAGATTCATCTGTTTTTGCTTCGAAGTTTCGATTTTTTTTTTTTCTATTTTCTTTGGAACTATGAAATATTGCTACGGCGATCTTGGAGAATTTTTAACTGGGGTAGTCAAAGTTCGCTCTTTTTTTCTCCCCCAAGTTCGCGTCCTTGTCTTTTTCTTCTTCTTTTATAAAAAGAAACAGTAAAATGCTCTTTTGAGTAAAATTACAGAAATTTTTTGTAAAAATTCGTAGGAGAAATATGATGAATTGGACTGAAGTAGATGATCATGGATATGGTATTGACATGGATCTGAATCCCCCAGGGGCTAATTGATTGTTGCACTTGTTGTAAGGGTTTTGGGTTCATAAATGATATGTACTGTTTTTGAAGTTTCTGAACTTGAGGTCTAAATTTGTTTCTTTGGAACAGCTTAAAGCATGTGCCTGGCTTTATTGAGAGAGCAGAAGAGCTGAAAGCAAAGGGTGTTGATGAAGTAATCTGTATCAGCGGTGAGATTTTAATCAAATTTTAGGTTTTCTCTCTTCATATTTGTTCAATTCTTAATTGTATTGCTAATTAATTAGCTCAGTTCAGATGTGCATGCATGCAGTTCCTAATTTTTACAACTTTCATGTGCAATTCAATTGAGGAATATTTCGAATTACTTAACTGAATGTTGGCACTTCTTTCTCAAATGAGATTCTGTCTGGGCTGCACTTATGTGTTAATTATTAGCTAATCCTGGAGGCACATGTCTTAGATGCTTGCTTAGTAATAATGTATACCGTAGTAAGTATTGCTTACATATGAAAATCCTTAATTCTTAAAGTTGCATGGTTTAATTGAAACTTATAAGGTATTTGGCTTGAAATTCAGTAACAGATTTACCCTGTTGCATCACAATGACACCGCCAAGGCTCCAATCCCTTTTAATTATTGAGTTTTCTTTATGACATGGATTCCGAGTTTCTTGTTACTTGATTTTTAATATATTTGCTGATTATTGGTTGTTAATTATTTTAAGCATGGGCTGAAAATGAAAAGCTCTCTTGCATTGACTTTTAGTATTTGTTTAGTTGACAATTGAGATGGCACAGGTCCAAGGTTGATTATTTCTCTTGCTGATGTTGATGTGGATTGAACTGCAGAATATTTTTATGATGGGGACTTAATAACAAGCCTTCTTGTGTCCTGTGGTGGATAAAATCTGCTGGATATACTCATTCTATGATCTATAAAACAAATTACTCATGATTCTTGTATTCAATTTCTTGAATTTAATTTGTAAATGGCTAATTTGTGTTTGAATTTTTTATTTTGCAGTCAATGATCCCTTTGTGATGAGTTCATGGGCCAAAACTTTCCCAGAGAACAAGCATGTCAAGTTCCTTGCTGATGGTTCAGCCAAATACACCCACGCTCTTGGGCTTGAGCTTGACCTTACAGAGAAAGGACTTGGCACTCGCTCCAAGAGGTTTGCACTTTTGGTGGATGACCTTAAGGTGAAGGTTGCAAATATTGAAAATGCTGGAGAATTCACTATCTCAAGTGCTGAAGAGATCATCAAGGCCCTTTGAACCTTTTGCTTGCATCCTCCTGTACATACACCCCTTGGCTCTTTTTGTGTGTCTTTAATGTTTGTGTTAGCTCTTTGGCACTAGAATATGTTGGAAACATTTTGCTTTAAATATGGTGGTGTGTGCTCTAGGAGGGATATGATATGGAGTATAATATTATGGAAATAAAATTGCGTGTTTCTATACCGGAAAAAAAAACTTTTGTTTATTTCTGTTCCAAAGAAAATCTGCTTGTTTATACTTGTTAGTGCTATCAGGTATGATGGTTACCTGTTTTGGTATTTTTGTAGAATCAGATCAATTTTTCACTAAAGAAAAAAGATTTGTGGACATTGGTAACCGGAAAATAAATTTGGCAGAACAATATTGGGTCTCTTGTTGTGTCCTGCTCAAGACGTACTCGATATTAGCATGAGTAGTGTAGCACAGCCCTAGAAGATGAAAATTACCTAGTGTTTGGTTTAACAATGGAGAGGACCAGAATTGTGGTTGTCCTCTATTAAACGGGATTGAAATTTGAGGTGATTTGTTATTATTAGGTAAAATTGATTGTCTTTGAATAGAAGTTATAGAAAATATCTTTTGTATTGGGTTGAAAAAATTATATTAAGTTTTATATTAAATTTGTTTTCAAAATAAAAATATAAATTATTTTATTTTAAACTCAATTGTAATCAAAAGTTGTATGTTTTGGCTCTTAGAATCATGTCCTTGGTGTCAATTTTGTAATTTATTTTGCTTCAAACGTCGGAGTTATAGCTTTTAAAAATACACCTCCATGTTTAGCGGGATGTGCCATCAAATGAGTGTAAAATTAATTTTATTCAAAATTAATTTTATCAACGATTATTTAAATACACACTTAGTGAAAATGGTAGAATTACTTTATAGCTTTGCACATTAAGATTAGAATCAAATTTGCCTTTTTAACTTCTACTCAAATTAAGGTTTGAGACTTGGAATCATGTTTTAGACATAGTTTAACTATGATTTCACTTATTTGTAGATTATATTCAATTTGCTCAAACTTAAGTTTGCGGGGTGCACAAGTCATAATTTAAACATGGTATCATTACTTATTAATTAGGCTAAAATATCATTGTGGTCCCTTAATTTATTTTTTAGTTTCAATTTGGTCCCTTAATTTTTAAAAGTTTTAATTTGGTCCCTTAACTTGTCTTTGTTAACACAAGTTAGTCCTCTCCGTCAATGACATAAACAAATGAATTTCAAATTGGTCCTTTAAATTGTTAAAAAGTTTCAAATTGGTCTCTTAACTTTTAAATGAGTTTCAAATTGGTCCTATAACTTTTAAATGAGTTTCAAATTGATTCCTTAAATTTTAAATGAGTTTCAAATTGGTTCTTTAAATTGTTAATATATATGACACTTTCGTCACTTTTGCTTATGTCATTGACTGAGGGGACTAACTTGGTTTCACAAAGACAAGTTAAGGGACCAAATTAAAACTTTTAAAAGTTAAGGGACCAAATTGAAACTAAAAAATAAGTTAAGAGATCAAAATGATATTTTAGCCTATTAATTATTAAGCATGTTAACTCATTCTCCTTTCTTGTCAAAAAAAAAAAAAAAAAAAACTCATTCTCCTTTATTATATGACACGTTCATAAAATATGTTTTATCGGTCAAAATTATGAGTTTATATAATAGTGCTTTTAGAGAGTGCAAAGGTTTAACACAGTAATGGCATGGGAAACTAGTAATGTCTGACATCTAACATGGTATTTGGAATTTTGTTACCATGCAACTCGCTTTTAGGTGCCCCAACAACCTTTACTCCAATGGCCATGGAAATTGTCTAACAAAAGTTGGACATTTTTACATCAGAGGCGCAAAGAAAGGCACGAAGTTCCGCATGCACGTTAATTGCGACAACCTACGACCACAAGCACTTCAGTTTGGATGTTAAGTATGCAGCTTCTTAGGTGGGAGACCATGTCATGTCTCCTACCATGAGAGATCATGAAGTAGGAGTATTTAAGCAAATTTTTAATTATTTTAAATTCTTATATTTTTTAAATTTAAAATAGTCGCCCCTTCTCATTCTCTCTCACTCCCCTCCTCCCTCAAGCCCAGCTCTCTCCCACCGCCGCCACCGCTTCCTCTGCCACCGTGGTCGCTTCCTCTGCCGCCACCATCGTCGCTTCCTTCTTCAAAGCTTTGTTCTTTGGTTTTCCTTTGTCATCCACACCACATGGGTTGCTTCCTTTTCTTCCTCACTATTCTCAACTTTGTTGCATTATCTTTCCTCTCAAGGAAACTTCACAAACTAGAAAAACAAAAGAAAAAATCATCAATTTGCAGAGGTACATTCAACAACATTCAGAGTACAACAATCGGCCTCTTTCAAGATCGTGAACAAGTGCCGTCACACCAAATGGCTGGGACTACTCTCCGGCGCCACCTCACCGTCGCTCCCAACCACTGGCTTCTCCCTCAAGAGTGGCAAGTCGAAGACCACCAAGATCCCCAAATCTTGGTCGGGTCGGGTGTGGGCGTGAATCCCCTCTGCGATCAAGACTCCGACGAAAAGTTCTCTTGCGTCCCCACTGATTGTGGCTCAGGAAAGGTAGAGTGCGCCGACAGAACAAAGCCGCCGGCCAAGGTGGCAGAGTCCACCCTTAACGACGCCGACGAGTTCGATTTCTATGATGTGAGTTTGGTGGACGGTCACAACCTTCCAATTCTGATCATGGGGGGAGTAGGAGGGGAGGCCAACGGTGGGGGTGGGGGTGGAGGGGAAGGTTGGGGAGTGATAGTGAAAGTAGACATGAGCGGAAGAGAGAAGGAAAAGGGCTGAAAAGTAAAAAAAAAAAAAAATTGCAAAGAAGGTTTCTTCATGGTCTCTTATGGTGGGAGACATCACATGATCTTCCCACCCTAGAATTACCTTGTTAAGTGTTAAACGTTTCATATGTTACTATAAAGAACTATTTACAATAATTTGAGCAATCTCTCCTCTATGAATCAACTTTTGGAATGGAATTAAGTCTAATTATTCTTGAATCATGGACATGAAAGACATGTTAAGTGTCGAAAGTTTCAATTCTTCGAATTAATTCATTTTGTTTTCCGCGGAATCCATGTAAATTCTATCTAATTTTCATCTAACAAGTTTGCTCCGTTTTCTTCCTTCCTCTCTGAAATGCTTGCACCGCAAGCATTCTTGCTTTCAACCATTTCTCGAAGCTTGGTAAAGCTTCTGCAATCACTTTTTCGGTTTTTGTTTGTTACAACTTACAAGTGGTATTTTTTAATTGGTTATTTTACATAGTACTTATATTACTAAATATTACTAATAACTATTTACAGTAATTCATTTTTTTTATTTGTTAACATGATTAATTCATATTCCATATATATATATACACGTACACCATCTCATATAGAGTATACATACTTATACATACATTATCTCATATATGTATAGTTTTACTCTTCACCGTTTGCATTTAGTCAAGCCTGCACTTTTACAAAAGAAAAATGTAAGTGACACATTTGAATCACACATATCTCTCACATATTTGTTTATTTAACAGAATCAAAGTGTAAATGTGTTAAAAATAAGATGAATTTAATTATAATTATAACAAAAATTATACAAATATAAAATAAAGTGTGTGGGCAAATTTTTCAATATATCACTGTTTCAATATTTATTTTTCAAACTACCACCCTTTTCAAATTATGTACCAAACTATCACTGTTTCGAAAATAATTGAGAAATTGTTTTTAGAATTAACGACTTCTCAACATGATGTTTCTGAATTTTTTTTTAATCCCTTGAGAAGTCGTTTTTAGAATTAACGACTTCTCAACATGATGTTTCTGAAATTTTATTTTAATCCCTTGAGAAGTCGGGTTTGCTAACCACGACTTCTCAAGGGGATTTATATTTTTTTTTTTTGAAAGGCTATATATTGTATTAATTTAAATTATTATTTAAATTATTGAAATTAATTTTAATTAAGGTTATAAATATTAACGTAATTAATTTTATTAATTAAGATTAATAAAAATTTTATTTATTAAACTAAAAGGGAAAATAATGACAAGTACCCAAATATTTTAGATTTAATTAATTAAACAAAAAATACAATAATGACAAGTGCACAAAAATTAATCTCCTAAATGATGTCCAGTTCCACATCGTGGAGGTCGTCGGTTACGACGTGGACGACTTTGATGTGGTTGTTCCTCATCTGCTGCAGCGGGTTGCTCGGCTTGCTGCCCACCCTCGTTGAGATTAAGATTTGTGGGAGGCATTGAAGAATTAGCGTGTATGCGGCTGCCGACTGTGGCGTTCCGAGGTCTGTGCCAAACAGATTGCTATAAAATTCTCCATCACTGGAAGCGATAGAGTGTCGACCTTGGTCAAGCGATGGGGAAGCGTCTCGTTGCATAGGGGTGTAGGCAAATGAATGGCGAGGCGGTTGGGGGTCACCATCAGCCATGGGAACCGGGGGCTGGGTTGGCGACGTGCATTACGCCGTGGACGCTGTTGGGTGGGCATACTTGGTCCAACATCCGGAACGTGTTGAACATCACCCCGCGGGTCTTGCAACTGTTGCGGAATAGACAGGTACGGTCTCGAGTTCTGCCTAAACCACATCATATACTTAGCAGTGTGACACACATAACCTGGAATCGGTTGTCCCGTTATGATGCCATTTCGGCGTTCTTGCCAACACTGGATCCATTCTGCATGCTTTATTCTCCAGTTTTCAGCGTGATTACCTCGCATGTCCAAGTCATGCAAGGCATCCATATTTGCAGGTTCTCCCGGTATTTCCTGCGAAAGACCAAATTGTAGCTTCACCCTATCTGTTTGATGCCATTCTACATTCTGGAAACATATAAGTGCAGTACTGGAAGTCCACAATCTGGATTCTCTATATGCTTCTCGTGGTATCCAATCTGAAGATCTCTGTAAGGCAACCACAAAAACTGGTTACTTTCCATATGATCGACCCTCGATCTGTACCCCGTAATGTCACCCCGCGAAGTTCCGCTATACTGTAGTCCCCCGCCACTCCATCTAGTAAAAAACATCGCAAGGTCAGTATAATAAGTAGAGGATGTAAGGTAATTTAACTATGAATAGAATCTTTACCGTCGTGCTAGTGGAAACGATGGTTCGCGGTTGCATCGTGGTGCAAGGAACGGCATGCGGTACCATACCCAAGACTGTAGCAACAATACGCATCCACCCATACAGGCAGCGGCCGGTGCAGATCCACGACACATTTCCCTGTACAGATTTGCTAGACATGCCGTGCCCCAGCTGTATCTTCCAGCACGGTGAAAATCTTCCAACAGTGGAAGATACATCAAGTGAACTCTGTTACCAGATTTGTCAGGCATCAACAGCCCCCCGATCAAGCGTAAAATATACGCTCTACAATAGGCTTGTACCTGTTGGACTGTTGCATCATGAGGGGGAGTGGCAAACGTCTGTTGCAACCACTTGAGTTTTATTTGTTGTCCCTTCATCTGATTAGACGGAGGAACCACACCTAAAAGTCGATGGCATTCTTCTTGCCAGGCAAGGAAGCTAGGTCCAGTAACGGGCAGTCCGTTCACACGCAATCCTAGCTGAAGAGCAACATCTTCCATCGTTATTGTGCATTCTCCAATGGGAAGATGGAACGTGTGTGTTTCTGGCCTCCACTTTTCTACCATTGCAAGAACCAACGATTTGTCAATCTTTGTGTGTCCCACTGTTGCAGCGATAGAAAACCCAGCTTGCTCCAAGTATGGTACAATCAGTGGACTTGGAGCCTCTATGGTATGTAGGTGACAATCAATGTGGTTCTGCAACCAAAAAGCAGAGTTGTAAGTATAGAAATACTAAGGATCATTTAATGTAAATATCATTTGCAGACACTTACCATATCACCCACTTGCGATGACCTGTGAACGTGTTGCAGTCTTAGCAAATCCATTGAAGTGAAGTTTGTATGGTGTTACCTGTTGCAAGCTGAGTGAAGAATGAGGTTGACTGAAGAAATGAGGCTTAGTGAAGAAATGAGGCTGATTGAAGTTCAATTTATAGTGGTGACATTATTGTGACCCGTCTGCCCCATCACCCGTCTGCTGCTTCACCATTTACTGTTCGCATGTGAGCGCATCAGTGACATAAATTACTGCTGGGACCCGTCTGCTGTGACCATGTCAGCATGGCAGTGTGTCATAATCACTCGTCTGCTGGTCATGTGGATGTGTCAGTGCATTGGGCAGAGCGAATATACTGTGCACATGTGAGCTCCGCTACTATTTCACTTGTCTGCTTAGACAAGTGATGGGCAGACGAGTGAAACATCAGTTGATCACTTGTCTGATGTTTCACTCGTCTAAGCTCTGATGTTTCACTTGTCTGCTTAGACGAGTGAAACCTCAGACAAGTGATCAGCTGATGTTTCACTCGTCTGCCCATCACTTGTCTAAGCAGACAAGTGAAACAGCAGACGAGTGAAACATCAGCTAATCACTTGTCTAATGTTTCACTCGTCTAAGATGACAAGTGAAACAGCAGACAAGTGATCAACAGATGTTTCACTCGTCTGCTTAGACAAGTGATGGGCAGACGAGTGAAACATCAGCTGATCACTTGTCTGAGGTTTCACTCGTCTAAGCAGACAAGCGAAACATCAGAGCTTAGACGAGTGAAACATCAGACAAGTGATGGGCAGATGTTTCACTCGTCTGCCTATCACTTGTCTGATGTTTCACTCGTCTAAGCAGACCAGTGAAACAATAGATGAGCTCACATGCGCACAATGAATTCGCACTGCCCAATGCACTGACACACTCAGACGACCAGCACTATGACACATTGATGCTTCCACATGCGCACAGTAAATTGACATACTGATGCTTTCACATGGTGAAGCAGCAGACGGGTGAAGCAGACGGGTGATGGGGCAGACGGGTCACAATAATGTCACCACTATAAATTGAACTTCAATCAGCCTCATTTCTTCATTAAGCTTCATTTCTTCACTCAACCTCATCCTTCACTCAGCCACATTTCTTCACTAAGTCACCCAACCACATTTCTTCACCAAGTCATGGCACCTACATCAGTCTTTGTTACACTCTATCACAACGGCCAAATTGAAATGGACTCTCCATACGGGGTGTTGTTTCAGTGCGACCACCCAATCTTGCTGAAGGTGAGGAAAACCATCAACCTTCAACAATTGAGAACAACTATCCATACGAAGATAAAAGTCGGCAACGACAAGAGGGTGGGCGATATTGTTTATCGATATCCTATGTCCATTGCAACGGGATATGTTCGATACCAGCCACACTATCTTCAAGGAGATGAGGATGTAGAACTGATGTTCGACATGTTCAACAATTGCAAAAGCCTCAACCTCGGCGTTACCACCATTGAGCTATACGCACATCTCGAGGATGTTTCCATCGATAACCCCCAAGGCGAACCTTCCTACATCTTTGACCTTAATGCACCAACGCAAACATTCCACACATCTTTCCCTGAATCAGAACCCTACCACACATCTTTTCCAGTGACTGAAGACTACCACCCATCTTTCCCTTCCTCCTCTGACTACAGCCCATCTTTTCCTTCCTCCTCTGACTAAAACCCATCTTTTCCTTCCTCCTATGACTATCGCCCCTCCTTTCCTCCGGCCGAAGAGTGCAACCCATCATTCCTTCATGCCGAGGACAACCACCCATCCCTTGTTGATGTACAAAACTCATGCAATTCCCGTCAGCGTCGTGGCTGGGTTCCACCACGAAGAAGTTGGTGACTTCAGTGAGGATGAAGCCGAGATTCTTGCACTGTCAGTCAATGATGACGACGACGAAGAAGAAGAAGCTGGTGTGGGTCCCTCCTCAACCGCGCCTCCATACGAACCACCACCACACTTTCGTAATGTGAACTTAGATGGGGTTGCTCCATCAGACGATTTCAGCCATGTCCTATCGCGAGTGTCTTTGGATCAAATTGATGTCCCAGATAGCCTACAAACAAACATGAGGTTTGCTACAAAAGAAATGGCCCAGTTTGCTATCAAGGGGTACCATATCAAGAACTCCCTGGATTTCAAGGTAGAGCACTCCGATAACGACAGATGGATGATTAAGTGCAACAACCCTGCATGCCGGTGGAGGTGCAGAGTGAAGAACCGCACAACAAAAAGCTATTGGGAGATCCGTAAGCTGGACGGACCACATACATGTGTATCAGCAACTCTTTCACAAGATCATCGGAAGCTTGACTCGAACATTATTTGTGAAAGTATCAAGCAAATGATGAAGGAGGATCCGGCGTTATCTTTCTCGGTGTTGATTGCCCACATACGAGAAAAATAAACCTACACCACAACGTACCGGAAGGTATGGATAGCCAAGAAAAAGGCTATCGAACAAATATACGGGAACTGGGAGCTATCTTACAATTACCTTTCAACATGGCTCATGGCCTTACATACTTATGTTCCGGGCACAATCACTGAACTGCAAACGCTGCCAGCTTACGACGTGGCCTATCTAGTTCCCGATAAGAGAATCTTCCACCGTCTTTTCTGGACTTTCAAGCCTTGCATTAGTGGATTTGCATTTTGCAAGCCAATTGTTATGGTGGATGGAACTTGGTTGTATGGAAAGTACAAAGGGACGCTATTGATTGCAACATCTCAAGATGGAGCCAACCAACCAATTCCCATAGCCTTCGCCCTTGTCGAGGGTGAGACGGTAGAGGCATGGTTTTTCTTCCTCCAAAACTTGAGGAGGCACGTCACACCCCAAGCCAACATAACATTGGTCTCGGACAGGCACGAGTCAATAAAAGCTGCATACCGGCGAGCTAACAGTGGATGGCACAATCCTCCTTCAATGCATGTGTATTGCGTTCGACACATCGCACAAAACTTCATGCGAAGATTCAAGAATGCAGATATGAGAAAGAAAGTCGTCAATATGGGTTAGTACCGCAATCATACAAATTGTAATTATTTATTGTTTCTATTCTATTCATGTCAATTTAGACATTTCTAACATTCCAACCATTCAGGATACGCCCTGAACCAGCCAAGCATGCCTTATTACCGGGGTTTGCTCCTCGACTGGAACGAAGAGGCCGCGGCATGGGTTGACGAGATCCCCAAAGAAAAATGGACTCAAGCGTATGATGAAGAGCGACGTTGGGGACACATGACAACGAACCTTTCAGAGTGCATTAACAGGGTACTTAAGGGAACACGGCATCTTCCGATCACTGTTGTGGTCCAGGCAACCTATTATAGGTTATCTCAAACTTTCGCCGACAGTGGGAGGCAACTAATCGCAATGATCCATTCCGGTCATGTCTGGTCTGAAATTGTCACCAAGGCCATTGAGGAGGAACGGGCAAAGTCCAACTCTCACCGTGTCCAACATTATAACAGGGAACACAGCATTTTCACGGTCGAGGAGTTGATCAACCCACGAGAAAGGCGGCCTGCGGGGCGATTCAAGGTTGACTTGAACGCGAGGTGGTGTGACTGTGGAAAGTTTCAGGCCATACACATTCCATGCTCACATGTCATCACGGGATGTTCAAGCGTAAATCACGACTATTGGGAGTATGTGCCTGCTGTGTACAAGTTGGAATATGTCTTCAATGTTTACCGCGAAGAGTTCAGCGTGGTGCCAAATGAAGCATATTGGCCAACGTATACTGGAGTAGAGGTGTGCCACAATCAAGACATGCGAAGAAATCCACGGGGTCGTCCACAATCTACCCGCATTCGCACGGAGATGGATCTGAGGGAGGGGGAGTCGTCGTAAGAGATGTGGTCTGTGTCGGAATGAGGGTCATAGCAGGAATAAATGTCCGAACCGTACCGGACCTTCTACGCAACAATAGAAAATTTGTATCGTTGTACCGTTTCTATATTTAATCAATGTTAAATATTTTCTATAAGTGTATTATTTATTTTTATTATTGTATTAATAAAATTAATATTTAAAATAATAATTTAAAATTAATATAATTAATTTAGCTAATTATCATAATTAATTAAATTAATATAAATTAATTTAAATATAGAACTTTCAAAAAAAAATTATAAATCCCCTTGAGAAGTCATGTTTAGCAAACCCGACTTCTCAAGGGCTTAAAAAAAATTTCACATAGATGATGTTCAGAAGTCGTTAATTCCAAAACCGACTTCTCAACTAAATTCGAAATAATGATAGTTTGATATATAACTTAAAAAGAGTGATAGTTTGAAAAATAAATACTAAAATAATGATATATTAAAAAATTTACCAAAGTGTGTGAGTATATGTCCGAAATATTACATTTTTCAAAAATAAAAATCAGAATCATCTAGTATATTCATCCATGTGAATAATTCATGATAAGACAAACTTACCAAACCTTCAGATACTTAGGTTGCTCTTAATTTCACAGACAGATGTGCAGATTCAGACAAAACAGCACCTTCAACGGTTGAAAACATTTGAATCTCTTGGGGATGTTACCTTTTTTATCACACCTGTAAAGCATGGTGGGGTTGCAGACGTGTGGGTCCATCTTTCTCTGTTCTACACGCTCATCACCAGGACATCACTGCAATCATATTTTTTAATCCAAATTTGTTTAATTAATCATTTATGATGGAAAAGGATCCTCTTAATTTATAAAAAATTGGAGAGTGTTAATTTATATGATTTCATTATTGATGATTTTAAATCTCATTTTTAAAATAAAAATGTATTATATAATTAATGATGAAATTATGTAAATTAATACTCTCAAATTTTTTATAAATTGAGAGGATTCATTCCTATCTATAATAGTATGCCTCTTCCTTTTGTTTTTTTAAAATCAAATATATTAAGGAGTAAATTTATTATAAGGTACGGAAAACACATGGTTTAGGTGAGTATTTTATTATATAACAGTAAAGTATTGGCATGTGTTTATTGGGGGAAAAAATTTGAACATTAAATTTTTTTAGATATTTTTAAAAGGTTTAATTACCCAATTGATCTCGAATTATTTGAAAATTTTTAAATAGGTCTCTAAACTAAAAAAAATTATAATTGTGTCCCAGAATTTGTAAATAATTTGTAATTAGGTCCTTAGGACAGGAGAAGAACCTTATAATTAGAGCACCGTATAAATTTCTTTCGAGATTTCTTGTCAATCTTGGATGTTAATAGAACCATTGGATCATCACAATAGCAAAGATTTTAAAAATGTCTAATATATCCGGGACCTAATTACAAATTATTAACAAGTTTAGAGACCTGATTACAAACGTTTAAAGTGCATGACCCAATTATAAAATATATCAAAGTTCGGGAAACCAATTACAAATTTTTTTAATTTAGGGACATATTTAAAAATTCTCAAATAATTTAAAAACTTATGAAATAATTAAACCTTTTTAAAATACACATATATACAAAATAAATAAGAGATAAAAATAAATATATATAATATTATATATCATATTTTGTTTTATTCTTAGTCTCCACTCTCTTACAACTTTATGTAAATGTCTCAAAATTGGAATTCTTCTTCTACAAGTAACAATCAGTCAAACACTTGAGATCGGCAAGAAAGTAGTACAAAATTTATATTCGATATTTTACTTTTATTATTTCATGAGGTTAATTCTATTTATATTATTATTTAATCATGAAATGATAAATCAAGAGTTAATTTTTTCTAATTATTAGTATTAGTATTAGAGCATTTTCGACAGTACAACCCACTGGAGTTACTGAACTCCATTTTTTATAGGCTCTATCATGTAATCTCATCATTTTTTATTTTATAATATTATTTTAAGTAACTTTACATGATGTAACTCTTAAAAATTTATCACATAGATCTCATAAGTTATCTCACATCTTTATTTATATTTATTTTTGTTATTTAATCTTAAATGTAATTGAATTGGTGAATATTATTTTCTTTCTCTTTTTTTTATTTGCGATTCTTAAATAAGGATCAATTACTTTTCTAAATAATTATTCTTATATGTGATATTTATATCAATTTGTTTCAATGACACAATCCAACAAGACGTTGTTCTTAATTTTAAGAACCTCTTAATCAACTTGTAGTATTAGTATTAGTATGAGTATTATATGATATCCAAATTGTTATTTAGCCCAACCAAGAGTCAGCTAGTATCCTGGAGCAAGTAATGGGTACTTATCAGAAATAGTAGTGACTTATAGTTGGAAACCGACAAATGAATATGAGGTTAGGTATGCCTGTAGATAGTTGAGGTACCGTTTGAGAGAGGGCTCCATTTGTGTAATTCAAAAAAATTTCTGTTGGATTTTAAATTTCTCGAGTGGGATGAAAAAGTGCAGCAACACCATTTGACTAAGGATATGGTTCAGTGGCTTTTATAATGGTATTTTTAGTGTTTTATTCTCTTTCTTTTTCATTTTAATTTATTTTACTCTCTCATATTTTCTTTTTTAAAAAATATTTAAAATCAACAAAATCATCATAAATAAAAGTCATTCAATCCACTACATGCACTGCAGCTTCTCTGTCTCTTTCTCACACTACTAATTTTTTATCTATTGTTTTTTTTCTTGAAAATAGGAGAAGGGCCTCTCTATCTTATTTATTAAACACCCTTTAATGTAACCTAGTGATCAGAAAGAATCCAGAAACTGTCTTCTTTCTTCTTCACACTTTTTATTACTCAACTTTTGAGGGTCTTTCTATATTAAGAGCAAGTGCTGTTGCTGCTTAATCTTTTTAGTCTTAGCTAAGAGTTTCAGATGATGAATGCATCAAAGTTCATTAAATGTGTTACTGTTGGGGATGGAGCTGTTGGAAAGACCTGCATGCTCATTTGCTACACCAGCAACAAGTTCCCCACTGTAAGTCTCTTCAAAAAATTTAACCCCATCCATTAAAGCTTCTTCCTTTTATCCATTAAGTTCCCTTGTTTTCATCCCATTTTTGAATTTTGGAGTTGGTTTATTTGAACGGTGCTTTCTATACTAATACAAACATACACCATGTAAACAAGATAAAGTTTTGAGCTTTTTCCAATATTAAATTCTGGGTTTAATGCCAATCACTCTATTAGTATGGGGACATTTGTTCCAATGTGCTGAGATGTTTCATTATCTGTATTCTGAAACCCTTCTTTTATTTTATTTTTACTATCTTTTTCTCACTATTTTTGTTTTCATTTTCTCTTTTCTCTTTTTTTCTTTTGGGTGCCTTATTGTGTGGCAGGATTACATACCAACAGTATTTGATAATTTTAGTGCCAATGTAGCTGTGGATGGAAACATTGTGAATTTGGGGCTCTGGGACACAGCAGGTACTAGGAGCTCCCCACTTGAGCTTTAATGGTCCAGTACTGTGTTTTGGTTGTTCATAAACTCTTGATACTTTTTTCTACTATGTTTAAAAGGTCAGGAAGACTATAGCAGGTTGAGGCCACTGAGCTACAGAGGAGCAGACATATTTGTCTTGGCATTCTCATTGATTAGCAGAGCTAGCTATGAAAATGTTCTCAAGAAGGTCCATTCCTATCTCTGCTTCCTCCTGTTTTACCTTTTTTTTCCTTCTCTTTTTTCTATTTTTGGATTCAAGTTTTTACTTTTCAGAAAGTAGGTCTTTTTCCTTTGGATGCGGGGATAAAATGGGAGGAAAGGAAAATAGAAAACATTGAAAAAAAAAAAAAAAAAAACACGGTCAAAATATTTTTCTCTGGTACTACAGAAAGTTACAAATATTTTTTTGAAAAATGATTTTTGGTCCCTGACTAAGCCACATGCATAACCCCTTTTAAAATGATGATGATAGTTAGGTAAAGTCCTTAAAGACTAACCTCTGGGCTGAATGCTGATGGTGGCGCTTAGATAAATCTTTCCTCAAATTGGCGATTCCAAGATTCAAATCACTAACAATGTACTGTAGCTAAGGTTTGAGTGGGGTCGTAGTCCAGTGAGACTTTTGAAAAATGTTCTTTAAATGTTAGTATTTTGTCACAATTGTTGAAGTGTGGCCTTTTAATTTTGAAATGCTAAATATGTCTTATAAATAATTTAAAACGATAATACAAATATACCAAGTAAATTAAGAGGCAAGAGATTTGAATAAGAAAATGACAAACCAAGAGGAATCAACAAGAATGATGAGTCTTTGGTTGAAAGAGTTTCAATGATCATTGGTTAATGTTCCACTCTTGGGTCTTTGATTGATTTTTGCCAAAATACATTTGTTGGTTTTTACCTGTTGATGGCTCCTTAAAGAGAGGGAAAGAAAGAAGTGTTATTTTATTTAAATAACTCACACACATTATTTATGCAAAGGCTCATCAATTTGGCAACAATGAGAAGTCGGATTTTGCCATGCTGACTTCTCAACGATTTTTTTTTATTCTTTAAGGGAAGTTGGCTTTGGCCATGCCGACTTCCCAATGTCTCTTTTTTTGTTAATTTAATTTTTTAATTGTGTTTTAGTGTTCAGGGTTAGGGTTTAAATGATGTTTTATTAGTTTAAAAATATGATTATATTATATTAGTTTAAACAATTAATTGAAAATTTTATGATACAATAATATCTTAATAAATATTACAGAGCAAACAATTTAACAATGCAAATCAACTGAAAACTTGAGATACAAAATTCAAACACTTTCAAAAACTGTTGCACTGAAAAACAAAGTTACAGTTAAAACTAGTGTTGGTGTGAGGTTTGTCAATGACCTGGCTAGGACAGTTACAAGCATAAGGTCCATCACGGTTAGGACAATTATATTGTTGCTGAAAAAATGAAACCCAAAACTCCAAATGGCCAAAACCAAGTAGGCCTAACAAGCATAGTCATACCTATCGAATTCTCTGAGCCTTATTGAGCTCTGCACCTCTACATCAAGGGTCTCGCGGGTCGGGTTCGAGTCTTGTGAATGGAAAAAGTAGGTGTTGGGATAGCTTCCCCCTTTATATGGGTTCACCCAGCTCGACTCGGATTAGTCGGAGTCCAATGTGACTTCCGGATACCAAGGGTCTAGACAAAAAAAAAAAACTTATAATACATATGTTAAATTGTTTCTTTATTTTATATTTTTTAATCTACTAATATTATTTTCTATAGAATAAATTTGTTTGATCTCTTGCCCAAGGTTTTTTTTTACATGTGATTTTTCATATATCCTTTTACTACCAGAATTGATTGTTGATGAGATGATGTTTCTTTACTTATGGATAACATGGAATGGCTTCTAAGTTATTATTATTTTTTACATGGTTCATAAAATGTGTGTTTAACACTCCAAATTTAAATTTCATACTTGAAAAAATTGTTTCAAGGGTCACTTAAATGAAATTTTCAAAAAATGTTTCTAACATGGTGAATCTGCAACTTTTTTTGTGGGGGTCTTCATATGATTTTTACTGTGGAACGCATGCATGGTCTCAACTCCTTATTGTCTTCGGAGTTATGAAATTGGACCATTTTCAACATTACATTTGTGCACTTAAAATTTGGTTTTTATCCATAATGCTGTTATTCATTTGAATTTTCTTTCTCTTCTCCTTCAGTGGATGCCAGAATTGCGTAGATTTGCACCTAGTGTTCCAATTGTTCTTGTTGGCACAAAGTTAGGTGAGCAGCAGCACAGAAAAATTTGTACTTTTATTTTGCTGATTTTTCTGACTGAATAGAGGGAAGAGGTGAATGACATTATGTTTTAAATAATTGATGCTAGATCTTCGCGAAGATCGTGGATATTTTGCTGATCACATGGGATCTAATGTTATAACATCTGCTGAGGTATATATATATTAGCTTTTTTTCAATTTTTATTTTGTATTTTTGAATAAGCATGAAGAACTTTAGTACATCCATAAAGAAACTCACTCATCAATCATTGTGCATTGCAAACAGGGAGAAGAACTCAGGAAACAAATAGGTGCAGCCGCTTACATTGAGTGCAGTTCGAAGACTCAACAGGTAGTGTGGGTTTAAATTGATTACTTAAATAGTTAAATGATTAAATCCAGAGAAGTAAGGTCTTTTATGATATATGTTGGTTTATCTGTATAGAATCTTATGTATGACACACAGAATTTGATAATGATAATATGATATCTTTTCATGGTTTAGAATGTCAAAGCAGTTTTTGATACTGCAATTAAGGTTGTTCTCCAACCTCCAAGGAGGAAAGAAATGGCAAGGAAGAAAAGGCATAGATCTGGTTGCTCAATTGTGTAAGTGACTTACTCCTATAGTGTGAATCATACTTAAAAGCATTGGTCTTTGCATTACATGGATGAGATTGCCATATTTACTATAGTTCATTATTCAGGATATGATGATAGAATAGTGTATAGTTTTTTATGGAGACTTTCCTAATGATATACTTAAATTGCTATTTGCTATGGGAGGTGGTGATGTTGCATGCTAATCTCTTATGCAGTGGGTTTATTGATGATTGGACCAAGTTAAGTAGCTGCTGATACCCAAAAAAGAGAGAGAAAAAAAAATAATACTTTGCACAAACGACTATGATGCTGAACAAGCATTGAATAAGGATAATAGTCCATTCCCTCTAAAACTTTTATGACCGAATTTCAAAAGTAAACCTGTTATAATTGAGACTCAACTAGGGATATATTATTTCCTTACTGTAATGTGTATTGTTATTTTTACTATTTTAACATTTCCATGAATCTTTGCAAATTCAAATTCTGATAATAATTCGTGCTGAAATTTGATCATACTCCTGTGACATTTTACAGTATGTTAACATTTATCTTTGCTGACTGACAGAAGTATTGTGTGTGGAGGCTGTGCTGCTTAATACACATCAATTGCATCATCACCTACTTTTGATATGGATGCTATTTTGCAAAAGGTTCAAGGTCCAAGTGTGGAATCCTGACATCTAATTACATATCTAAATGTGTATCCTTATGCTTGTAACTGATGTAAGATAGTATATCTAGTATTTCATTTCAGACCCTATTAGACAATGGAGGGAATTTTTCATTCTCTCAATTATTATTTCAGACCCTATTAGACAATGGAGGGAATTTTTCATTCTCTCAATTATTACTTAGGCATGTTGTGTATCATATATCACCACCAAATTCATTGAGCCAAGAGAATCGTTATTTTAACCTTGAAATGCTTCATGTCTAAAGTTTTTATGAGGAGATATATATTGATTTTAGCCTTCCATGGATCGGTTGTTATGATGTTGAGACTTGAACCTGAGTGTCTAAATATGCCACAAGGTGGAGTGGCCAGGAACATTCTTTGTTTGACGATGTAAATTTTGGAGAATGTTTCAAGCACTCTTGTGACAATGTATATATTTCATACAACAACAACCAAGTCTTTACTCACTAGGTGGTGAGGTTGGCTATATAGATCAAACCATGTCATAAAATTTTATAGTAAATCATATCTATTTATATTTCGTACACGATATGATTTTTCAAGACTTGGGAATTCTATCATGAAGGTTTCATTTTCATATAGCCATGACTGAGTTGCAGTGGTATGGTACTTTTAGTGGAACTTGGGAGTATGAATGACAACTGAAACAGTCTCATCTACTGATTCTGTACTGTTGAATGCTACAAGTCAGCTTTAAGCCTATTGAATCTCCAGCTGCATGCTGGTCCTATTTGATGATTTTGAAGGCTGGCAGAAAAATCAGGTAATGGGATATCACTCGTGTTACCTCCACAGGGAACCCATGTGAGCTGTTGCTTTCATTGCAGTAGGACCTGTGTACCTTCCTGGAATAATGTCTCATGTGCCAATAAGTTTCAAAGGGACCACAGAACCTTATATGATTGTTGCACCAGCTCCCTTATTTGTATCGTTAAATTTCACATTTTAGTTAACACTTTTCTTATATAATGTGCTTCACCTCGAAATATGAAATATTTTGATATTAATTCATACTTGCAGTAAAAAAATAAAATATATTTTCCTTATTGCAATAGTCATTATATGAGATTGGTATGTCATAAATAACGATGGGGGAAACATCATTTTGAAAAGTAAAATGGTTTGGTATTCTGGTATTGTCATAAATAACGATGGTTTGGTATGTAGGTAAACAGCAACATGTGTGCAACGTGTGGAGAATATTATGAGTATTATTATCAAATTAGTTATGCTAGAATGTGACTTGTATTTGATTATTTACTAAAATGTGTTGAATCAACTTTGTAATATTCAATTGGTGATATAATTCTCATAGATAAATAGCAATTTTTGCAAGCTCTCGAGGCAAGAGAGCTTAAGAAGTAAGATCATCCAAGTTTTACATAATAGGACATGAGGTACTGATTAACAAGTTCCTATTCTGAAGTTACATACCTTGTAATAATAGGACAATAACAAATGTCCCGAAGCTTCTTTTTTTATCAATACCAATGTTCCGAAGTTAACGGCCAAATTGTGAAGTACGAGATTTGAATTTCAACACAAAGGTGACGAAAAAAATAATCAGAAATATGTGATTCTGAATTTCTGATATATAGTTTTGTTTTCCCTTATCTTCATTTCAATATTTTCTGAAAATATGATGTTATCAATCAACCAAGTGCCTTTTACAAAGAGGATAACTACCAATCAAGTGCGACCAGAGAGCAAGAAGTTTAAGGCATTGAAAACAAAAATTTAGTCAAAACCAAAATCATAATATCAGCTCCATTGATAAAGCAAACTTTATGGTGAAAAAAATTAATCCAATAATCATACAGTGCACAATTTGAAGATACCAAATGAGCTAACTTCATATCAGAAAGTTAATATAAAAAAATACAAAAAAGAAAAAATTCCTAAATTCAAACCTGAATATCAGAATAGCTTAAGACAAAAATTCAACATCAAAATAAATAAATAAATTTAAATGACACAACACAATGACTCCCAAAAAAAGGAATCAATCAATTGCATGACAAAATCCCATCAATTTTTGTTTACCCCCTTTCAACATTAATTAAATCAGTTATGTTATATTTTTTGCTGCAATGTTATTTTATTTTATTTTTGATAGAAGGTGCAATGTTATTTTTACCCTTAAAATACTACGTTCTTATATTGAGATTAATTATGAGGCAAATTTTCTCTACTAATATCGATTAATGAACAAAAATGTTTTTTTTTTTTTTTATGTATAAGGATATCCCTATCGATAATTAGAGAGTAACCGTTTTCGAGATATAGATATTATCAAAGTGGACACACGACAAATAGAAACTTGACAGTATGCTTAAGGAACTCACTATTTATCAATTGTGTTGGACCTTGACGGTAATTAAAATATTGTTACTGAACCAACAAGGTCCAACATGATTGGAAGAGACAAAACTCACTTTGGTGATCTATGCTCTACATTTGAAAAAATATTAGTCTTCAACAACCAATTGGGTACTTGTGCACAAAAAAATGTTACGTCCGAATTGATAATAACATTATTACTCTATTAAGATATACGTTGAATCGTTGATAATTAATAATTAACTTATTATTAATAAATATCAAAATTGAGGAAAAAGAGAGGAAGAGAGAGAGAGAGAAAGAAAATGTGTTAAAGCCCAAAAACCAGAGAACCAAACATTCCTCTTAGTGCACGTAACTCTGTTCCAGAAAAACTCTGAAACTGAACTGTGTCTGATTCTGTCATTGTATTGGGGCATGAACATGGACCCTCCACCGAAAAGCTGGAGCATCCACACCCGACCCGATGTAACATCTAAGTACGAAGTTCTAGAGCGGGTCGGGTCAGGAGCCTACGCCGACGTGTACCGTGGACGGCGGCTCTCCGACGAAGCAACGGTGGCGCTGAAGGAGGTCCACGACCAACAATCAGCGTTCCGAGAAATAGAAGCATTGAGGGTCCTCCAAGGCTCCAAAAACGTCGTCGTAATGCACGAGTTTTTCTGGCGCGAGAACGAGGATGCGGTGATCGTGCTGGAATATCTGAGGACTGACCTCGCGGCTGTGATGAAAGAAGGTGATGAGAAAGTGGGTGTTGGAGAAGTGAAGAGGTGGATGATGCAGGTTCTTAGTGGGGTGGATGCTTGCCATAGGAACATGATCGTGCATAGGGACTTGAAACCTCGTAATTTGTTGATTTCCGATGATGGGGTCCTCAAGTTGGCTGATTTTGGACAGGTATATATGGGATAAAGTTTTGATCTTCATCCTGGGTTTGGATTTTTCACTTGCTATTAGTGTTGGGTAGGTTACTGGCTCGCTTTTCTTTTTTGGGTTTTAACTTGTTACATGTTTCATCATGGAGATTTTGAAGTAGAGAGTTTGGTCTTGTGTTGTGAGCTTCTACTGAAAGTTCATCTTTGGTAGCTTTCTATTTTGCTTTTTCTTTTCTGTTAATATTGTGAATTTGAATATAGAAAATGGGAGTGAGCCAGTAAGGATAGTTTGCTTTTTGTTTGGGGTTAAGGTTGAAGTGTTTGTGTTCATATTATTATGTGAGATAGAAACTTCACAGATTGAGGGTGTGTTTCATAATCCGTTTGCAAAACTAAGGTTTGATGAACTGAGTTTTACAAATCGGGAATTGATTAAAAGTGAGTTTATAGTAACTGATATATGTTTGGATACTTTATTGTCAAAAGTAGTTTCGGTAAAATGGATGTTATTTGGATTTTGCTATTCAAACCGACTTTTAAATGTGTAGTTACCAAATTGTTCTTCAACTTTTAGCTAGTTACGAAAAGCTATGAAGCACGGACACTCCTGCCTATGGCGGTGTGCAAGTGTCGGACACACGTGTGTCCGACACCGACACTTGTCTGACACCAACACGACACGTGTCCGACACTCCTTGTCAGGTGTCCAATCAAAAAATTAATTTTTTCGGCTCTAACACTGGTTGGACACCTAGCCGACACTTCTATGTGGCTGGACACCTAAAAGGATACTCTTGAAATTTTTTTGTTGTACATGGATAGTTTAAAGGTGAAAGATATAGTTCATCTTCTCATGTAAGTATCTTTTTGTAAAGAAACAAAGTGCTCAAATTGTATAATGTTCTTATTATTTTCTTGTGAGACTCATTATCATAGGAAAAAATGTAGTGTAGTATTGCTTAACTAGTTATTTTGATATGACGAATATATAAATCTTGATTCTCAATATAGATCTTTTAAAATGATGCTTATATTTAATTTTATAAAATTTGACACACACACACACACAGATATATATATATATATATATATAGCGGTGTCGTGGTGTCCTATATTTTGAACATTGTCGGTGTTCGCATCTGTGTCGTGTCTGGTGCCCGTGTCTGTGCTTCATAGACGAAAAGTGATTAATTTTTAAGGACAGTATGATAAAAATAATAGTTGAAAAAGTCGTGAGTTTTGGCAAAAGCAAACGCTACAAATTTTTGCTTCTACACAAACCCAAGTTTGGCCCCAAAATTAATTCTTCCAATTGAGTTAAAAGGTAAACCAAACATCAGAAAAAATGACAAAAGCAAGTTTGGGTTTATGAACCCATGTTTCACTGTGCCAAACTGAAATCCAAACACACAAATTTTTCTTTCCTCTATGGCTCTATTTCTCTCAGTTGATGTAAAGGAAAAAAAAGTGAAAAACTTAGTCTGGTCAGGTTCTGCCTTATCTGTGTATCTATATTTTCCCTTATTCATTTTTGTTTTGTCATTCATTGTTGCTTGGTTGCTGAATCTAATCAAAGATCTTTGGCTTTAATAGCTGACTGGCAACACCAAAGGGTTTTGTTTCTTACTTTTTTTTATATGATTTAATGATTGGTGCCTTCTGACCTGAGTTTTTTTGCCTGGCTTATGAACTTTTCGTTTGACTACATTTTTAGGCAAGGATACTTATGGAGCCTGGATTTGATGCTACAGAGGAGAACCCACCACCACCATATGAGCAAGATGCTTCAAGTAGTGAAAGTTCACTTCAACATCCTGAGGCTTTTCCTCAGTCAGACAACTTAAACCAAACAGGAAATGGAAATCAAGAACAAGGAACCGTGAGTCATGAAGAATATTTTAGAGTTTTAGATGAGCTGAAGACTAAAAGCTCCACATATGACAGTGATAAGGATACAAACATCTATGATGGAAATGCCTCTTGTGTTGCAACATGCACGACAAATGACACAGAAGATGATCTTTGGAAGGCTACTTTTACATATGAAGCTGAGGAGGAAGGAGGGAATGAACTTGGTTGTCTCTCATCGTGTGTTGGAACTCGTTGGTTCCGGGCTCCTGAACTACTTTATGGATCCACGGACTATGGTTTAGAGGTTGATCTCTGGTCCTTGGGATGTATATTCGCAGAACTCTTAACTCTTAAGCCCTTATTTCCTGGAACATCTGATATAGATCAACTCAGCAGAATTGTCAGTGTCATGGGCAACCTCAATGAAGAAGCTTGGCCTGGTTGTTCTAAACTTCCTGATTACATAAGAATCTCATTTAGTAAGGTGGAAAACCCTGCTGGTCTTGAAGCATGCCTGCACAACCGGTCACCTGATGAAGTGTCTCTAGTGAAAAAACTGATTTGTTATGATCCAGCTAAGAGAGCCACAGCGATGGAGTTACTTCATGACAAGTACTTCAGTGAAGAGCCTCTTCCTGTTCCTATTTCTGAGCTGCGGGTTCCTTGACCACAATGGACAAGAGGAGGGTGAGTTTCATGGTTACAATGAAATGGGTGCGCAAATGCTAATCAAGGATAGTGGTTAAAGAATCAAAAAAGATAAATTTATATTAGAAATAATGTATTTAATATATTGATAAATGTTGTATTTAATTTTTCAACATGGATTTGCCTCTTTTTGATTTCTTAACCAATGAGACATTGGTTAACAAGACCCTAATTATTATTTAAAGAGAGCTACATTGTGATAGCCTTGAGTTTAAACAAATTTTTGTGACCTCTTACTTGGGATTCAGTGCGAGTTCCAAATTTTTTTTTTTGATTTCTTTACTTAAGATTTAAATAAAAAATGGAGTTAAAAGTGGTAGTTAAAAAACTACAATTGATATATCAAATCAAATACTTCCTCCGGTCAATATTATAAACAAAAAAGTTTCAAAATTTTTGGTTAAATATATAAGCAAAAGATAACTACTTCTCTTTTATTTAATGATATTATTCCTAAAATATCCTTTTTATTTATTACCAATTTTATTTTTCAATAATTCATTTTATTTCAAGTCTCAAGTCTTTTTATGAAGGGTATTTTAGATAATAGACCTAATTTTTTAACAACATTAAATGAGATTAACCAACTTCCTTAATATATGTGTTTCGTTAAATTTTTTCTTATAATATTGACATGAAGGAGTGCATATATAAGTCAAGCTTTTAGTAGCTAGTTAAAAAAATAAACAAGTGTAGATACCAACTTTTTGTATTTGATTTATATCTCTATAGACATTGATATGAAACTAACTAAAGACCCTTTGTAGCTAAACCTCAACTTAATTTTTTTTAAAAAAAATCATAAAAATTAAAAGTGAATATATGTAGTCAGATATGGAGGGGGAGTGAAAGAATGTAAGATATAATTTTAATTGAAGTTCTTATTTTTTAATTTTTTAAATAGAATGACAGATTATAAAAAGAAATTGACTGTATAGTAGTGCACCTGTGCTAGTCTCAGAAGTATTATGATCGTAGAAAGACTATGAAAAGACTTAGGTATTACACCCTATGCAACACTCAAGGCATCATGTCACCAACTCAGAAAACAGAGTGATTCAGAAACAACACACCATAAAAGTTCAAACACTACTAATCATCCTCAAGAATGTTACGAGCAAAGATGTAACTAGAATTCAGGCATTTCATGGAGCAAGTGACGAGTAACTGAGCAAAAGTTATTTGAAGGAATTAGTTGAACAAGAGTAACTGACCCAAACACCGAAGGAAGCACTAGACATTTCACTAAAAGTATTGAGTTAGTTAATTTAGTTAGTGACAGTTAGAGTGTAACTGTAACTGTAAATCAGTGAATCCGTGTGGGATTAACATCTATGTGTATAAATACTTGTGAATGAATCAATAAATGAGTGTGAACAATTATTCAGTAATTTTGTGTAACCCGTGTATTCACTGTTTATCTGTCTATATCGGGTTTTTAACCCGTCTGTGCTTCGCAACTCGTCTGTGTTCTGCGATCCGTCTATGCTTCTGCGACCCGTCTATATTGTGTATGTGTGTGTGATTATCTAATGCGATAGAACAGGTGATTGTTCTAACATTTGGTATCAGAGCTTTACGGCCCTGGGATCAATAGTGTAATTCTGATAATTGAGTGAGTGATTGTGGGTGATTCACAGTGTGAGTGTGCATATCGATTAGTTTTTTGCGATGGAGAAATCAAATGGCATTATGGGCGGAAACCTACCAGTTCTTGATTTCATGAACTGGGACCGATGGAAGAACCAGATGGAGGTAATCTTTGGCTTCAAAGATGTGACTGACGTGGTGAAAACTGGCTTCCAAGAATTGGGTGCACACCCCACAAAGGCGCAACGAGCGGCCTACAAGGAGTCAAAGAAGAAGGACTACACAGCTCTGTTCTTGCTCCATCAATGTGTGGACTCGGCCAATTATGAAAGGATTTCTGCTGCGAAGACCTCAAAGGCAGCCTGGGTTATGCTTGAGAGGAGTCATGCGGGTGGTGATAAACTCAAGAAGGTGAGGCTCCAGACTTGGGTTTGTGTAAGGGGAAAGTTTCTGCAAACAAGGAGGTGGCAGAGGGTGGAAAGATCAGAGGAAATTTGACAAAAGCAAGGTAAAGTGTTATGCTTGTCAAAGGTATGGCCATTTTACTGATGAGTATAGATCCAATAAGGCTTCTAATAACATAGATGAACAAGAAGCGAATGCTGCCCATGGTGAAAGCTCAGACTCAGATCAGGTTCTTCTAATGGTCACTACCAGGTCAGAAAGCACAAATTCTAGTTCTTGGTATCTTGACACAGGGTGCTCCAATCACATGACTGGGAATAAAGGTTGGTTTGTAGAACTTGATGAGGCAATCAACAGCAATGTGAGGTTTGCTGACAACAGTATCATAAAATCAGAAGGAAAAAGGAAAGTGTTGATTAAAAGGAGAGATGGGAAACCAGCCTACATATCTGATGTTCTCTATGTACCAACCATGCAAAATAATCTGCTAAGCATGGGGCAGTTACTAGAGAAGGGATTTTCTATGAATCTTAAAGATAATCAGATGAGTGTCTATGACAGCAAGGGAAAGATGATCTTGAAGACTCCTTTGTCCAATAATAGGACCTTTAAGATTGATATTCAAGTAGCTGAGTTACTCAGTTTGTCAGCAGCTGTCCAAGATGAAAGCTGGCCGTGGCACTTGAGATTTGGCCATCTCAATTTCAGAAGTTTGTGTCAGCTGAAAAACAGCCAGATGGTGTATGATCTTCCCTCCATTCAATCACCAGAACAAGTGTGTGAAGGGTGCATGATAGGGAAACAACCGAGAAACTCTTTCAAGTCACATGTTGCTACTCGAGCCTCTGAACCTCTTGGAGTCATCTTCTCAGATGTCTGTGGACCGTTTGAAGAAGTTTCTCTTGGAGGTAACAAGTATTTTGTTTCTTTTATTGATGATTATACAATAAAAATGTGGTTGTTTCTCATTAAAAGAAAATCAGAGATATTGGATGTCTTTAAGAAATTTAAAGTTCTGGTTGAAAAACAAAGTGGTAGGTTTTTAAAGATCCTAAGAACAGATGGTGGAGGTGAGTTCACATCAAGAGAGCTTGAGAATTTTTGTGATAAAGAAGGCATCATCCATGAAGTTACAACTCCCTATACTCCACAGCATAATGGCACTGCTGAGAGGAGGAATAGGACTATTTTGAATATGGCCAGGAGCATGATGAGAAGTAAGAAAATGCTACGCTGCTTCTGGGGTGAAGCAGTAGCAACTGCAGTATATATCTTAAACTTGTGTCCCACCAAAAGACTGAATTGCCTTACTCCTGAGGAAGCTTGGACAGGTAAGAAGCCAGTTATAGGCCACTTGAGAATTTTTGGCTCTCTTTGTTACAGACAAGTCCCAGATGAAAAGAGAAGTAAGCTGGAGAACAAGAGTGAGCAGATGGTTATGCTTGTTTATCATCCTACAGGGGCTTATAAACTATATGATCCTGTCAGCATGAAGGTGATCTTTAGTAGGGATGTAATCTTTGATGAGTCTAATGCTTGGGATTGGAACCAAACCCCACAGAGAGGCATGACTGATAGAAGGGTCTTTGTCACCTTGGCAGATCCTGATCAGAATGCAACACAGCTACAAGATGCTGCTCCTGATGATGCTCATACAACAAGACCTCAGAGGAATAGGCAACCACCAACCAGATTGACTGATTATGTGATGTTTCCTGACAGTACAATAGCAGGAGAAGGTGATCTGGTTTAGTTAGCATTGTATGCAGATGTGGAACCTGTGACTTTCGAGCAGGCAGTTCAAGAACCTAAGTGGGTTGCAGCAATGCAGGAGGAAATACAATCCATTAATAAAAATGACACATGGGAGTTGGTTGTTCTGCCCAAGCAAAAGAAGCCAATAGCAGTGAAATGGGTCTTCAAAACCAAAATGAATCCTGATGGTTCAGTAGCCAAATACAAGGCTAGGTTGGTGGCCAAAGGGTTTCTACAAAAAGAAGGGCTGGATTATGGAGATGTGTTTGCCCCTGTGGCTAGAATTGAGACTATAAGGCTTGTTGTAGCCTTTGCAAGTGCAAAAATGTGGACTTTACATCAGCTGGATGTAAAGTCAGCATTTCTAAATGGATCACTTGATGAGGAGGTCTATGTGTGTCAACCTCCCGGGTTTGAGATAGCTGGCAGTGAAGAAAATGTGTATAAGTTGTATAAAGCCCTATATGGATTGAAGTAAGCTCCTCGGGCTTGGAACAAAAGGATAGACAATTTTCTCTTACTGTTGGGTTTCAGCAAATGCAGTGTGGAATATGGAGTGTATGTGAAAGCCTCTAATGCATCGGACCTACTATTAGTATGTCTATATGTAGATGATTTGCTTGTGACTGGGAATAGGAGTGAAGAAATTGAAGAGTTCAAGAGGAAAATGATGGCTGAATTTGAAATGTCTGATTTAGGCATACTTTCATATTTTCTGGGAATGGAGTTTGTGACTACTAGAAAAGGAATATTGCTGCACCAAAGAAAGTATGCATCAGATGTGTTGAGAAGATTTCATATGTATGACTGTAATCAGGCTGACACTCCTGTTGAAAACAACTTAATGCTTGAGAAAGGTGAAAGTGAGAAATCTGTTGATTCCACTCTTTTCAAGCAGATTGTTGGTTCACTTAGATATTTGTGCAATAGTAGGCCCGATATTAACTATGGTGTTGACTTGTTAGCAGGTTTATGGAAAGTCCTAAAACCTCACATCTTTTGGCTGCAAAAAGAATTTTGAGGTATATAAAAGGTACACTTGATTATGGTCTACTGTTTTCTAATAGTTTAGCTGTTTCAGAGATTAAACTTAGAGGGTATTCAGACTCTGACTGGTGTGGAGATAAAAGTGACTGAAGAAGTACAACAGGATATGTGTTCATGTTGGGAAATGCCTCTATTTCCTGGAGTTCAAAGAAGCAACCTGTTGTTGCACTCTCATCCTGTGAGGCAGAGTACATTGCAGCCTCTTATGGTGCATATCAGGCTTTGTGGCTTGAATCATTTCTAGAAGAAATACATTTGAAGAGTGATGTTCAGATATAGCTTCTTGTAGACAACAAATCAGCTATCAATCTTGCTAAAAATCCAGTGGCACATGGAAGAAGTAAACACATTGAGACTAGATTTCATTTCTTGCGAGATCAAGTTAATAAGGAGAAGTTGAGCTTAGTCTACTGCCGAACTGAAGATCAAAGAGCTGATATACTGACTAAAGCTCTAAAGGGAGATAAATTCAAGCTGTTAAGAGTTAAGCTGGGAATTGTGTCATTGTCAAAAATTCAGTAGAGTATGATATGTTGCAAATGAATGGTGAAGTCTAGGGTGCCAACCTAGTTGGGATGTTAGACTTCATAGTGATGCTTCTTTGCATATCACACTTAGTGTTGATTGAATTAAAGGGAGTGTATTGAGTTATTTAATTCAGTTAGTGACAGTTAGAGTGTAACTGTAACTGAAAATCAGTTAATGCGTGTGGGATTAACATCTATGTGTATAAATACTTGTGAATGAATCAATAAATGAGTGTGAACAATTATTCAGTAATTTTGTGTAAACCGTCTATTCACTGTTCATCTGTCTATATCGTGTTTTTAACCCGTCTGTGCTTCGCGACTCGTCTGTGCTCTGCGATCCGTCTATGCTTCTACGACCCGTCTATATTGTGTGTGTGTGTGTGATTATCGAATGCGATAGAACATGTGATTGTTCTAACACAAAGTAGAACAAATAGATATTCAAGATTAATACATGATAATGCATATCATCATTGAGCAGAAAAAAAAATACCATTGGACTTATTCAAGCCATTGACATGATCAAAGCATTAAACGTCTAATTGCATGTTTGGTTCTGGGTCTGAGTGATTGAAAATGCGTTTGTGATGTCAATTTTGTAAATTTTTCCCCCAACGTGAAAGCTATAACACACTAGCTTCTAGGAATCACCATGGCGTTCATCTAAAAGCTCCACCAAACATACTATTAAGTCATTTCATTTCAACTCAAATGGAAAAAAAAGGGGGGGGGAGAATAAGGGCCTGTTTGGTTTGTGTTTTCATTTCCTGTTTCTATTTTCTGAAAATTGTTTTCATTTTCAAATTTTGAAAAAATTGAAAACGTGTTTGTTTTGACTTCCTGTTTTCTGTTTTCATTTCCTATTTTCAAAAATTTGGGAATGAAAACACTGAAAACAACTTTTTTTTATTTTCAGATTTGGATCCAATTCAGGAAATGTTTTCGGTGAAAACATTTTCACTAAACTCAACCAAACGCATTTTCAAGCTCATTTTCTATTTTCATTGAAAATGAAAATAGGAAATGATCAAACCAAACAGGTCCTAAGTTACCTGGTGTTACGAACATTCTGAAAAGCAAAGCATGTGTTTTTTTGGTGAATAAACGAAAGCATGTTTCTTGTTCCTAGTAACAACAAAGCATCTGTTTCTAAGTTTCATTTTTTTTTTTTTATTTTCGCCTAGAATCTCAATAGGGAATATGGTTCTGTGAATTCGTATGCATTCTTTCCACCATTTCGTGTACTTGGTGTTAAGACGAACCACCATGATAGCTCCTCGGTGGTGTTCTCTGATAAGTGATGGCTGGGTCGCAACCTTGGTGGCGTTGGCATTGGAGGAAGGGTGATGGTTGCCAAATGGTGAATATTAAAAAAAACATAAAACCAAATGACCGATAATAATAGGTCAAAATCAAAGAGTGCATTATAGGCTAGGTGCTGCCTTTTTAAGTATCCTCACACTTTGAGTATCCAGCAAAAATGGATACATGCAGGACATCTCCACAAGTGTCCTGCTTAAATATTTTAAGATAACGAATGTTTTAGCATCACCCTCCTAATGTATTTTTTTTTTTTTGGTAAGGGCCTCCTTCCGAAATCCTCCATATCTAGAAACTATGTTGGAATATAAGTAATTTGAGTCGAACTAGGAAGACTCATTTAAGATGGCAAAACTCTCCCAACACTAATCTTTTTCATTCACAAGACTTGAATTTGATATACTACCCTGGTCTCTATTATAAGCAAAACTTAAATAGAACACATATATTAAGGAACTTGGTTAATCTCATTTAATGTTATTAAAAAATTAAGGGTATTACCTAAAGTGTCAATTTTTATTAAATGCATCCCACATTGAGTTATTGAAAAACAAAATTGGTATTAAATGAAGGGTAGAGAAAATATAGTCAAACTGTTTTCATATAAGTTATAAGCTGTTTTCATAAGCTATCCTGGAGAACTTATCAAAATAAGCTGAAAACAGCTTATGGACATGTCATAAGCTGTTTCCATAAGCTCTCCCAAACACTCTGACAAACACTTATGCCAGTAGATAAGCTCAAATAAGCTGTTTATAAGTCAATCCAAACAGACCCATATTATATCAAGAAATTTGGGACTTTTTTGCTTATAATAAGGATCGGAGGGAGTATTACTTAAAAGAGAACAAGCTCGAATCAATAGTTATTAGTAATTAGTAATTTCAAAATATTTGTGATTTAACGAAATTGTAAAAGAATTAACACAAATAAGAAATATCTCATATATTGCATTGTCAGATAAAATGTTTAAAAAATATAGGTTAAATACAAAGTACTTAATACTATAAAAGATATAAATACATAATTATATATAATATAAAAAGAAAATTTAAAAAATAAATAAAATTTAAATGCGTTATTTTCTAAAAGATAATAGAGTAAGAAACTACGCGCCTCAACCTAGTGTTGGGAGATTTGGTAACGTAACTCTTCCACAAGAAAAAACACAATTTCGATTCCTGAAGTCGTCCAGTTAGAAGGTAGTCCAACCCCGTGTATAAAAAACCAAACGTCCATTGTTGTCGAACCGGGGATTAATCTCATAGCCAGTCCAAAGAGCTGAAGCTGTAAAGACACCCTGATGAATCCACTAAGGAATCAAAGACCCTAGTTACGATGGATTCCGAAAAAAAAAAAAAACCACACCTCTCGAGGATACGTATTCTAATTACTAAACATGTATTTGTTTTAGATTCTTCTCACTATAAAATCATGTCCAAAATCTCGTTTAATGGATATGAATCCTCTCCTCTTCTTCTCTCCTTTTTTCTCTTATAAGAGACACAAAAACAAATTTTAATGAACCTACACATAGAAGCAATTTTGTTTTTGTCTTTCTCTCTATAATATGAAGAAAAACAGGAGAATCCAAATCCTGGTTGAATGAAAACTTGTGTCATGTAACTTCTTAAAATCTTGTCTCGCCTGGGGACTCGTTTTCCCCTGCTAGCAGAAACTCTTATCTCGCCCTCGGGACTCGTTTTCCCCGTTAGCTGTGGAAAAAACATCTAAACCAAACAAGGTGTAAATAGAGGTAGATAAATAAGCTGAATTGCACACTAAATTACTAATTACCCTGGGAAACAACCTTCCATTAACATAAATCAAGTTTCCGCCTACTGTGTACTCTACGACGGAATTTGCTATACAAGACTACCTCAGTATCCAAAATTATACAAAATTCAAGCGACTGAGCTCTGTCATATACAGGCTTGGACAAATATACTACATACAGTACATTGGTAGCGTTATGAGATACATTGAATTCCCTTCTTTTTTTGTGTTGAAAAGATTTCCCTTTACATGGACCTAAAATCAGAGATTCGACATGCCCAAACACGAATAGTGTTGTAAGCCGCAAACGGAGCATCTAATCAATCACAACTTGCTACCATAAGACAGTAAGCCTCTTCTTATTAATGTTCCACTAAAACAAAGCATAGTTTCTGCCATGAGCTCCTTTTACTATTAAGGTGGACGAAAATTGATGAAACGCGACCTGCTCATGGCTCACTCTATGATAGCTGAAACTACGCAAAATTACATCTAGTCTTGTGAAAGAAGTGCAATCTCAATTTCATGGAGTGACTTCCCTTTGGTTTCCACCACATTTCTTTTTACAAAAATTACCGCCATCATGCAAAAGGTAGCAAACATAGAGTAAAGCAGCTGTGGACCAAGTTTCTCGAGCAAACGCAAGAAGAGTAATCCAACAAAGAAATTTATTACCTGTACAATGCACAATCATGAACCTAATGAGAAAAGGATTCCACCAATCATGAGCTTGCCCCTAATTCTAAGTTATGAGAACAACTATTGATACATTTTCAGTAGTTTACAGAGACTGCAGAAAATTCAGCCTTCATTTTGTTAATTCAAACTTGGCACAGTTCAGCAAGATCATAAAATTAATCAATCAATACTGTAGAATCTACCCCCCAGACCCATCCAGACTAAGGGTGCGTTTGGAAGAGCTTATGGAGAGCTTATGAGAATAGCTTATGGAATTAAACTTATACAAATAGTTTATGAAAATAGTTTATGATCTTTCCATAAGCTGTTTTTAGCTTATTTCCATAAGCTTGTCAGAGAAGCTTATGAAAATAAGCTGTTTTTAGCTTATTTAAAAAAGAGCTTATTGCATAAGCGCTTAAATAAGCTGTATGATAGGATACAACAGAAAATGCAAATCAGAAAGCTGCAGAAAATTACCCAATGCACTGACATACAGACTGCCATGGCTTTCGCTCTGATTCGACTAGGAAAGATTTCTGGTAGAAGGAGACCGGGAACTGGGCCAGCCCCAAGAGCAAAAGTTAAGACAAACCTGCATGAAAGAAGTATAAATTAAGTTTCATATTCCAGCAGTGTCTGCCCAAAAGGAACTGCATGCACCCCCAACCCATGGTGACTGTTCCAAGTGACAATCATGTACACTTTTACAGAGCTGCTAGATCTTGGACAATGAGGTCTATGTAATTGGATGTAGAAGTTTCAATTCATTGTAATTTGGTCCTCAATTTCCATATATACTAGAGTAAGAGGTTACCCTCATACTGATGAATTTTGCTGATTGATAATTACCACCAGAAGTTCTAATACCAGCACCATTGTTTCTCTGACAATGATACCAATATCAAAATATTTCTCACTGAAATGAACATGAAAGATCTAGGAAGTTGAATTACAGGCATCAACATATTATGGCCTTTACACCTTCCACTTCTTTCTCCTTTGACATGAGTAATGACTGCCTCAATGACTGTCTTTTTTTTTCCTCCTTTTTTTCCCATTAGAAAACAGCCTTAATAATTCTTCTTAAAAAGACCACATGATCTAATCATGACCCCAAAATCATTAGTACATCTAAGAAGATGCATGCTACTATTTCTAGAAACATGAATTTAATTTTAACCATAATTGCATTATAGATGCATCTATCAAGATCCATATCCTTAGTTAAAGCATACTCACATTAACATGCCACCAACAGATAAGTACATAGCTCCCAGGCCTGATACGAGTGAACTTGCTCCTGTGGCTTGTAGGACCATTGCTATTGCCTATGTAGTACAAAGCATAACAAATTACTTTCTGGTTAAAGGCCAAGTTAATCTTATTCAAAACATTACAAACATCACAGCACAACAAAGACCATTTTCCCATGTTTTGTAATGTGCTATGGTTGAATTAGTTCATATTCCAAATCACCCCCTTCCTTACCATAAACACCAATTCAAGATTTTAAAAAAGGAAAACTACCCCACGAATCCCAGATTTTCTAGTGCGTGATAGTCAACCTTAATATCATCCTCATGATATGCTACATTGGGATGTTAAAGGAAAAATATACCAGAACATCTATACATAACATACCATGCCGAAGAAACTCCAGAAAAGTAGAACCTTCCTTCCAAGCTTATCCATCAAAATCGTTGAAATGATAGATCCTGAGGAATGCAGGAAAAAATACGGCATTTAAGAATAGAATAGCACAACTCTAGATTTATAACTTGCAACCAGAAGGTATCTGTACCTGACAAATTAGCAATTCCTATGCAGACATTTGCAAGGTCTGATGGCACTCCAGCACTTTTAAAAACAGTTGAAGAGAAATAAAATACAGCATTTATACCAGAGAGCTGTTGTAAAGCAAACAGGGTTGATCCAATAAAAACAACTGCAAAACGAATTCGTGAATAAAACATAACTTTTGGAAGCCTAAAGAAACCGGCGACAAGATAATGATGACAAATACACTCACATCTATCCTAGAGATAGACCAGGAAAAATATATACCTTTAAAATGACGGCCACGAAGCAATTCTGAGAGCTTCACAGTATCATTATCATCTCCTCTATCTACCTTGGATAACTCTGACATAGCAAATTTTGCTTCTGATACACCCAGAAGCCTCTCAAACTCAGCTTCAGCTTCAGCGGTTCTTCCTTGCTATATCACAATGGAGAGGAACAATCCAGGATTATGTAAAAGATGAGGAGTCAGAGAGATATAGGGATGAACATTCATAAATAGAAGCAAGAAGAAACTTACAAGAACTACAAACACCAGAACATGAACGATCCTCATTGTCTTACTCTTGCTGACTAATGAGGACCAAAAACTATAGTAAACCATATCTGCTAAGGGTTAATTTTAGGTACAGCATAGTAGACAGGAGTGAGTTAGATAAGTGGTTAGTTAGTTGATAGATAGTTAAATAGATGAAATTGAAGATGAGGGTCATTGGTCATTCATTGATTTTGTTAGTTTGGAAAACAGAGGTTCAGCTTGGTTGTAGGGGAAACCCTTTGTTGAAGAGGCAACCCTTGGGAGGAGATTACTCTCCTTTTTTGTTGAAGATTCAATAATACATCACTAACTTTAACTCTTTCTCTCCTCTCTTCTTCAATTGTTCTTGCAACTCTCTTTCTCGTGGGTTGCTAACAACTTGGACTGACCTTTCAGATCCTCAATCGACGGAAATGGAATCACGAATTGAAGTACTAGAGAGTTATGTTGAGCTCCTGAAGCAAGTGACCAGCAACCATAGCTCCCAACAATCAGATATCAAGAAGAAGGCGGATGGGATTGAAGAAATCAAGCAACTTCTTGGAAGATTGATGAAGAAGCAGAGCATCGATCTTGAAGAGGTTGATGCTGAAAGTCACCCGCGGTAGGGGATCACATCTTCTTAATCATACAAGCAGGATGGGGAGGATTTGGGGGTTGACGACTCAAAATCTGATAGAATTGGGAAGGGTTCTGGGGCGAAGAACGGACGTGAGGAAGCTGGTAAAGGCTAGATGCGTTCTTGGGGGGAGAAGGTGGAATTACCCATATTTGAAGGTATCGATCCACTAAGATGGATTGCAAGGGCGGAAAAGATTTTGAAGTGCATCAAACCGAGCCACCCGAGAAGGCGCAACTTGGTTTCATTAGCATGGAGGGCGTAGTTGTGCATTGGTTTCAGTTCTTGAGGAAGAAAGTACCAGAATTGACATGGCCACATGAGCAACCTTGACTGAGGCCCTAATTCAGAGGTTAAGGGGCAGAAGTTCGGGTAATGCGTATGATCGGCTTACAATGATGCGTCAAACATCAACGATGGACGATTATGTTCAACAGTTTGAGGCCTTGGTGGCACGGACATCGACAATATTGGAGGAGCAACTCTTGGGTTATTTTCATGGTGGGTTGAGGGAGAAAATCATGCGTAGGGTATGCAACCATGATCCAAAGGAGATCACAAGGGCTATCAATCTAGACAGAGATGTGGAGGAAGAATTGCTTTCTTTCATACTCTGACGATACTCAGTTTCAGGCTCCAATGTCATGCCACAAGCATATTTCGGCCGGAGGAATTGTCACTCCTATGGGTTCCATGGGGACAGCTCCGATGGGGTTCTCCAATGTAGTTCATGGACAGGCTTCGTCGGATGTAGTCAAGAATGCCTCTGCTCCGACCAAGTATCCGAACAAAGGTGTGCAAGGGGTGTATACAACTTCAGCATCTTCATTAACAATTTCCAGCGCTAGTAGCACGCACCCATTGAAAACAGTGTTATCAAAAAGCGGCCATGACGACGCCATGGCAGATTGCAGTGGCGGATATTTGGCCAACCGCTATGGCCAATTTATGAAGGATGGCGGCGCCATGGCCACAATAGCGTTTTGAGGTGGCTTAAAATGGCGGATTTTTGGCATTCCGCTATGGTCCACCATCCACAATTGATAACACTGATTGAAACACACAGGAGCTCGACAACTTCCTTATGAAGAGTATGTCAGAAGAAAAGAGGGGAGATGCTTCCAATGTGGCATGCCCTTTAGCCCACTGCATAGATGTCCAGAAAACAAAACGTTATATTTTGGCAGAAAAACGATCAATTGGATGACGGCGGGGGCCTTGCACAGGCAGAATTTGATGAAGCAGAAACGTGAACACTATCAGTATCACTTGGCCGTTTTGCAACCTTGAGGACAAGGTTAAACTTCTAGGGGGTGGCATTGCTAGGCACAACAGATTTAGTAGACGAGAGTTAGTTAGATAAGTGGATATTTAGTTGCATGGTCAGTTAGTTGAGTTAGATAGTTAAATAGATGAAATTGTAGATGAGGGAGTCATTCATTGCTTTTATTAGTTCGGAAAATAGAGCTTTAGCTCAGTTTAAAGGGAAACCCTTTGTTGAAGGACGACTCTTGGGAGGAGATCACTCTCCTTTTCTGTTGAAGATTCAATAATACATCACTGTCTTTCTCTCCTCTCTTTTTCAATTGTTCTTGCAACTCTCATTCTCGTGGGTTCCTAACAGTTAATCACACTCCTAAAAATCTTATATTAAATAGGACAATGAGGGCATGTATAGAAATAGTATAAGCTTTCAAGAACTATGGACACTATGACATGAATGCTCCCACTTCTTTTGCCAACTAATGAGGACCAAACTATCCTAAAACATGGGAAATCTGACGAGATTAAAGAGAGAAGGGGACAAGGCCAGGGCGGGGGGAGCGATAGAGATAAAAATAGGCAGAACAAACAGTAAAGGAAAATTATTTGCATCTAATTCCACTTCATTTTGAATTCTAAATGTCATCAATAGAAAGAAACAAAGTACAAATGAATCAGCATTGACAAGATAAATAAGCAACAACAACAACAACCTGTAGGCTTTTTATGTTCTAGAGTATTCTATTGTTACACTTGATAATCAAGCTTGAACTTTATTGCAATTTATAAAGAAACGGCAATATAAGAGGACATCATCAAGAAACTATTTGCATCATCAACATAGAAAGTTCAAGGGATTCAAACAAACACAGCAACAACGAGTTACAAATACAATGATGATAAGAGATAACATCTAAGGTGTTAACCTTGTATAACCAATGTGGACTCTCTGCACAGAAGAACATAGCCAGTGCAAGTATAGCAGCAGGAATGGTAGATACCCCGAAACAAACCCGCCACCTGAGCAAAAAAGTTCGGTGTGCATTTTTAAAAGATCATATGTGAATAGTACATAAAATTAATTTGAGATTTATATCATGCCATCCAGGAATTTCTTTGACAGGGATTCCAATAAATAAAGCTCCCATTAGACCAAGGCATGTTGCAATCTGGATTAATGCTCCGTAGGTACCCCGCACAGAAGGAGGAGAAACCTGCCATTCAAGAGAGTAATTGCATGAATAACCAAATAAATTTTAAGCCTCTAAGCAACAAAGATACAATATTTGCATACCTCTGTCACATAGAGAGAGGCAACAGCAGGGCCTAGACCCAGGCCAGTCCCAACAAACAACCTTCCTACAAGCATGCCAAACAAGTTGTTTGTTGCTGCACTGAAAATGCATAATTTTCCTATGAGAGAGATAGCCATAAGAATTTATATATGAAAACATAAAGGAAAAACTGCCATTGCCCACTTGACAGAAGTGATATCCACAATGGGATCGGATGTATCAGTAAAAGAAACTAGAAAAACATATTGACTGTAGTATAATATACATAACAGTAAGGAAATCTAAGCCTTGCCCCTTAAGATTAAAAACAATGTCTGCTTACAGCACACCCTGCCCGCCTGTAGTCTAGCACTGTGATTTGCTCTGTTATGTTATTCCGTTACCATAGACAGAATATGGTCAAGATATATGAAAGAAGAAAAGAACATATTCTTTTCGTAAATTGACAAGACAACATGAAAATATCATAATGGATGAAGAGGCCTATGGAAATAAGTACAAAGACGTTATCACATTAGAGGACAATGTAATAATCTCTGCTGCACTTCCAAAGTAGCCAACTGATCAACCTTAAAAAATAATTGAAACCTACAAAGTCAATAAATAAAAACTATATGCAAGTACATCAATCAATTGATGCAGCACAACTAATCTTAAATTCTTACTAGTTCTATAAACCAATCCATGTTAATTTACTATGACATCAAAAGGATAGGAAATAATAATGTATCTTGGCTATACTACATTAGTATGAAATTCACAAGCTTACATTGTCCACAGAAAGAACCTTAGAGACTTATACTAAATTTGTCCTCCTTGTGAAGATACAATGGATGAACTTGAATTAAATCATAGCACATCAAATGCAATGAAAGAGGATTAAAACCAAAGCAAAGAAAATTGTCAACTATTCCATGAGAAAAACAGAGCAAATCAAACAATATATCTTGGTTCAAGAAGTATAACCTCATAGAAGCACCGATTATCATTGGTAAAGCACACAACTGAAAAGCCCTACGACGCCCCACTCCATCACAAATCCAGCCACTCAGTAGACATCCAATCAAGGCACCACCAAGACATATGCTCACCACCAGACCTTCATTTGAAACCATAAAAAGTTCTAACTGTTATAAATTTATAATATGACGTCAAATTAAGTACAGGTTTTGAATCGTCTTAGTCACCTTCTGCCAAGGTATTTCCACTGAAGCCAAGATCCACAGAAATGCTCTCAAGTGGTTCATTAACTACTCTGAATAGAACCCAAAAATACAAAGGATCAACATTGAAGTCTTTAGTGGATTATCAATTAAAGCCAAGAAAGCAAGAGAGGGCATGGTATAGGAAAAACTGAGAAAGCACAAACCCAAGATGGTATCCAAATAAGAATGAAGAAATGGTTCCACAAAGTACATGAGGTAAAGAAAGCTTCCATGAAACATTCGAGGTTTCTTTATCCAAGCTGTTGTCTAGAAGACCTATCAGGCATGAAAAAAAGCAAGGTTAGTAGTTACCAGTTAGCACGATTGAAGAACAAATCAAAATTTGCAGTACATCATTAACGCAGGGCATCTTTTAAATTATGACTTTCAGCTGTGACGACAATTGTGAATAATGAATAATCAATAATATAAACAAGCAACAGCATAGTAATGAAAGCCATATCTCTTTCAACAGCATTGAATGATTTGCCATTTCTTCTGAAAAAATGAAATATTGAAAGGACTTTGTTGGAAAGATGGCAATAGTTTCACAAATAGGGAAGAATTCCTTGAGAATGTATTCAGGTTAGATGTTATATTCCACAACAAGGTGGAATTAATTAGTAGATGTCAAATAACCTGAAGTAAACTTGTCAAGATTCAAAATGAGGGGTGATACCTGAGTTTTCTTCCACATCTGCCATGCCTGAATAATCTCTTGAAGACGTGCGTTTATATATAGACGAAGTTTCGGAATGATGCCCCCACATGCCGATATTTGACCTGCCTGCTTCTTGAATCATCATAAGTGAATAGTTTCAGTAAAGTGAACAAAATTCATCTAATACATTACATGAAAGCTCATCAAAGTGAACAAAATCACAGATTAATTACTCGATAAATTGTATTGTGAGACACAACAAACTGAACCACCAAATATGTATACCCTCTTTCTCCGAGAATAAAAGTATAATTTTAAATTCTTATCAAATAAGGTTAAACTATACTTCTCGTCCCTATATGTGACACTTGTTTTCAACTTGATCCCTATACATAACAAAATTTCAATTCAGTCCCTATATGTACAATTATTTTCAATTTGGTCCTCACTGTTATTGTTGTTGTAACACTGTTTTCTAGAGTTAAAGTATAGGGATCAAATTGAATTCGTGACAATTATTTTTAATTTGGTCTTTATACTTTAACTCCAACAAACTGTTTTATAACAAAAATAAACGACAAGGACAATATTGAAAATAATTGTACATAGAGGGTCTGAATTGAATTGTTTTTACATATAGGGACCAAGTTGAAAACGAGTGTCACTTATAGGACTAAAATTATAGTTTAACCATCAAATAAAGTGGCATTTCAATCCATCTCCTCCCACTTTCAAAGGAAATGTTATCCATATAGGAGTATACTACTTTTCTGATCAAGTACGAAGAAGAAAAATTGGAATTCAAGCATTTAATGCAGCTACAGAAATCCGTGCCGCTTAAGTGGCTAGAAAATTAGGATGCTTCATCCACAACACAAATGTCAACAACAATAACACCATAACTTCATTAGAGAGATTCTTCAAACATCAGATAAGAAACTCAGTAATCATTATGCATAATATAACTTCACAAATCACATCGTGACCAGTTTATCCCTACTGATTTACACAAGAATAATTACAGTAATGCTAGAAATGCGATTGCTCTGTTAATCAATCAGCTCAAGCATTGTGAACATCACGACAAGGCGAATAATACACCTTTTTTTATATTATTATTATTTTTATTAGTAAGTTCTAAATCAAAACTATTAACATAACTCGAGAGCACACTGAAGTGATTTTGATCATCTCAAGCATTCTAAGATTCGAACCTGTTTTTTCAAGCAGGGAAGAGAAAAAAGAAAGAATCTATGAAAACTTGTTCAAAAACCGAAAAATGAATCGAAATCAATTAAACAACAAAAACTAAAGAAACAGATGAAAAGAGAAAAAGAGAATAGAAATAAAAGAAAATGAAAACGAAGCTCGAAACGAAGCAGGGAGCTGAATACGCACCAATGAACAGAGAGGCACGATCGATCGCTGAAATCTGAGCTCTGATTCCCTATCTCTGACTCAGATATCAGATCCAGCAATTGGTTTAGAAACTTCAGAGAAAAGAGAAGAGAAGAGAAAAATCTCAGAGAGTTTTGTTTTGGATTTGATTCGAGAACAGTTGGTGTTACAAATACATACATAATATATAAGTATACGGTGGTGGGTACGGTCACCGCGAAAGGAAAGGGATAAAGCTATCGTGCGCCCTGAGTGTTGCTGGTTGGTGAAGGAATCACAACTCGTAAGATTAGGAGATTGGATTCGAATTCGATGAATACTTTTGGGGAGTTAGTTGGTTTTGGAAGGAACGAGAATGGCCAGAAGGCCAACAGAAAAAGATAATAGTCGTACTAGGAAACTCGTTTTAAGTAATTAATTAATAATTAAATAATTAACTTTTTTAAATTAAATGTTAAATAATAATTAATAATTAGGCTTAATTGTACTTAACGTCCCTCAGGTATCATGATTGATCGATTTTGGTTCCCCGGATTTTAATTGGGCCAATTGGGTCATCCAAGTATCACGATTGTGTAATTTTGGTCCCCTACATTTCAATTGAGCCAATTGAGTCCCCCCACGTATCATGATTGTGTAATTTTGGTCCCCAAGTATCACGATTGTACAATTTTGGTCCTTCAAGTATCACGATTATGTAACTTTTAATATCAATAGCCTACGAAACATATTTGCGACTGATTTGATACTTAATGAGACTAGCTTGGCAGCTTACATGTCATTCTTATGTGATACTTAATGATTTGCATTTGATCATTAAATTATGTAAGATGTCAATGATGTCTTATAAGAATATCCCGTAAACTGTCAAGTTGACTTCACTAAGTGTCAAATCAGTCCCACATATCCTATATAGGCTACTGACGTTAAAAATTACATTATTATGATACTTGAGGGGCCAAAATTGAACAATAATAATACCTAGGGGATCCAATTCGTGCAATTGAAAATTAGGGGACCAAAATTACACAATCATGATATTTGGGGATCCAATTGACGCAATTAAAATCTGAGGGACCAAAATTGAACAATTGTGATATTTGAGGGACCAAAAATATAATTACGTCTAATAATTAAGTTATAAAATTGAGAAATGGACGGTTGGTAAGGTGCCACGCGGTGACACGATTTCCTATAGGCGCCACGATAGATAGGGACAGTGATATTATATTGTGCGTGTGTCAGAATTCTATCCTGTGTTGTCTTATTAGGTAAAAGGGAAATAGATTTTTTCATGTTATTTTTTCTTATGTTAAATCTAAATTTCTCATTTAATATGTTAAAAAAAAAGAATATATTTAAAATAGGGGATATGATAATTGAATGAAAAAATTAAAAACATAATTTTCTCACATTTTACTCCAATACGAGGGAATTCACTCTAAGATAAAAGAGAATTTCACTTAAGTATGGTTATTTTCAGTTTTCACGTTTGACTTAATAAAATTTATAAAAATCTTTGGAGGGTATATTAGATTGGGAATTTAAAAGCCTTTTTTGTGATAAAAAATTCATCTGATATTCAATCAAGACTTAATCTAAATAAGTCTTGTGATATTTAATCAAGACTATTAGAATTTTTTAAAGAAAGAATCCAGATCTAATGGTATTCAATCAAAACTTTTTATAAGTAACAAAAATTCTCGTGGTATTCAAAAAATTTCATAATTTCGATAAATTATTTTCTAATGTGGATTTTGTGGGATTTTATGTGGCTTTTTAGTTATTTTTTAATAATAAAAAGTCTTAGCATAACAAAAGTGATTTCTCAGGATTGATAATCTTTATTTCTCCTCACCTTATCCCTTAACATTTATCTCTCCTCCATCCCTCCATCTTTTTCCTTTCTCCCCCACCACCTCTCTCCTCACCATCTTTCTCCCCCACTGTTGCCATTTAATCCAACATAAATTACAAAACAAAGTGTGTATTTGAGACACCAATGAAAATTATTTCAATAATGGATTATATATAATCCATTATTGTAATAATCGATAATAATGAGAATCAATTTTTGTTTGGGAATACTTATTGAAAAACGATTTTAAGATAATCTATTTTGTTTCGATAGTGTAAAAAATTACATTTATATAGTAAATTGCAATATATATATATATATATATATATATGAAGTTGTTTGTATAGAATCATAATATTTGTTTGATAGTTAGTTATATAAGGTAAAATGGAAAAATATGATTGATCTCAAAATAACCAAAAGCTTTTTTAAATAAGCTTCAAATTTTTAGCTTTCTTGAAAATCACTTTTTTCTATAAAAAAAACTTTTTTTTACTTCAACATAATTTGTCAAACATATTAGAATAATTTCAAAACAGCTTTTTTTTTTAAGGAAAAAAAACTTTTTTTCAAGCAAAATAAGTTATCCCAAGCATGTTCTTAAAGCGTTTATTTTTAACTTTAACTTTAAATTATAAGTCCAAAAAAAATTTGGGTCAAACGTTATCTAAATATATAATAGAATTAATTTGCAAGTAATGACATATCAAATTTATATACTCTTGATGGCAAACATATCAGTAACAATAAGCAATAAGAGTATAGAATACAGTATTTATGACATTGTGAAAATAAAGTGATTTTTTTAAGTTCACAATTTCATTTTCCACTATATGAGTACAATAACATGTGAACAAAAAAATCTGTGAATATGTTGTCTTCTCCAATATAACATTGAAATTGATATGCAATGTTGTAATTAGAGTTTATGTGTTTATTCTCCACTACAGAAATAAATTTGATTTATAAATTATGATTTTATTCTCCATTATGTGTTCCTTTCAAAATTTATAAAAATCCATATAATCCTTCCAAATCTTATAAATTCTTATAATATAAATCCATTAAAATCTAAACAATAAAATCTTGATTATAAAAGTTTTTTAAAAAAATCTTATAAATCATTAGATTCCTACATAGTCCATTAAAATTCACAAGACTTTTTTATGCTAAAATAATTTTTTAAAATCTCAATCAATACATTTCCTTAATCCACTTTATTAAATCAATGGTGGAAATACCTTTACTTATTCACTTTAGATAGAAATTTACTTTAGAGGAGCTTTTTCCTATATAAAATTCAACTCAGACCCACCCTAGAGACTCCGTGTGGATCTTGTCTTCGTCTTCCGATCCTCTTGATTAATGAAAAAATAATTCTTATTTAACCTTTTTGTTTATAAACCAAATGTTAACAAACACTCGACACTAGTTAAAGAATCAAACATTTCAAAATTCTATTGAAATTTCAAAAATTTCAAAAAGATTTTATATAGGACCAATCATGGATCGATCGAATGGTAAGTATCTTAATCCCGTAAGAAGAAGAATGCAATTTCAAATTCTGATGACAAACATTTTAGTTGAGATGTTATAAAAATTAAGAGTTAATTAAATGCTCTAAGCGGCCGATCGAGAATAGTCTCATAACTGGTCCAAAGGATCGGAGCTTGTATCCCGGGATGCCACTGGGGAGCCAAATGCTCTAATTACCGTGGTTCATAAAAAAAGAACTTTCTATATATTGATTTCTTAATCAATATCTGATTAGCTATCGTATTGTATCTATATTGTGGTTCATAAAAAAGATACTGAATAAATTACTACCGTACTATATCTAGATGGGTATATGGATACATGTACTCCCTCCTCCGTCTCATTTTATGTATCACATTTGGTTATGCCCACCTCTTAAGAAAATGATTAAATTTACTAATTTTTATAATAAAATGACACCATTTGACTAAAATACCCATATTTAAATTGTAGGGTTGGATAGCTGCAATTACTCATCAATCACTACACTCCTTGCTAGTACTCAAATACAAAAACTCATTAATATAGATTGGTTGAGATACAAGGGATATTTTTGAAAGAAAAAAAAAGTAATTAATACTTCTTCATTTTCTAAAGGGACAAGTAATTTGAGATAATGCAATATTTCAAATAGGACAAGTAAAATGAGACGGAGAGAGTATTATTTAAACTTTCATAAATAAAGTAGTTAAATAAAATTAGAGTTTAATTGTTATGTATTGTCATTATAAAGTTTTTTACACTGTCAACAAATCAGAAACAAGGTATAAATGATTTTTAAGGTAGTTGGGATAGGAGTTGATCATTTTTATTGATGTGTGAATTTCCGATTGGTTGACACTATAAAAACAACTTTACATTATTATTGTTTTTTATAAGAAGAAAATTTACATTATCAGTACATATCAGATAAATCAATAAAATTCAGCCGTAAAAGCTTATAATAATCTAAATTGTTTATATTTTTTAGAATAACAAAATAAGATTTTATTGAGAAAGTGCTTATTGTTATCTATTATGTTTTATTATGATAATTTTTTTATTCCCTTTTATTACATAATATTTAATTGATACTTATATATTAGTTTAAATTAATTCATTAATAAAAATTAATACCCTATGAGTGACCATAAATACCAAAATAACAGTAAACTTTTCCTTTTATTAGATGATTCAATTTTATATAAATAATTTATGGATTTAGCTCATCTAAAGTAAGCAAAGTGTTAAAGTGATAAAGTAAGGGATTGTTCATCATTTATTTGATTAAGTAGATAGAGATCTCAACTCATTAATTGATCTAAGATTGGATAACCCCTTATTTTCTCACTTTAGAGCTCCACTCACTTTAGATGAGCTAAATTCAAAATTTATTATTTATGAACTAATTTTCCTTTTATTAGATGATTAAATTTTATATAACTAATTTGTTATTCATGAACTAATAATTATAACTTAATTAAGAATTGGCCTTTTTAAAAAAAAAAAAAATTGTCCTTTTGTAAAAGGCACAAATGCGTAAAAGTATAGTTATACTTATACTTCGTTCGGATGCAGTGAGAAGGAAATAAAATGAAAAGAAGTGAAAATAAAGATAAAAAATACTTCCTCCCGACTTAATTTTAAGTAAAAATACCTAATTGTACATTGATTAAGAATGATCGTTAAGTGCATTTAATTTTAGGGATAGCAAAATGAACCGACCCGCAGTTGGCCTACCTAAAACGGGACGGGACGGGTTGACCCGCTTTAAAAAAATGGGTTATACCTCCTAACCCACCTCGTTTAGAGGTGGGTACCTGCCAAAAGGAAAAACTAGAAAAATGGGTTGATGGGTTGACGGGTTGAGCATTTCAAAAAATAATAAAAAATTTGAAAATAATTATAAAAGATAGAAAATTAAGCATAAAAAGCGAAAATAGGTTGACGGGTTGGCGGGTCAACCCGTCCCGCTCTACGGCAAACTGTTAAAAAAATAAAAAACTAATTAAAATATATATATTTTTAGAAGCGCCAACCCGCCGCTCCTCTGACCCGCCTTCTTGTTGGGTTAAGCGGGACGAGTCAAAACGGGTTGGTGGGTTGAGAACTCCAACCCAACCCACCAAAATAGGCGGGTTAAACGGGTTAACCCGTCGGGCCCAACCCGTTTTGCCACCCCTATTTAATTTTCTTGGTTTCATGTAAAAAAAGTAAATACATTTACTAAACTACTATTAATTATAATGGTGCTCACAACATTAATGAATTAATAACTTAAGAGTGTTTTTGGATAAACAACATTAAATATGGGTAGATTAGTTGACATTTAATTATATTTAATTGTATCATATTTGATCATTTTTTTTCTTATAATTGAATGTAGAGGGAGTACTTTTTTCTTTATTATTTTGGTGGAGAAAAACGTGAGAAGAAAAATGATAAATATATTTCCACATATGAATTGAAAACTCATTGAGTTAAAAACGTGAATTCAAAATAAGCAAGACTCTCTGGCAATTTTACTATCAAGGGAGAATATCACAAACGATAAATGAAAAGTAAAACTATTTATTTTACTTCATTAAAATACAAAGAATATACATCTATCAAACAAATTCATCAAACGACATAAAAATATATTTTAAGAATATAATGTTAAGAATTAACAATCTTGAATTTCCAACTCTTTTTTTTTTTTAATTAATAATAAACAAATCCCCGTATAAAAACTCATTTTCTAGCAATTCCTCTAATTGTTTCTTAGGCTCATTTAACTCTAAGGATGTCAGTCTATAAGGTGCTACTGACTCTGATCCACTTCTAGGCACTAGTCCTATGTTAAACTCAACCCCTATATTTGATGTAAGGTAGAGACCTCTTTATGGAACACATCTAGAAACTAACAGACAACAGGTAGCGCCGCTACATCACTTTCAGTCTCTTTCATAACAGAAACAACAATATGGATCATTAAACTATCTCAACTAAGAACTTATGACCTGGAAACGAATACAACAAGGTTTAACATAAAAGATACATAAAAGATTCATCAAACATAGGTTGTGAAGTATATACATATTTCTATTTGGACAACATTATTAGACGATAGCGAAACCATACTAAGAGTGACATCCAACACAACATTTGAAAACATATCAAATCATAAGATAAATTTTGGTGTATCGAATAACTTTTCAAATAGGTAAAAGATGTAACCAATTTATCTTTGACAGGGGTAGAAACACACAAGTGGAAAGATAATTTAGAAATAGGCAACTCTGGATTTTTGACACAACTAAGAGTTATGGAAGAATGGATTGCTCCTGAATCAAAAAATATGATAACCTCTTGTTATAAGCACAATTTCTCTTCGGCTCCTCTAACTGCTGCAGCATCTAAGCTGTCCCGGAAAGGTGGCAGATCGTTCTCTGAAAAATGGTAACCCCACATACTGAGGTTTTTGGGGTGCTACCACCCCATATCCCCTTATATGACGGAGAGTCTCCGTCTGCTCTTACACATCTATGGTCACACAGTCCATAGCTGTCACAAGCGCATCATTCGTCCCTCGCCTATTAGTCGTCATAAATCTGCTCACTACCAATGAAACATTGAGTTGGCCAGGCTCAATATCCAAAGCATAGTATGCAGCATCTACAACTCTAACAAGCATCCTATGCGCCCAAGTTTTGATTTTTGAAAAACCCAATAACCACAGTCCAATTTAGGATTGAACTGCTCTGATACCAAAAATGTAACGCCCTTCGTTACATTAGTAACCCAAATTAATAATTTAAATAAAATCAGGAAAAATAAAATTTTTTCTTAAATAAACACTGAATAAATACTTAATATAATATTAGTCCAAAATAATTGTTTACATTTCAAAAACCGAATAACATAATCAGTTTCAAAACGTCAAAACAGGGCGTCTATAACATCTCGCATAAGAAAATAACTAAAAGATAATAAAGGTCCTCCTGACATATGCCATACAATACTAACCAAGCTCTAAAGCTAAAGAGATAGTCTTCAAAACGTCTGGCTGCTCAACAGGGACATCCTCAGGCTCTGAAAACAATACTACTAATGAGATATAAAATCCCAGTGAACAGAAATACAGTTTAAAGGGTTTTCACAAAAGCATTGTTCTCAGCCGGTACGGTAACCGGAAAAACTATCCATGGTACCCGCTATTTTCAAAATAATGTATAGTAAAATAATAATAATAATATAAATTATTATTGACAGTAACAATCATCATTAATACATCATAAATCAAATATGACAAAATCTCATATATCAAACAATCTCAAATATTCTCATATGTCATATGACTTTCAAACTGCATATAACAATGGCGTCCCATTGCCTACCTTACTCATGAAGGTATTTCGATGTCACCTTCTCTTCAGTGACATTACTCATTTCGATACCAACCATTGTACGCTGGTGGTATTACTCATTTCGACATCCAAACATGTGGCGATGTTACTTTCGATACCCCTATCATAGGCGATATTACAGCAAACAACATCCAACATATTAACAGTTATTGAATCATGCCAATATCACAAATATCGTCAAATAGTGCATATATAACATATCAATTCAACCAAATCACGTATGTATCATATATATCATAGCATCAATTTCAATAATAACCATTTAATTAACAGCAGGAACACCTTAGAAGGAAAACCCCCAAATTTGTAAAATCAGGATTTGACCAAACGCATGATTATTTTCCAAAAACGCATTTTGAAAACATAACCCAAATCCCAAATCAATTTGCACCATGAAAAGGGTGAGAAAGAGTATTTCTACTCACCTCTTGAAGACCTCCAAGAATCTCCAAGCGTACCCTATGGCGAATCTTAGATGTCGCCTTCTTCAGTCTTGAATCCCCTTCTCCTTCTCCTTCTCCTTCTCCTTCTTCTTCATCTTCATCTTCCTCTTGTTGTTAGTGTGGTTGTTGTTGTTGTTATTGTTTTCCTTCCAAACTCATTGCTTGTTGCAACCCCATCTCCCAAGCATGAAGATGCTCTACAACCGTTACTAAGGTGTTTTAGGATGCAAAAAGGGTTCCTAGCCGCACTATGGTGTTATATGAAGGTATATATGTAGTGTTGCACTGATTCCCTATTTTTAAACCTATTTTTAACGCATCCTGACATAGAGACTGATTTTTGAATTAAGTTTTAGATAGAGTCTTTGAATAAGTTTTAGATAGAGTGTAGTTAGAGTTTGTTATTAAATAAGTTTTAGATAAAGTCTAGATAGAGTTCTATTATTGTTGCAGATTTTAATTATCTTTTATCCTTTCTAATTAATTCAAAGGCCCAAAACATGCAGTCTAAGCCTCCCAAAAATTATCTAATTTCTCTAACGTTATTATCTCCAATTATTTTTAATTTTAGGATGTTACATACGTCGCCCACGTGGGACTGCTTTGGCACTTAGTGATGCCAACTTGTCAGCTTACGGGACATTCTTATGTGACATCATTGACATCTCACACACTTTAATGGTCAAATGCACATCACGAAGTGTCACATAGAAACGTCATGTACGTTGTTAAACTAGGTTCACTAAGTGTCAAATCAGTCCCACATGTGTTTCGTAGGCTATTGACGTTAAAAATTGCACAATCATAATATTTAGGGACCAAAATTGCACAATCATGATACTTGGGGTACCCAATTGGCGTAATTGAAACCCGACGGACCAAAATTGCACAATCGTGATACTTGAGGGATCCAATTGGCGTAATTAGAACTCGAGGAACTAAAATTGCACAATCATGATACCTGGGGGACCAAAAGTACAATTAAACTTATTTTAAAAGTCACACGTATAATGATTTATTATTGATTGACATTGTATCAAAATTAAGCTCATATATAAATTCTAGAAATACATCAATATTACTTCCAATGTATTCTTCTTTTTTTTTTTTTAAAAATCTTATTCTTCATCAGAGCAATGCCTTCCAAAACATTGGTTATGCCAAATAACCTCCTCTTGTATCAAAATGTGGTTAATCCAAGTGATAAGGAACTCGAGCACTTTAAATAAGTGGTCAGAGGTTCGAATATTAGCTCTCGTGTATGGAGAAAATCTGGTTAGGAGGGGAGAATCCACCTTTTGTGCCCAACAGGTTCCCCAATAGAGATTAGTCACCGCTAACATTGATGAATACTTCGTACCTATAATTTGGTTACCAAAAAAAATATATACCGTCCTCTTGTTTTCTTCTCTATTGGGAGACATCTAATACCTCTTCCCTAAGGCCGGTTGTCAAGTTGACCATTCCATCGCTTGCATATCTTAAAACCAAATATATTTTCTTTTATTTCTTAGGGTGGTCACACCTCGAGACAAAATTGACCCCAAGTGTCATGTTACAAGACAAAATAGACACTCCAATCAACCTTTTAAATTACTTGTTGTGCTCATATGGCAACATATCATATAATTTCTTTATAAACATATTTCTTTCCCGAGAGCACTCAAAATTCTTCACAATATAAACATATTTCTTGATAAATTTAAGAAAAATACATTTACTAATTGAGTTTGTCAAACAAAATGTAAAACTTCTCAAGAATTTCAAATCAAGAATCAAGACCCTAAAAAATTTCAATTTTTCATAATAGACATGAAACCAAATAAAGAAATAAAGAATTTTAAGAAGCCCCAATTTTCCACCTTTAAAATCAGGAAAGAACATTAAAGCCAAATAAGAAATCAAGAACATTAAGAAATCCCATTTCTTTATAGAGATCATGCCATCAAGGTTTTGAAAAAGTATTTACTCGCCTCTTATAGATCTCCTAAAGTTTTCCCTATAGCATTCTATGAACGAACCTTTGTGTCTCTCCCTTCACGATCTAGAATTCTCCCCTTTACCCCCTTCGTTCTTCTTGAATTTTCCCTCATTTGCCATTTCCTTGAAATGTCTCTTTTCCTATTGTTTTTCGGAGTTTCCAAGATGATTAAGGTTTCAAAAACGTTCCAAATGCATATTAGAGACCTATTTATAGGCCCTCTTAAGTCTAAAACGCGTCAAAACATGAAAAAGAACTTTTTTGTTCGCTCTGGATACTCAGTGCCACGCATGTAATGCTCAACGCTGACATTGTTTTTTTTTTTTTTGGGCTATACAGGCTATCAGGATCAATCCACACCATAATGTTTTTATCATAAATCATGTTTATAGATAAATCATTGACCTCTAAATTCTTCTTAACGATTTTACCTATAATTTTTATTGATCTCACTTTACCTCTAGCTATACCGATTGAACTACCCCCACCTAATCTTGTTTCCTTACCAGGGATGTGGCCAAGAAAAGCTGGTACATTGCAATTTGATTAAACGTATGTATAAAGTGATTTTACACTGTCAATTCATAAAATTTAAACTCTATAGTTAAACGAGAACCAAATCGCATTTTTTTAAAAAAAAACATACTGTATTGATTTCAATCAATCTGTAATGACGAGTGTATTTATATCAACACTTTCTGTTGTACTAGGTAGCGTTTTGTTCAGCCTTTTTTGAGCTTGAAAGTTTCTTTGAAGCTAAAGTTTAAAAAAGAGTTAAGTTAAAGGTGTTTGATAATTTTAAATAGTTTAGAGTAAAGATCCAAATTGATTCTCGATAAAAAATTATGATGATATTTTAGTCTTTGAGAAATAAAAAATATCAATTTGGTCCTCAAGAATGTAAAATCGGGATCAAAACAGTTCCTATCAGGGACTAAAATGTCCTTAAAAATTATTTTTAAAAGGACTAATTTGACCCGCATTTTACATTCTTGAGGACCAAATTGATATTTTTCATTTCTCAGGGATCAAAATGTTATCACCTTTTTTTTGTGAAGGACCAATTTGAACCTTTAGTCAATAGTTTAAAAGCTACTTTTTTAAGTTAAAAGGTGTTTGATAATCCTTAAAAAAAAATGAGGAGGGGGAGAGTTAGTGCTTGTTTGGGAACGCTTGATTTTTTTCATTTCAGCTGTTTTTTGGCTAAAAAGCTGTTTCATATATAATCTATCATGTTTGGCAATTAGCTTAAATTTATAAAAAAGCTTTTTTTGGGGGAAAAAAGCTATTTTATGTGATCTAATTTGTTTTAGCTTAAGATTGTTATGATTTGATTATTTCTTATTCTCAAAACTCTCTTTCCTATTTACCCCTACAAAACTAACTTCCAAATAAATATTATTAAATTATACAAATAACTTCGTACCCTTTTTCGTAATTTACTATGTAAAAAGCAATTTTTTTAGACCATCCAAACGAAAAAGATTATCTTGAAATCGCTTTTCAGCAAATAGACCCAAACAAAAATAGATTCTGATTATAATCGATTATCACAATAATAGATTATTCATAAATCAATTATCAGAATAATCTTTTTTTTCCAGCTTTCCCAAACACACCCTTAAAGGTGTGGCCAACTAGTTTTAGAAGGAGGAAAAAAAATTTTCGCTGCTTCTCAACCACAATTCCCAAATCATAATAAAAAAATCAAACCGCACCTAGAACCCGTTACTTCTCAAAAATAGTATCAACACATATTTCCTTCGCCCTGCCAGAGGCACCATCGCTTTGCGTCCTCCACCCTCACACTACCGCCTACTCGGGCCGCCGCGAACCAGACGCTGTCCAGCCCCGCTGCAGACCAAAATCGGTGCCATCTCTGCTCATTGCGGCCAGCCATGCAGATCCGGAACCCGCATCCCAGCCTAACACTTCAACTATCCGAAAACACAAACAGCGTAGAGGAGAATTGATGGTCGGGGAAGGAGAGTGAGAGGGACCGAGGGAGAGTCAAAGGAGAAGGAAAAAAAAAAAAAGTTAAAAGTAATAATTTGGTTCCAATACATGACATAGATTCTTCATTTAGTGCCTATATATAAAAAATTTGAAAATAAGTCCCTACATATATAAAGGTTAGCAAATTCGTCTCTGTCGTCAGCAAATTAGTTTTTATATATAGGTTAGCAAATTCGTCTCTGTCGTCAGCAAATTAGTTTTTATATATGACATAAATTTTGGATTTGGTCCCTAAACTAGGAAAAAAATTAACTTGATCCCTATGTGTGCAATCGATAATAATTTTGTTCTTATCGTCTGTTAAAGAGCTCAGACTCAATTAAAGATTCTTTTCATAGTGATTATTTTTATATATTATATCAATCTATTTCTTTTATTGAGAGTCAATTTTGATAATTTCATAATATAAAAACATTTACGGACCAAATGATACAATTTTTACTCTTAATAGAAGAAATAGATTGATATAATATATAGAAAATATTCAATACGAAAAGAATCTTTAGTTGGATTCGAGTTCCTTGGTAGATGACAGAGATAAAATTATTATCGATTGCATGTATAAGGATTGATTTAATTTTATTTTCAGGCTTAGGGACGAAATCAAAAAATTATATCACGTATAAGGACTAATTTGCTGACGATAGGGACCAATTTGTTTACATTTGCACATATAGGGACCAAATTTGCAAATATTTACACATATAGAGACTCATTTTCAAAATTTTTATGTATAAAAACTAAATGAAGAATTCTTATCACATATAAAAATCAAATTATTATTTTAACAAAAAAAAAAAAAAAAAAAAGAGAGATGGGAGATATGGAAGAGGGATAAGGGGCGGGGTAGCTCGTTAAATTTAACAATAAGCTCCTTAGCTTAACTTTTTTAAAAGCTTTTTATTTTTTAATTAATGAGCATGTTAAAAAAATTGTGTTTGACCTAATTTCTTCTTTTTAACGAGAAAAAAAAGCTGCAAAAAACAGGTCGATGAAACCTATCTAATATTATATTCAAATCAATGCTAAGAATATTCGATTTCATCTTAAAAAAAGATTTGTATAGGATTTTAATCTCTATAAAATTAATAAAATTTAATTTTGATTTTTATAAAATTTTTATTCGTTTTTCGTTCTTAAAAATATAAAAAATATATGTTTTTAATTTTTAATAAGGGACTAAAAACATATTATTTTTATTTAATATAGAAAATAAAAATGAATAAAATTTATATAGGAATTAAAATTAAAATTTATCAATTATAATGAGACAAAAAATATACTTAACCCCAGAAAAAAGAGAGTGTAAAATTAGTAAAACAGTTGTCCTTTTCAGTAATTTCTATTCTTAGTACCGAAAACGGGAAAGGTCATATTTTGCATCTAGGGTTTATATGCAGCAACAACACCACAACACCGTCACAGAAATCTCGTCTTTCAGAATTCAGAAAAAGCGATAATCTTCTTCTTCAGTTCTTCTTCTTCACAGCATATAACTGAAAACACAATACCTATGGCTTCCAGGGATAAGGACCAAGCACCGCCGCACCATCACCAACCTCTCTTGAGCAGCCTCGTCATCCGCCCCTCCCACACCGAGGGCACCACCGTCGCAGATACCGGCGGCGATTACGAGTCGGGAGAACTTCACCGTGATCCTCCTCCTCCTTATTCTCGCTCCGATCGATATTCCGATGACGCTGGTTTGTTCCCTCGCTTAATACTCATCCTCTGACCTATCTCTTGTGTTCGTTATCCTAATAATATTCGTAATTCGGTATAGGTTTTCAATTTTTCGTTTCGAAATTTAGATGAAGAAACTGGTTCAGTTCATTAAGCCTTGTTTGGTTCTGTTTTGCTTTATTGTTTTCGAATTTAGGGCCTTGAAGTTGTAAACTCATTTTTTATTCACATAAAACGTTGTTGAATTTTTAGCGAGTAAACAGAAGCAGGGATATAAATATTATCAATTTGGCTATTGATAACACCAATATCCAATTATTTAGGTATTGCTATATACCATCTTTCTGTAAATTGTTGGTTGATAACAACAAAACATGAGAACAATCAGAATGCATTTGCTGCTCATAGTTGCCATAAAACACTGTTATCACTTAATTTTTGAAGTCTGCATCGGTGAAAGCATGATTATCAAGTTGAATCGAGTGGTTAAAGTTGTTGTTTTCGATTTATTTAGGGGTTAGATGACAAGAAAACTGCCATTTCTTGTTTTATCTTATTTTGTCATTTTTGACTGATGCTATCTGTAGATTCTATATGGAGATAGGTTACACTGTGTATTCATTATGTGCATGGCAAGCATATGGATCTCCTATCGATTACGGTGTGTCTACAGTGAATAAATTTTGCATTTGTGTGTTACAGCTCTGATGTTGCATGCAAGATCTTGGGCCTTGATGAAAGCATGTTGCTTTGAATTCAGCTTTGGATCATGATCTGGGATGTTTTTTATTTAAAAGGGTTAATAAGTGTGTTGGATGATGGAAATAGTCCATTCTGCATGAACTTGTGGGGTTTTGCAGCACGAAATCTGTTGCATGGGTTCTCATTTTGCAGAGTCATGGTCATATGTTTGATTTGGGTCATTTGTGAAGGTAAAGACAGTGTCAAGTTTAATGGAACCTGGGATAGAATTTCAAGTTATTGTCATGCATGGTACAGTGGGGGCAATGCGCTAGAACATCAAAGTGGTCACATGATTTGTCGAGGACAGAGACTGACCATTGCAAATTGCTTTTGGTGAATAACCTTACGCTATAACCAACGTTTGGCTGGTATATCTAGGTTCAACCGCAAGAAGTGCTTTGTAGCTGGGTGAATTTCTACCTTTGCTGAAACTGACCTGACATCATGGAATGATAACGTTTGCTAATGATAAGCTTCTATTGTTATTGGTTATGTGTGGTTTTTCTGTTATTGAACTCCTGGTTGTTTCAAATCCAGCTACATGTATGCGGTTTTCTTTTGGAATAGTCCTTGTACTATTTTTTTTCGCCGGTGGTTGTCATTTTAGTTTCTTTGGGTTTTTCTTGTTTGGTTGGTTAATTAGGGATGATTCAGATGGTTATTTACTTACAACATTGAAGGCTGCTTTTCAGATTAGTAATTCCACAAGGGAAGTTTAGGAACTTCTGTTATCGTGTGGTTACTGCTTCTGCTGAATCCCTAAAAAATTTCATATTGATGCATTGACTGGGGGCATTAATATGATACAGAAAAGGGATGCATGTCTTCTAAAAATGAGGAGTGCACTTCTCCATGTCCAATTTTATTCTCCAATTGTTTTGAGGTTACATGGGGGGGTATAGTTTATAGCAAAAAAAGGTTAATTGGTTACTGGCATTGTTCTGCATGGCTTCAGTGGGGTTTATCTGCACGGGTCATTCTTTTGTGCGGTTTGCTGCAAATTTGTGAACTATGTTGCTTGAATCTACCTTTGGGTGTCACAACATACTGGAAAGATGGGTCCAAAAAGTGTCAAACAAGTTGTTGATGGGGGCAAGGTATTAAACTTTGGGATTCTTTGCACTTCGGTGGCGTTTGTTGGTGGTTATTTCCTTGGGGCGTACATTCTGATCCTGTGCTCCTGAGTGTGATTACTTTCTAAAGGGTGAAATGACATTGGTCTATTGTTTGTCATGTTGGATTAGCTTTTTGTAGGAGTTAGCTCATACTGTTGACCAGGTTTTGAACTTAGTTCTTACTTTATGCTGCAATGCATAGGTTGCTGTTGCTCCGAAAATTGAATTTGAGATTTGGTATTTCAGATGCTTAGGTTAAATTATTTGTATATTAAACTATATCATGGTCTATGATATAGCATTCAGAGATTGAAAAAATTGAGATCGAGGATATAAAGGAGGTAGCTTATGTGTTAGTGGAAAGCCTTGCCCATAGAACCTGTTTACTCCTTCGTAATATGGATCAGGTGTTTGGGAACTGACATTGAAGGTGTTATCATGTAAACTTCCTCCACTCTTAACACTTGTTAAATTACATATCCTTGAGGAGGAGAAGCCCTGTGTGGTGGTAACCTTCCCTTTGAAATGTCAAACTGGTTATATGGCAGTTACATGATCACAAGTTTTTTGGAGTCTACAGTAGATTGCAATGCTAAATTTTCCCTCACTGTCTGTAAGTTGCTTATTTTCAGACTTCATTGTTTTTGTTTTCCCAGGATATAGAATTCGTGCAGGTTCTACATCTCCTGTTCACCGTAGAGATGCAAATCACCGCTTTAGTTCTGATTATAATCACTTGTCACGAAGCCGTGGATATGGTGGTGGGAGAGATCCTGGTAGATATCGAGACCCTTCACCCCCTTATGTTCGAGGAAGAGTAGGTGGCAGACCGATTGGTAGACCTTTTGATGGGCCTGGCTTCGTTCCTGGACTGGCTAGAGGGGAAGGTAACAGTAGAAATAATCCCAATGTGCGTCCAAGGGAGGGAGATTGGATTTGTCCTGATTCCTTGTAAGTGCAAGTCTTTCTGATTGTGATGAGACTTGTTTTTTTTTTGTTGGAATTACTCCTTGCACTTAACTATCTTTTGATTAGCCTAAATTTTTAAATTTAGAATTCTGGTTGTTAACCCCTCCCCTGCGGCAAAAAAACAGCTATATCTTTTCCCTTGAGATCTTATTTTAGCTTTATTATGTTGCAGATGTGGTAATCTTAACTTTGCAAGGCGGGACTATTGTAACAACTGTAATAGGTCTCGTCCTGCACCTGCTGGAAGTCCTCGGAGGGCTCATCCCGGTCCTCCACCACTTCGTGCTCCTCCTAGACGCTTTCCTGGACCTCCAATAGACCGATCCCCGGAAAGGTCTGTGAATGGCTATAGATCTCCTCCTCGTGGGTTGGCAAGGGATGGGTCTAGAGAATATGGATCTGCTGCTCTGCCACCCCTCAGGCACGAAGGCAGGTTTTCAGATCCCCGTGTGCCTAGAGAGCGGATGGATTACCTAGAGGATGCCTACAGGGGGAGAAACAAGTTTGATAGGCCACCCCCACTGGACTGGGATAATAGGGATCGTGGAAGAGATGGTTTCCCCAATGAAAGGAAAGGATTTGAGAGGAGGCCACTGTCTCCCCCTGCACCACTATTGCCATCACTTCCTCCACAACGTGGAGGTCGGTGGGCTCAAGATGTGAGAGAGAGAAGCCGCTCTCCGATCAGAGGCGGCCCACCACCAAAAGACTATCACCGGGATATGTTCGTGAATCGTGGAAGAGACGATAGGCGTGGAGTGGGACGGGATAGAATTGGAGGAATGTATTAGCTGCTGGTCTTCAATGTAATTTGTGATGTAACCTTTAGCTTCATCAAATGTTGATGTTTGTCAAGTTTTAGAGATTAGTTCTTGAATCTCCGCCATAGGGTAACGCTTTGAAAAACCTTTGGTACTATGTATTGAATTGCATGATATATCGGTTTGTTTCTTTCCTTGCAATTTTTTTTCTAGATTTGACGTACTGTTTACTTGGAGAACATCTACCCTCACTTTGTGGGTAAGGTTTCATACATCTACCTTCATCAAAATTTCATCAGGTAAGAAGAATCTCGTGTAATCGGTTGCCCAAATATTTGGGAGTGCATACACCATCCTTTTATTCTTGTATGGACAAAAATTAGGAGTAATTTTGTAATTGCGTGCAGTGTTATTTTTCAATAAGAACATAACGTGTGATAGTTTATTAATGAAAATATAATATGTAACAATTGTAACACATTATTCTTTTATTAAAAAATAATACCACAAGTACTTAAATGATCATATCAAGTTTTTTCCGTTTTTTTTTTTTTTTTTTTTATCATTATGGATATTAGAAGAAAAATAAGGATAACTATGGCATAAAATAATGGAACAGTGTTGGGTTTTTATATTAAATTAGTTCAAGGTTAGTGGACTAATCATACTTGCCTGTTCAATGGACTAAAGTCATTCAAAGACACCTTATATCTAACTACCTGGATAAACGAGTTGAGTCACACCTTAAAATTATAGAGCTTGAGCCTGAGTCATTTAGCGCTTGACTCATAGAAATGATTCCTTGGACCAATGTAAAGCAAATTGTTTTTGCACCAAGAACAAAGGATTGTGTTGGTTGTAAGAGGCGTGAATTGCATGTCTGTCTCTTTAAGTATTCAAGTTTATTTATGGCATGAAACAAGTCCAAGCATGAGTCTAGCTTATTGATACATTTAAAAAAAACCACACTAGCAGAAAAAATCCCGTACTCAAAATTGAAAAGATTATACGTGGATAGGCAAGCCATGTTAGACAATAACTCAGATGCTGCAAAGTAAAGGGAAAGACCAAATGAATTTAAATTAACAGTCATTAGAAAGGGGTCTTTGAGGTCTCTTTTTTTGTACAACGAGTTTGTCATTTGATGTATTGTTGGCTGAACTACAACTTGCCTATTGTGTCTCTCACTTTTTTTTTTGGAGTATAACCTTTGGAATCTAGTATAGCTATTGTCAATAAAACCATGAAAAATTGACACTTCTTTGATGTTCTGATTATGACTTATTTGTGTGTGTGCGCCAATGCATTCTTAATTTTGATTATTTATGTGACTAAGATTTGCACTTCTAACATTATTGTAATAAAAACTCATTATATATATCTACATATATTATTTTTATAAATTTTCAAAATATATATTACATTAACTTTGATGTATATTAATGAAATATTAAATAATTTTGGATTAAAATAAATTTTATATAAGAGTTTTTAATCTAATTATTTATTTTGTAAAAAACTTATATAATAAAAGATTATTCTAATGAGTAAGAATACTACTCTCAATCCATCAATGTACTTAAATTCATTTTAGAAAAGCTTTATTCATCCCTAATAGTATATAGTATTAGGATGGCAATTTTCACCCGTGAGCATGAATCCCTGCGGGGACTGTCCCATTCGGGCCCCCATGGGGACGAGGGAAGAACCCCCCTGTGGTCAATTCGGGGACGGGGATCATACCCCCCGCCCCGAGGAGATTACATAATTACCCTTATCACATATATATATATATATATATATATATATATATATATATATATATATATATATATATATATATATATGTACTTACTAATAATACATGATGTCTTTTTAGTCTTTTTGTGTCCTTTTTTTTTTTGTAAAAAAAAAATAACATGTTATTCAAACTTGAAGTCTGAATCACTCGAACCCTTACTCAACTCTGTTAGATTGTTACTCATTTCATTTCTCAAGAGTCAAGTCTCAACTCTCAACCCTAGTTGCTCTGCCTTTGTACTGCGCCGCCACCAGCAATCTACCACCGCGCCTGCCACTGACCACCGCGCGTCGACCTGCTCGCGGCTGACTGCTCACTTCTGCGAATTAAGCGTCTGCTAATCCCCGCCGCAACCAGCAACCCAGCGCCGCAACCAACAACCCCCAGCACCGCCAACAAGATCAACTTGCAAGGACACCTCCATAAAAGCCTTATCTTGGCTACAAGAAGCCGCTTGAAGCATCAGATTAGTAAAAGTAGAGTTAGAATTATTATAACAATTTTGAACATAGGGTCCCCGCGAGGACGGCGGGGATCCGCGGGGACGGAGACGGGGATAAAAATTCCCCACGACGGAGATTGGGGACGGGGATGGGGAAAAATCTAGGGGCAAGGACGGGGAGCAGGTGAGTACTCCCAGCCCCCGCCCCGCCCCGTTGACCTCCCTATATAGTATATATCTCCTATTTTCAACCTTTGGGATTTTTTTGTTTAAACCCTCGTTATCGAAAAGTCACGTTGGACACGACTAATCCAAGTTGAGTCGTGTGGACTCACGTAAAGGGACAAAACCTTTTCATTATCTATTTTTTTTTATTCATAAAACTCAAACATGAAATCTTGCATAAAGGAAATCAAATTCTAATCACTTGAACAAACAGAAGTTGGTTCAACCACTCTGGTCGTTTGGAAACACGACAATACATATTAGATACACGTTTGTCCTAAAGCTACAAAAAGTAGCTTCTCGCATTTGGACGTGATTCTGTCCTAGATGGCCCTGGTTCCAAATACATTATGAAAAGCCCCGCCCGGAGAAGCCAGTCAAGCCACCAACAAAGACCCCATCAAATCATGGCAACGCACACTGTCATGTCTCTTTCCCTTCGCTGGATAATCCCACTTCACGTGCGAGAAAAATTCCACTCGTACATCACATGTGGAAAAACATTTTCTATCAAACTTCAATCCAACGGTCCAAAACGAAAAGTGATCGACACTTCTATGAATTTCGACCGTCCGATAGATTCTCTCATCACAAACCGTCCGATTGAAAACTCATCGAAATCCAACCGTTGAATATTCACACAAAATTGAATTTTCAAAAGCTTTGAAGAGAGAGGGAGTGAGTGTGTTCTCTTCTCTCTTCTTCCTCCTCCTCCTCGAGCCCTTCTCTTCTGCAAATCGCAGTTTTTTGTTCTTCGCTTTCTCTCTCTAAAATCTCCGCAATCTCATTCTCTCTCTAGAACCTTCTCTTCCCGCGTGCTAAGATCGAACTCCATTTGAATTGTGTGAACTGTTCGCCGAACTCAAAGCTTGCATCCCGAGCTGCGAAATCGCTTGTGGTGTTTGCGTTTTAGGATTTAGGTTATGAGAGTCGGTGAATTCGAGCTGCATTTTTTGAAATTATCGGTGCTATTTCTGCTGGAATAATAAAAAACGGTGTGTGAAGTTGTCGTTTTTGGATTTTTCATTTTTTTTTTTTAAGAGGAAGAAAGAGGAACTTGGAATTTGCAGTGAAAATTTTGATTAGGTATAGCATCTGATGGAAGAAGGTGAAGGGAGTGGTTGCACTCCCAACAATGCCGCCGCGTCATCTGAAGCTGTTGCTTCAACGACGCCGTTGGATGTTCCCATGAAGAAGCTGGCGAGGCAGCTCGATTTCACGGCTTTACCAGAACACTCGCAATCGCAATTGCATTCTCAGCAGCCTCAGCCGCAGCCGCAGCCTGTGACTTTGACGCCGCAGCCGGTGGTTGTGATGCCGGTGTTGCCGCCACCTCATCCTTCCTTGAGGGTTGGGTGAGTTGTTGAAACTGCGTGACTCGATAGAAATGATTTATTGCATGCTTGCTGTTTTGAATTTTTGATGTCTCTCTGAAGGACGTGTTTTGTGAAATCTCTTGATCGTGTGTTGAATGGGAAACCGTAAAATTCTGTGAAAAAAAGTGATCTTTTTAAATTGTGGGATTGGAAGTTCATGTGAAGTACCCTTTTTTTTTCGTTGGTTTTATCCCTGGAAATCACAGTTTTGTGTGGAAGATTTGATTTTTTCTGTGTGGGATTGTAATGCATGTGCAATGTATTGGTTAGAAATTAGTGATTTTTCAATGCACATCTCCATTGTTATTGTTTCCTTTTTGCTTCCACTCTGACTAACATTTTTGTTTATGGGCTTTTATTGGTCTGCTGTAATATCGCCTTCATGTGGGAAAAAGATGGCGGGAGTTCTAAATTGGGGCTTACATTAGTTAGGAACTTTACTACTGTAAGTTTTATTGCAAACACAATTTATAAAGTTGTTTATAGTAATTTCCATTCCGGGTTGAGCTAACACACTGTGAATGGTTGGGATATGAATGTGATCGTGCGTCATAAGGATTCTAAATTTATTCTTACGTTTTGGTTAAGTTAGTAGTTTTTAAACTATATTTACTTTTGAAAGTAAACTATTTGTCAATTTAAATTGCTATATGTTTTCTTCTGGGGTTGGGAGCAAGGAATATGGTCACTAGAGATGTTACACATTGTTTTCTTCACTTTAGATTGTACCATTGTCAAGGTAAGATTTATTCTTCTTCTTTTTTGCTATTTTATAATATGCTTACATCATTAACGTTTTCCCTTTTTTGTACATCAAGTTATGTCTGGCTTTCTCTTGCCCAAATATTTGTAATATGATCTGAATGATCTTCACTCTATTCTTTATATTCTTTTAATAATTGTAATGCTTATAAAATTTCATAAGTCACTGTTTGAGGTAAAGCAGGATTTCCTAGATGTGGTAAATCATTTTGAAATTTTGCTTAATAATGAATTAATGATACACTATAGTCTATAACTATGTATGTGATATTGTACATCTGTTTATGTTTTGACAGACTTAAACTTATGGATCTGTATGTGAATAAACCGATACAATGATAACCGCTTTGACTGTATGGCATTTTGCAAATATCTTCATGCACAAGCTCAAGCTACATGTTTTGGTCTTCAAGTAACTTACTTTTTCTTTTTCAGGAAACCAGAATCTCCGAAATCAAGATCAAGACCTAACTTTGAAGTGAAAGACGCTACTCCAAAGAAGCAAAAGCAGTGCAATTGTAAACACTCTAAATGCTTAAAGCTGTAAGCAAAAATCTCTCTTTCTTTCTCTGTGTGTGTGTTTCCATGAACATGTGTCTGTAGATGTATTAGTACATATGTTTGTGTGCATGCCATGTGTGCACACATGTTCTCACATTCGTAACTATGAAATGCAAAATTGTTCTTAATTAGCCTATCCTCAATTCTGTACAAGTATGTGGTCTTGTTGCTCTTCCTAGTATACTAGTAACATTTTTTTATTGTCAGAATTTAGTTTTCATTTTTCTCTCCTATTAACAAAAAAGGAATTTTTATGAATGACTCGGCATTTATATATGGTTATGGTGACAATTAATACCTATGCTTTACTGATTTTACTTCAGAAATTTGATTTTTATTTTTATTGTTAGTTAAGTTGCCTTATTTTAAAAGACTCATTGCTATTTTTTTCTATTTTCTTTTTTCCGTCTTGTCTTGTGTGGTTGTTTGTTTCATTCCATTTTTTTTTCTTGGCTTTTGATTTTTTTCTTTGATTGATAGAAGACCCGTAAAAGTTAAATGCATACAGGAAGATGGGTTAACTTTCTGATTCAATAATATTGAATGCTTTAGAAATTGCAAGGAAAATGGAAATAGTTTGGAACATGAAATGACACTCTTGACCAGGAAACAAGTTAGAAAATCTTTTCATTCTGGATCCATCATCAAGCTCCTTATTATATTATGAATGCCAAGTTTTAAGATGAAGTCATTGGTTCCCGTGGCCAAATTTAGGCTCAATTTTATCTGAATTATGGTGGTGCAACAATATATCTTTTTTAACAGGACTGAAAAGGGTATTCTTTAGAAACATTTTACTGTCTCAGTCATAATTTTTCTTCAGAAAAGGTCATTGCATTGTTCCAACTTATTGGCTGCTATATGAAGCTAACTTTCATAATGTCTTGAGCAGATATTGTGAATGTTTTGCATCCGGAATATATTGTGATGGTTGCAACTGCGTAAATTGTTTTAACAATGTTGAAAATGAAGCTGCTAGACGAGAAGCTGTTGAAGCTACTTTAGAGCGCAATCCAAATGCATTTAGGCCAAAAATTGCGAGCAGCCCTCATGGAACACGTGATAACAGCCACAGGGTATGTTGGTCAAACTTTTTGTGACAGGTGTTGTATATCAGTCTTTTATTTTGTTGATGATGAGATGAGTTTAAGATCTAGTGCTTATATTGATTAAAAAATGGTTTAGCTTGTTTATTTGTTGGAGCATATCAAGTTTTTTCATTGTAAATTTTGTGCTGATGATGCAAGAATTGGTCCTATTATCTTTGATATCTTTTCTTTCAGTTTATTGTGGGACTTTATGCAAAAGTAAAGTGATGTTTTTTGTTATGATTGGAGATCACTTTTCTTAATGTGAACTTTTTCCCACAAGAAAAAACTGACTATTCAGTTAGGTGCCTCATTCAATAATCATGGAATTAGGCCTTTTTTTCTTACGACAGAAAAAACTAATTCTAGAAACAAACAATTTTCTTTCTTATTAAATATTCTTACTGGTTGTGTTAGTTGCGGTGTCCCCTTCCCTTCACTATGCTGATTTCCTTTTTGCCACGTCATAATTTTGATCAATTATTCCTTTTGTCAATGTCCTAAAATAATTTCCCTGTTGATTCAGCCAATGCATTTTTTTTTAGTTTGTTATTTACATTTGCTTTTATTTAGCAACTTAAGGGTAGATAGTCAATATAAAATGCTAAATTTTAATTAGAAGTGACTCAGATAAGTAATCTTTTTTCAATCACGTGCCTACACAATAATGTGTCTTTCTTTGCTACATACAATAATAAGAAGTTTGGACTTTGCATGGTGTAAATTTCTGGAAGGAGAGGAGGTTGTTATTAAATTACCTGGCAAGTACCTTTCTATATGCTCTACATTAATGATAAATAAAGGTTTCTGGACTCGGTAATATTCCTTGCAAAAAAACTTTGGTTTTTCTATTGTTGATTATCTGAATTTGAAAATATATGTAGGAGGAGGCTGGGGAAGTTTTAATATTAGGAAAGCATAACAAGGGTTGCCATTGTAAAAAATCTGGGTGCCTCAAGAAGTACTGTGAATGCTTCCAAGCCAACATTCTTTGTTCTGAAAATTGTAAATGCATGGACTGCAAAAATTTTGAGGGAAGTGAAGAGAGACAGGCTTTGTTTTATGGAGATCAGAATAACATGACATATATTCAGCAGGCAGCAAATGCTGCCATAACTGGAGCTATTGGTTCTTATGGCTATTTATCGCCTCCAGTATCTAAGAAAAGAAAAGGTCAGGAACTCTTCTTTGGGCCAACAACCAAGGATCCATCTATTAGCAAGTTGGGACAACAGGTAAAACTTGCTCATAGGCCTAGCATGACACACGGACGTATTTTAAATTGGGTGATTGGTGAAATCAGAAAACTGGAGAACCATTACTCCTGTTAACATAGCAATTTTTAGACACTTAACTTGTTTCCTGTTAGGAGTTGACATTATTATATTTTGTTTAAAAAGATGCATTTAACATTTTAACCTTAAATTAAGTCTTTACTAATTTGAGCTTGGCTCCCTCTGGTTTGATCCAATCTGTCAACTTTCTAATTTTAAATTTGAAAGAAAAGAAACAAATTAAGGCTGAGGCTGAAATTTTTGATTCAATACCATGATGGCTTAATGACTGGTCTAACAGCTCATCTATAAACTAGGTCGTTTAAATTGGCTAGCTGCAGTTTTCTACTTTATAGTGACTGCCATCATGGGCATTTTTCATAGCTTGACTTATATACACTATTATCATTAATTTTTTTTTTTATGTTCACCAGGTAAATGGTGTCAGAGGTCCAGCACCCAGCTCATCCTTGTCTTCTATCCAAGGTGCTTGTGTTGGAACCGCGACCTTAGGTCCTTCAAAATTTATGTACAGGTAATATTGGTTATATACATGAAATGAAGATAAATTTACTACATTTAGTTACTGACTTGATTATTTTTGAAGGTCTCTCTTAGCTGACATCATACAACCAGAGCACCTAAAGGAGCTTTGCTCAGTTCTGGTGCTAGTATCTGGACAAGCTGCAAAGATGCTTACAGGTATATTGACAGCATAATTCACCAATTGTGCTTTTGGTTTCTCAAGATCCATTATGTTTTCTTTCATTCTTTACCTCGTATGAAGGGACTGGTATTAACCTAGAAAGGTTTTTTTCTCTGTTCCCCTAACTTTCCCTGTTTTTCTTGTTTTCCCAAACAGGCCTGAAGTTTGAGTAGTTCCATTTAATGAGTGTGCATTATAAATGGGCCAATTATATGTGTTTCAATTTGAGTTGTGTTAAAATTATCTCTTAAAACTTTATCAGATATAACTTTCTAAAACACAGCCCTAGACTTTGGTGCATAGAAAAATGAAAACCAAAGAGCTTTACAGTCATGCTAAGGTTTTCACCACCGTTAATGGGTTGCCAAATGACAATAGCAAGATACTTATCAAAGAAATTTCATTTCTTGCTTTTACCTGGCATGTTATCCTAACAAGATATTTCAATTGAGCAAATACCAATGATGCATATATATATGGAAATGTGTATAATATGCAAAATAATATGATGTGAGGATGAAAGTTTGAAAAATTAGGATTTATGTATAGTATTATAAATACAACAACAACAAAAGGCTTTTCCCCACTAGGTGGGGTTGACTACATGGACCAAACAATACCATCGTGTTCTGTCATAAACCAAGTCTTCGGAAAGATCATTTTGATTTAAGTTCTTAGTCTCTCTTTAACTATTGGGCTATCCTCCATCTGACAAACTCTTCTTACTGAGGCTTTTAATGGTTTTCTTCTCTTATGACCAAACCACCTTAGGTGAGATTCTACCATCTTTTCCTCATTACGTGCTACTTCTACATTTTCTCTAATGCATTCATTCTTGGGGTTTTTGACCAAACTAGTGTTATTTTAGAAACTATTTACCAAAATGGGGTTGTTTTGTAACAATTTACCAAAATAGGGTTGTTTTTGTCAGCGTGGATTTTTTTATTATTTTTTTGCTGACGTGGAAAGCGCCAGCTGGACTGGCCCCTTTAAAGGCGCCACTTGGACTGGCGCCTTCCATAAAAATGTCACATGTCGTACACTCATTGGTCACTCGTCTGCTGGTCACTTGTCTGCTGAGACTCGTCTGCAATTTCACTTGTCTGTTGTGTCTCGTCTACTGTTTCACTTGTCTGCTTAGACGAGTGAAACATCAGACAAGTGACCAGTGGACGAGTAAAATAGCAGACGAGTGACCATCAGATGACTAGCAGACGAGTCACAGCAGACAAGTGAAATTGCAGACGAGTCCGGACCAGTGACCAGCAGACGAGTGAAACATCAGACAAGTGACCAGCAGACGAGTGAAACATCAGACGAGTGACCAGCAGACGAGTGAAAGATCAGACGAGTGACCAGCAGACGAGTGAAATTACAAACGAGTCTCAGCGGACCAGTGACCAGCAGACGGGTCACAACAGACGAATGAAACATCAGACGGGTCACTGCCAGACAAGTGTCTCCAGCAGACGAGTCTCAGCAAGGAATGCTGCAGCTTTTGTGTTTTTGTTTTTTAAAAAATTTCAGTAGAACCAATGAGTGTGTGACATGTGGCATTTTTATGGAAGGCGCCGGTCCAAGTGGCACCTTTAAAGACGCCAATCCAACTGACGCCTTCCATGTTAGCAAAAATAATAATAAAAAATTTCATGTTGTCTAAAACAACCCTATTTTGATAAATTGTTACAAAACAATCTCATTTTGATAAATAGTTTCTAAAATAACACTAGTTTGGTCAAAAAGCCTCATTCTTGATCTTGTCCTTTCTTGTATGTCCGCTCATCCACCGCAACATTCTCATCCTTGCAACACTTAGCTTATGCTCTTGTCGGCTCTTTAGCGCCCAACATTCAATACCATAAAGCATTGGAGGTCTTATGGCTTTGCGGTAAAATTTGCATTTAAGCTTGAGGCACCTTTTGATCACGAATAACACCTGAAGCATTTCTCGATTTCATCCACCTAGCTTGAATCATATGCTTTACATATTTCTCTATTTCTTCGTAACTTTGTACGATAGATCTGAGATACCTAAAGCACATCTTGAGGTTTGTCATGATCTCCAATCTTTACCTCCATGCTAGTGCTAGCGTGCATCTTGCTAAACTCACATTCCATATATTTTGTTTTACTTCTACTTAATTGGAAATCATGTGCTTCTGAAACCTTTCTCCATAAATAAAGGTAATTTATATATATATAATTAATAATAGTATTAGAATTCAGATGAAAAATTGTAAATCATATACATTGTAAAAGGAAAGGATCATTCCAAATAAGGAACTCTTAAAATTATTCACCATGAACCAAAAATAACTACTTGAAGTGGTTATTATGCATAATATATTGGGGTAAACTGGTTTAAATAACCTTTACGAGTTGTTATTATTCCTTCATGGTAAATATTTTTATCAAGAGTTCCTTTTTTGGAGTTCTCCAAAAAAAGAAAAAGAAATTCAAACATGTTAAATGTCTAAGGTTTTTTATTGTGTTTTGTGCATATTGTTGAGTTTATCTGCATATGTTGGATGTTTGTAGCTTGCAAGTTGTAACTCAGTTTTAAAACAAAAAAGTATTTACATTGCAATATTGGCCCCTTCTGAAAGGGAAAAGATATAAGGGATTCCTTTGAGCATGTGATGTTAGATTTGTTTGGCCAGAAAAGGGCACCACCAATAAGGACTCATGATATGGTTTGGTTCCCATCGAAATTTTTTCTCTAGTGAACTATTATATAAACCAACCAATCCTACCTAATATAATAAATCCATAAAGGTTAAAGTAATAATTTGGTCCCTAGAGGTGTCACCTATTCTTCATTTAGTTCCTATACGTAAAAAATTATTAAAAAGGTCCTCATATGTGCAATCGTTATCCATTTGGTCCCTCCTGTTACCCTGTCGTCTCTAATGACCCGTTAATTACTACGTATAGGGACTAAATGAAAAATTTGTGTTACGTATAGAGACCCAATAATTTAGGTTAAAGTAATAATCTGGTCCCTACATATAACACGAATTCTTCATTTAGTATGTAGAAGTTAACGGATTATTAGAAACGGTAAGGTAACGGGAGGGACCAAATGGGTAAAAATTGCACGTATGAGTACGTTTTTAATAATTTTTTACATGTAGGGACTAAATGAAGAATCGGTGTCACCTATATGGACCAAATTATTACTTTAACTATCCATAAACATTAATCTTGCTAGCTATTATTTACTTTTCTTTTTCTTTTGTATGTGTGCGTGTTTGTAGGTGTGTTTTTCTATGTGGTTAATCATGAATTCCTTTAATAACTAAGTAGTCACAAATATAGTTGTGCATTTTGCTTATGCATTAGGATAGCTGTTAGGTGAATTTGGATACAAAACCCAATTGTTGAAGATGTTTGGTCTAAATATGGGGGTGGGGGTCCCTAAGAATCCTTTTTATTATTATTGTCATCATCATTCTGTACAAGGATCATTAGGAAACAATCCATGAAACATTGCTATAGCCATGGTCCACAGGATGTTATGTATTCTTACCCAAGTTTTTGGGCCTGAACTTTCTAGTTTTATGTTCAATTGATGTTTCTTATTACATACAAAGTGATATCAGCCTTGTTAATGTACATTGATTAATTTTCTATGATCAATATTGTTATTAATATGATCAGACCAGAAAATTTTAATGGAAAAGCATACAGAAGACCAGATAGACACTTCCCTTGCTTCTTCAACTCAAGAGCAATTACCAAATCAAAAGGGTGGTGATGTTGAGAAAGCTTTGGCTGATGATTGCTCGAGTGCAAACCAAACAGATAAAATCAGCCCAGATAATTCCGGTTCAAATGGCGCTGATGTCCCGAAAGGGAGGCCGATGTCTCCTGGGACTTTAGCCTTGATGTGTGATGAGCAAGATACAATGTTTATGACAGCTGCTTCCCCTATTGGGTCAATGACCCATGCCTGCAGCACATCTTCGCAATTTCCTTATGGTCAAGGAATGACAGAAGTCTATGCTGAGCAAGAAAGGATTGTATTAACAAAGTTTAGAGATTTTCTCAATAGGGTTATCACTATGGGAGAAATAAACGGCAAGTTAATGTTTTCCTTTCCTTTAGTTGTAATTTTACTTTTGGAAAGATTCATAATAGCATCGTTGGGGCTTTGGCAAAAAGACTGTCAACTTTCCTTTTGGCAATTAACCCCTGTTGCTTTGAAAAACATCTAACATGCTTCTACTTGTTATTTCTATTAGTTGATTTGTCTGTCCCCCCCCCCCCCCCCCCCCAATGAATTTTTCAACTGCCAATCTATTCATATACCATCGATTTCTTAGCAAGAGTTTGTGCTTAGATAGTAAACCCAAAAACTATTCATACACACAAACACAGTAGCTATTAAGACTTCGTGGAAATTCAGGGCGTTAATTGCCAAAGTTAATTAGTTTAAAGTTGAAGGGGTGGTGGTTCTGACTTTTTTAACCTGTTAATTAGAAGTAAACTGTTAAAGTGGATGGATGGGCTTTATGGAGCATGACCTAAAGATGGTGTCATACCCGATAGAAAATGAATGATTTTCTGAATTAAGAAAGTGTACTTCTGTACAGATAGCCAGCAGTCAGTAAATTATTAATGCCTTGTCTGGCATGCTTCATGGCTATATCATTTGAAATGGCTCTGTAAATTCTAATTGCCGTAGTCTGAAAAAGTATTACAATTGCTATGCTGGGAACTTGTCTCTGGTAGAAAATGTATTGTTGTATGGCTGTCTCATGTATTTTGTGCTTTACCTACTTTATTTTTAAAAGTGGCTAATTTATATTCCCAATTTCAGAAACAAAGTGTTCTTCGTTTGCTAGAAGTGAATTAGAGAGTCAAAAGGACCCAATCAACAATAGCATTGGAAATGCCAATACTGAGATAGTCGATCAGCGGAGAGCCACTTGCAATGGTGTTTATGAAGCTGTTGTTCCACATGTGTCCACAACATCAGCATCTATGATCCCTGGTAATATTGAGACTGAAATTTTTGGGGTTTAATTGCCGAAATTAATAAGCTAAAAGTTGAAGGGGTGGTAGTTCTGATCTTTTTTATCCTGTTAGTTAGAAGTAAACTGTTAAAATGGATGGATGAACTGTATGGAGCATGACCTGCTGCCTCATACTGATAGAAAATGAATTATTCTCTGAATTAAGAAATTGTACTTCAGTACAGATAGCCAGCAGTTATTAAAGTATTAATGCATTGTGTCGCATGCTTTTACATGGCTATATCATTTGAAATGGTTCTGGAATTTCTGATTGCCTCAGTCTGAAGAAGTATTAAAATGTATCATGTATGCTGTGTTCCTGGGAATTTGTCTCTGGTAGAAAATGTATTATTGTATGACTATGAAGATAGACCTGTAACTAACGTTTATACTAGGAGGAACAGGAACAATAACACAAATACTAAGGAATGACGGTGTATGAAAGGAAGAATAGGGAAGGTAGAAGAGTTTGTTCAATTGAAGGGTTTTAGATAAAGAAAGAGAGAACAGAAACTAAAATAATATGAAACTAATGTTGATTTGATGTACTGATAATCTGACATATAAGACACACTCAATAGTTCTATTTATACTAATACTAGACTCCTAATTCTAATTAAATAAGGAAACAAATAACTTACTAAAAATAAGATAATTCCTAAGGATAAGATGAGACGAGATATTTCAAATATTCTAACACTCCACCTGAAGCTAAACCTTAATAAGCTTTAAGCTTGTTATTCGAAAACAATGCATTTCCCCTCAAATATAAATATAAATAAATAAATAAATAAAAACATAAAAATTGAGCTCCACGAAAACAATGGTTGGGACCGGAAAGACAGTACTTGACTAGATCGAACCCTAGGGCCGACAAGTGCTTTTGGGACAGAGACGGGGCCAGTGCATCTGGGACAAAGAGCCAAGACCAGTGCATATGGGGTGCAGAGCTAAGGCCAGTGCATCTAGGACAAAGAGCTAGATTTTGGGGTGGAGTTGTAAACTTTTTTTTTGAAACTCGGGCACCGGAATAGTGATGAGACAAGTCATGGAGCATGGTACCGCTCTGATATCATATTGAATTGAAGGATTTTAGATAAGGAAAGAGAGAGAGAGAACGGAAACTCAATATAATATGAAAATAATATGAAACTAATGTTAATTTGATATGGTGATAATCTGATTCATAAAACACACTCAATAGTCCTATTTATACTAATACTAGACTCCTAATTTTAATTAAATAAGGAAACAAATAACTTACTAAAAATAAGATAAAATCTCTAAGGATAAGAAAAGATAATATGAGATATTTCAAATATTCTAACACTCCCCTCAAGCTAAAGCTTACTAAGTTTTAAGCTTGTTACATGAAAATAATGCATTTTCCCTCAAATAAAAATAAATAAAAACATAAAAACTGAGCTTCATGAAAACAATGGCTGGGATCGGAAAATGGTTGCTGGAAAGACGGTTCTTGACCAGATCAAATAATTGTTAGGAATATCCAAGTGAGTAGGATGTGGATAAAGAAGAGAGTCCCACGTTGAAAACAAATTGACAAGTTGAAGGCTATAGAAGTGGAGAAGACTCAGAGTTATTGCCTTAAGGTTTTGGGTACAATGTGGTGTCAAGCCCACTTATGTGGCTCTTCACTTAGCCCATGGAAGATCTCTTGGTGTTGACGCTCCCCCAATTCCTAATAAGTGGTATCAGAGCCGATGGTTCGGCAAATACTCGAAATGCTTCCGCTTAGGGGGAGTGATCCTATGTGAATGACTCACACTTAAGGGGAAAATTGTTGGGAATATTCAAGTGTGAGTAGGATGTGGATAAAGAAGGAAGTTTGATACGGATTGGGCCTAACTCCACTTCAAAACCATGGTCATAAGGGGAGGGGTCCAATCCTATATAAGCCCCACACCTAGGTTCATGACTCCCGATGTGGGACTCCAAGTTGGGTTCATTACTCCCTTCTTGCAATTGGAATCCTGTAACAGATCCGGCCCCTGAAGAATCGGCCTCCACGACAGCCTACTCTTGGCTAGCCTACTCAGGTTCATTCTTCCCTTTTTTTTTTGGGTTCATTCTTCCTTGGTTGCTCCTTTCCTAAGGTCGCCTCCTCCGCATTACCGGCGCCCCAAAGATCGAAATTGCTCTGATACCAATTGATATGGATTGGGCCTAACTCCACCACAAAACCATGGTCATAAGGGGAGGGTTGTCCAATCCTATGTAAGCCCCACACCTAGGTTCATGACTCCCGATGTGGGACTCCAAGTTGGGTTCATTACTCTCTTCTTGCAAGTGGAATCTTGTAACAAAGTTCAGCGTTGAAAAGAAATTGAATTTATAGGGGATAAATGTACCTCATTATCTCGTTGATTCAGAGCAAAGCATGGAATCACTTACCGTTGATGGTCAGGTTTGCATGAATCCTTGTTCCGCTATTTGTGGGTGAGGGGTGCGTAAAGCTGAGCTGTCTCGGGTTGGGCCCTTGTGATGCAGGGTCGGTAATCCGGCCTATAACAATTACAGTGTTATATTTCTGTTTTCCTTTGCATCCCAAGAAATTGCAGTCTGTTTTTGCTGTAAGGAGCTGTGCTCCCGTTGTTTTCCTTATTGATATTACCAGTCTATATTCAGTTCCTATCAGTCTCTGTCTCATGTTTTTTGTGCCTACTTTATTGTTAAAAATGTCTAATTTCTATTGTCAATTTCAGAAACAATGTGTTCTTCATTTGCCAGAAGTAAATTACAGAGTCAAAAGGACCCTATCAACAATAGCACTGGAAATGCCGGTACTGAGATAATGGATGGGCGGAGACCCACTTGCAATGGTGTTAACCAAGCTGTTGTTCCACCCGTGGCCACAACTTCACCACCTATGATCTTTAAGCGGCTTAAGCTGAACTTCAAAACTAAGAAGGATGTGCAGATACCATTGAAAGGAAAAAAATGAGAATATTAAGCTAGGCTAGAACTTCTATGTAATATAGAAACATTGTGGTTCCTTTTCTGCCTTCTCTAATGAAGGGGCTGTCAAGCATACAGGCTCCACCATTAGGTCCATCTAGGATCATTTTTTTCTTGTATCGATTTTCTGGTTCTCCTTTGGTAATCATACATACCTAAATTAATTTTTCAGCTTCAACTTTTCTTGATTGCGAAGGTTGTAAATTGTCGAGTTGTAATTTCATAATCATGTAGATTTTGCGTTCAACAACTTCATAGCTTGTAATCTAGAACATTTACTTTTTTATTCAAGGACTTTTCCTTTTTACCTTATTTGCTTTGTTAATTACTATATTCATATGAAATGCAATTTTACAGCTTGGCTTCATTTTTTTCCAACTAAACTGGTCTACTTTTATCTAATTTATTTATATATGCTCATTAATTACATTCTTCGAGGTACATATATATGCGAAGTGTAAAGATACCAAATATGCGCTTGTAAACGATACAGGATATGTTCCATAGCTTCTATTGCCAGTAGTCTCTGAAGCTTTGAACCTTAGGCATTGTAATAATTCAACATGTTGTCCATTACTCCGAAGAGAACAAATGGCTATTTTGTTCTTGTTGATAGAATTAAACAAGTAAATATTTGATTAGTGCTAATTTATAATTTTTTTTTATCATTTTGCTTTGGGATCACTTGTGTTTCAGTTTACAATACTTCAATTCATTCACAAGTATTAGTCAAAACTCCAAAACTCCATAGGTATTTAAACACAACGTAAATAGTAATACACAGAGAAAAGTCTAAAAACACGTTTTTATTTTATTTGCAGCTAAACTAGAGTTTAGTCACTTTTTCACTAGTTTTGAATTTAGAAGACACTGCATTGCATATCGAGCTAAGTTAAATGGATATTTTTGAACTTTGCACTACCATTATTCCCTTGTGTCATTCATTTTCACCCTTCTAATCATGCAATGGAAGGAAATGCTTATTTTGGCCAAAGCACCAACAATGGAGGGAAAATATTGTAAATCCGATAACACACTAGCTTCATTAAATTGCTCTTCTGGTCCTTACAATTTCGCCAAATCCCCATAGCTTAAAAGTTTTAATTAGATTCGATCCAACTAATACAAATTTTAGAGATTTTACTATTTTTAATTAGTGATGACTGAATTAAAAAATTATTTAAACATTGCAACCTATTTGGAAAAAAAAAATAAAAATATAAGGACTTAATCAAAAAAATTTAAACTATTAGGACTTACTAAAAAATTGAGAACTATAGGAACTAAAATTAATTTACCCCACCAGCTTCTAACAACACGCAGATCAAACTTGAAAGGAATTGATTTATACTTTTATAAGAGAATTCATAGGGGGATTTTAACCAATGCCTATAACTATTTTGAAGTAACCGTGCATGTCAAAAGAGCAGCATGAAAATATAATTCTGGGAGACCAAACTTTATTTATCATTAAACTTAGGAGAGGCAAATATTATGAGCTATATTTCCTATCCTACAACATCCAACATGCTGAAGACACAGGAAAATCTTCTCATAGGCGCGCCTTTGACCTTGGAGTAGAGGAAGCAGGTGCACTCTGTAAGGTATACAAAACACAACGTCAAGCATTTGCTCTTGATAATCAATGTAATGTTCTTGTTAATCAGTGTAATGAGTGTGTGTGAGAGAGAGAGAGATAAAGAGAGAGAGAGATCAAAAAGTAAACCATTAAGACTGAAAAGGACTATGAAACAGGTTTGAATAATTCAAGGACTAAATGATACACATAAATTAAATAAGGGACTAAATTTCAAGTGAAATACATTTTTTGACAAAGACTAACTACCATTTACTCAAATCATATATATAGCAATACTAAGACATATACATATCTCTCCAAATTGAAGCATAAGTTTAGATTAGTTACAAGAATGACCCAAAAATGTGATTTTTATTGATTCTACACACATCATACTTAGATTTCGAACAATAATTTATAAGTTTTATTTGTTTAGGTATCCAAGGATCCTGTTCATCTGTAAGTCGGAGTCCCATATTTTCCCGACCAATGAGATTCAATAACTGATGGTGGTACTGGTAGGTTTGCATCAAAATATGCATAAATCCTGTTTTGTCTGCCCAACTAAAAACTTGATTTGTGATAGCTTTAGTAGGAAATGTACTAAAACAAAGAGATGATTGAGAAAACTAGATTCCATGGAATTTGAATAGATAATAAAGCACGTGAGTCTTACCAAAGGAATGCCTTTAATCGCTCTTTCTTCCAAATACCTTGATGGCTTATAAAAGTTACCATATAACTCTGCCCATTTTTTTAGGCTGGTATATACATGTTTAGCCCCAACCAAATCTGCCCAAAATACAATGCCACCCCTGCCACAAAAGTGATTTCTATAAGTTAAAAAACAAAGTACACTGATATAGCATGTAAACTGCTAAGAACACGTGATGTACGAAACAAGTACAAGTGGCATACCGAATCAATTCTACTTTTTCAAATAAGAAGATTATACATTTCAAAAAATCATGATTGAAGACAAACAGCTACATTTTGAAACCTGAACATAATATCACTCACAATTAGGCAGTAGCACCTTTTGGCTTTCCAGCTCACCATATCCCCCTTCTCGTTTTTCATTTTTGTTGTTGTTTCTTATCAGTTACTGATTTCTATTTCCCTTATTGCACATTTAGTACATTATATTTAAATATCACACGCGGTTACGCCTCATTGGTCCCCTTTCTTACTTCTATCAATTTAAATGCAGAAAAAAAAGAAAAAGGGAAAGCCCACCGATAATTTGGGAAGCTCATTCCAAGAACAGATGCGATGTCAAGGTCTGAACCTCGAATAACAATTCCTTCTTCTAAAACACGGCATGCCTCATTTACTACAGGAAAGAGTATCATCTCTACGATCTCTTGGTCAGTAACAGATATAGGCTGCAAAAGCAACAAACACTGTTAGTTTAACTTCACCCACTGACAAAGGCAAATATCTAAAATCTGCCTAAAGAAAGCTTAGACTTAAATCATCACTTGAAAGACAATAATGCTAACTTCAATTCAATTTAATATAGATGGAATCTTTATATGACAGTAAAAAAAAAAAAAGCACCTTTCCATTGGGCATAATATTGCAAAGTCGTCTAGACTCCTCAATGATTGGTAGGACTGAAAGATCAGGTTTTGGCTTGCTGCCCTTTTCATAAATGTAGTACCCTTTTCCATTGTTTTTGCCTGATGGGACAGAGAAAGCCAAGAACATAAAACATTAGTTACATCCAGGCATAATGTCACCCGTGCATTATTGAAAAGGGTACAAAACCAGTATTACCATTTCGCCCACTTTTGATCAAAAGATCAATCAGTGGAGATTTAAATGTACGATCAGGAAATGCGCCAGCAAATTCTTTTGCAACTGCTACAGCAACTCCATAGCCGGCCAAGTCTTGAAGCCTGCAAGTCACAGAAAGGTTGACTTCAAACTACAGAACCACAGTGCGAGACATATGCTTGGTGCCTCACATACTCATGAAACCATGAGGTTTTTCCTTATACCAGCCCTTTATTTTAGCATATAGTAGATGATTTTGGAATTGAGTTTTTCAAAATGCACACCAAGTTCAACCAACGTTTCTATAGCATGAGAATGAACTAGAAACTTCAAGATAGTGGCATAGCATTGTTGACATGCACGATATCTTGAGTCTTCTCGTGTAGTGATTTCGAGGGTGTCGGGGTGAGGGTTAATACTGATGAACAAATCAATGAAAATTGAAGATATTCTAATTAGCATATATCAAGGAAATACAGAAACCCCAAGAGAAGAATATTACTGGAAAGGACCCATGGGAAAGCCAAAATTGCTTATCAATCTGTCGATTCTGAAAACATCCACGCCCAAGTTGACCAAGAATAAGGCACCTTGTGTATATGGGAAAAAGGTTCTGTTCACTGCAAAGCCAGTGCAGTTACCCACCACTACAGGAGTCTTTTCTATGATTTTACCAACTGTCACCAGATCAAGAATTACTTGTGCAGAAGTTTTCTCTGTCCGCACAATCTCCAAAAGAGGCATAATGTGAGCAGGGCTGCACATCAAGAATTGAAGTCAGAAAGCATCCATATAACATGTTCTCAAACATATATTTGCAACAAGCGCTCACAGGAGACAAATGTAATTTCAATATCTAAGCCTTGTGACAACTAGAATTCAGAAACCGTTATATCATAGGTTAAGTGTGCAGAGTTGCATTCATTTAGGGCAACATGATATGACAATTGCAAACATACCTCTGAGATAACAAATGATGCTAAGTAAACTAACTTACTTTACTGGCATTTTGTCTTAATTGCTTTGCCATATTATATATGGTTCATGAGGGTACAAAATTTGAGCTGAAAATTTATGCAGTATCTAGAACATCTTCTTTTTAAGAGCAGTCTCTGATATGATGATCTCAAGTTTCTTTCATAGAGAGGACCAGTCTTCTAAATCACTTAAATGATATAATCCTCTCATGCAAACCTTGGGTAATTCTGTTGCTTGGTGAAGCAAGTATATCATGAAAGTTTTTAGAACACCAAGCTCTTACTTTACCCAGTCCAATAAAACAAACCTTTTCAACAAAAACATCATTCATAAAAAACTCCTATGCTCAGACACCTTCTATTGTTCTAAATGTTCAACATATCAGGGCAAGACAACTTTCACATTCTATTCCTTCCCCTCAAGTAAAATTGATGCTAAAGTGGTGAAAAACATGTGTAGTTAACTTCACTATCAAAGCAAAACAAATAACTTAAAAAGACAAACAAATTCTAAATTCCATTTAAGTTATATTTTTCCCTTTAAAAATAAAAACCATGAGAGATGAGTTCAATAACCTGAAAAAATGAGCACCCACAATGCGATCTTGAGATCTAGTCTTTTCACCAATGACATTAAGGTCAATAGTTGATGTGTTTGAGGCCAAAATGCAGTGAGGAGGACAGATCTTCTCAAGATCATTAAAAATAGCTTGCTTAAGACTAACATTTTCAATTACAGCCTGCAGAGAGAGAAAAATAATGCTAGTTAACTACCAACAGTATCAGCAAAGTCACGTGAAACCCCCCGTTTGTAAAATATTCTGTAGCTTGAGACTGAGAAAATGTACTTGAGATAAATGTGGATAACAAAAATACTACCAAATTCTTTAAAGGATCCAAGTTCCAACATTCTAAACCAAGTCAACTAATTTCCTAGTACTACAAAAAGGATTTCAGGCAACCAACCTCAATGACCATGTCCACATCTTTAAATTCAGTGTAATCCAGAACACCTTTAAGCAGTGAGAGTGCTCCATCTGCCTTATGTTTTGTCAACTTTCCTTTCGTAACTAAGCCATGAACATTTGCTGTCATAGAAAACGAATCAAAAATATATTTAAAAAATTGTTATAAAATAAACTTCCATGTATCAAGGACGAGAGCTGTTTACTCTATACTTTCCTCCCTTAGGTATTTATGAGGATGTCTAAATGTTTCCAGCATATTACATAAAGGCCTTCTTCCATCTCATTTTAAGAAAAAGTCTACGATGGAGCAATTTAAGCTTGATAAGGAAGGATCATCATACCTCGGAGAACTATATTGCCAAAGTTATAATAACAAGTTGATACAAACCTTGGGAGAACCACAACAAAAGTTAGACGCTGTGGTTGGAGAGCCCAAGGCCATATAAACCCCATACAGAATAACTGACAAACTGTAGGTGCTGTTAGTTACAGTTAGTACGGTTAGGGGTAACAGGACTTTAGGAAAGGAGTTTGGGTATCTTTTGCATTAGGTGAGGGAGAGGAGAGAACCAGGTCTCTCCAATGCCTGGGAATCTGAGTGAGAGAATTCCATTGTATCAACTTGATCACTGGTTCTGTACCCCATTGGTACTGCTCAGAGTGAGTTCTGTAATAAAATTCATTTGTTCTTCCTACTTCTGGTCCAGTTCTATTGCAAGACTTTCATATATGGTGAAGAATAATTTTTATAGATTAGAGCATTAACATGAATTCAAATAGAAATTAGTAATACAAGCCATTGCCAATATCCTGAACATGTACTGCTGATGACGTGCATATTAAAGCAGCCGTTTGACAGCAGATGCATATTAAAGAAGTTCTCTGCAAACATTCTGCTGAAAGAATAAGCCTGATCTAAAGTGAGTTTGTCCCTAAATTGAACAAATAAGGGTGTATCAAAACCATTACATTTCAATAGGTTAAGATCACAATGCACTTTAGATCAAATCAAAGGTCAATACATCCTTACTAGTTCAGTTTAAAGAAACTTTTTCCCAGGTTGAACATACTATTTTTATATAAATCCCAGACTATGGAAGACACTACTCATAGCAACTTGACAACAACTTATCACTAACATCGACCAATTAGCAATTTATCTTCTGTCTACAATTATTCCTACTTCACTCACATGGCTGGAATAATCACCTTCTATGGTTTTTATTCCCTTAAGAAGATATTCAGAATTGACTTCCTTGAGAATAACATGAATGTTGCTTAGTATAAGAGCTGTAGCAATGCCAGAACCCATTAAACCTCCCCCAATAACAGCAGCTTTTTTCACATTTCTTGGTTTAAGCCCAATATCAGTTACACCAGGCACCTGCCAGAAGACAGTAATCAGGGAATACATTCAGAAAAACAAGAGTAAATTCTCAGCTGTTATTTTCTCAAGTTCAACAATGAGATGAGAAATCCATGTGAAATGTGGGTCTATCAGCTATTTATATGGAATATGTTGTCAAATAATATTTTTTTTATAATATTTAAAAGGAAGAAATCCTCCACAGCATAAAATTATGGAGCAGAATCAACTAAATTATATTTAACTTTCTGAAAAACCTTCAAAGTAGAAAATAAATTAGATTAGAAATGCAGGACCATAAAAAGGCAAACTCACTCTATGATGAACTATGAGCCAATAGATATATAAGTTTATAAATCGCAAAACACCATGTACTATATCACATTAGTCATTGCAACTCTATTTGTTACAGAAGTTAACTCCTCAGTTGGAAAGAACAAAAATGAAGATGAAAAAATATTATCCATATCTAGCACAAGAACTTCCACTTCCCCACATCCACATTTGTTACAGCCCTCAGCTCCCATGCCATCTATTGTTCACAAACAAAAAAATTAACAAAGTCCTAAACATACTTTTATAGAACTGCATAGTATAAAAAGTATTTCCGAACACAAAGCACATATGTATCATAGAAAACAATAAAAGATGAAAGCAAAGGCCAAAGTTTACATGTATTAGTCATCTAATCACTACTTGAGAAGAAAAATATTGATTTAGATCCCAGTGTCCAGAGGAGCAAGGTCATCTAGCCTTGTACCTTTGATATTGTACGTTGAGCAAAGAAGACATTGATTAAACCTTTTGAGGTGTCAGATACAACTAATTTCTTGAATACTTCAGCCTCCTGCAATAATTTTTAGTAATTAGCTTATATGTGAACTTAATCGACTGACTGGAAGTTACACAAAACATGTAGTAAGATACTTGTGAACGCAAACCATGCTAGACCAGGAAAAAAACGAGGATTAAGCATCTATCTCAAACTCAAGCAATATGCCAAAGAACAGAGTGAATAAAATGTAAGGAAGAAAGCATGTAATTCCTTCCAAACAAGGACAATCATAGAACTAAGTCAACTAACAATACCCTTAGAACTCCACTGTAGCCTCCATGAACTACTCCATGTTCAATCACGTCTATACAAGCCTGGTGTTGAGGCAAATGTGGAGCAGTCTTCTTGACATGTTGTGTTGCTGTTTTCAACACCTCCCGTGCTTCAAACAGGGAACCGAGTTTGTCTGTCCTATGAAGTGAACGAATCCAAGGTTTGCGCCTCTCTCCAATGTCAAGAGCCCACAACCGAGATACCTTTAGTAACTCCTCAGGAGACACAATAGCATCGATAAGTCCTAGTTTCTTCCCTTCTTCTGACGAGATTGGTTTAGACGTCTGCAAGAAATGCAATATGAAATTTAACTTGTGCTCTTATTTCACCGCAAAGTCTTTTTAAAAAAGAGAGAAAAAACATGAAAAATTCAGTCATGCAAACTTCAGAAAAAATTATTTATAAGAGCTGATTCCTTTCTAATTTCCTTCTAAAGTCTATACTTACCAAGTTCAGGGAGCAGTACAATTATTTCTGAAACTTTACAAACAAAGTAAGCTCTCCAGTTTTCTTACTAACTTCCATTTATTCTTTTTCTTTTAACATTACACAACTTATTACTAAATCAAAATGTGGGTCATCTACTGCAGTCCAAATGCAGTGGAAGCTAAAACAGTTGAAAATGAACGGTCAACTTCTTACCAGCATCATTTCAACAGCTTTCGAAAGCCCAAGAAGCCTTGGAAGACGCTGTGTGCCTTAAAAATTAACAATAACATTTCAGTAAGTGCTACTAAATAATGAAAGGTTCCTTATTCCTAATCTAGTTTACTGATACATGTGCATGCAAATGCTGATTACCTCCAAATCCAGGAATGATTCCAAGTGACAACTCTGGCAGGCCCAGTTGAGTTCTTGGAGCAGCAACACGTGCATGGCATCCCTAAAAAATGACAAGGCGTTACATCCCATGCAATAATGAAGACATTTGACTAACGATTCTTACTTAAAGGGACAGTGTGCCTTCTCAATGACACACACTAACCATGGCCAACTCTAAGCCACCTCCAAGAGCAAGCCCCTGGACTGCTGCAACAACAGGCTTCTTCGAATCTGTAATTATCAAGAATGTTAATCAACAATATTGTAACAGTCATACTAACAGAAACATCAAGGCAAGTTCTTCTCTCAGGTAGGCTTAAAGAATAGTTACAACCTTCAATTAAGTTGACTACTAGTTCCACAGAGACGTCAGGGACAAGTGTGATATCCCCTGTCAAGAAAAACAGCAAATATTGTACCTTAAATACCATAATTTAACTAAAAATTGAATCAAACTCATTTATACTACACAAATATGTAATCATATCTCACCAGTTTGGTGAACCTTCTGCATGACACTGATGTCAAACCCACCAGAAAATCTCCCACCTTTGCCTGAATTGAAGGGAGAAAAAGTTAGAGCAATTGCAAAATTTCTTACTTTGAAAATCAAAATGGTCACCCCAATTTATGAACAAAGCCATTATCATTAAAATAAACAAATACATAAACAATAACGCATATGTGCAATCCAAAGAAGCTAACTTTACCCGTCAAAACTACAGCTTTCACATCATTCCTTCTCGCTGCCTCTTCAAATCTCTCTTTCAACCCCATAATAACTGATCAACCATAAAAAAAAAAAAATAATTAAATAAAATAAAAACATCACATAAATTGCATTTTAAATAAATAAAATAAAAAACACAAATGAAAAGTACAATTCACACAGAATGAAGAGATGGAGCTCACTTGGAATAGCCAAGGCATTGACAGGAGGGTTGCACATAGTGATGACAGCAACCCCATCATTTCCAACTTCAAAATCAACCTTAACAGAACCCATCTCACAGAGAAACAGATTACCAAGTTGCTTCCTTTTTGAAGCAAGTTAGATCTTTTGGCATCAAACAGACACAAAACGTGGTGGGTTTGAGAGGATAAGACCAAAAACCCTGTATATATATATATATATATATATATATATTGGGTACATGTCATTATAGCAATGAATGCAGTGGCCTTATGTGGGGCCCTTCATATGTGCTTCCTGCGGTGCTCCTAACGAGAATTGACTAAACTTTATGGACCTCTATCCGGGTATTCAGTATTTTCTTTTTTTGAGAAATTATATTATATCTTAGGTTAAACTAATCATTTGGTCTCTATATATGATACTGATTTTGAATTTGATCCCTATAAGTAAAAAAATTTGAAATTGGTCCCTATATGTACATTTATTTTTAATTTGGTCCCCGCCGTTTATTGGTGTTGTAACACCGTCAAGTGATAGGGACCAAATTCAAAATGATTGTCACATGTAGGGATCAAATTGAAAATGATTGTTAGATACAGGGATCGAATTCAAAATAAAAATTTGAATTTGGTCCCTACATGTGACAGTCATTTTCAATTTGTTCCCTATATTTAAACTTCAACAAACGGCGTTATGACATCAATAAAACGGCGAGGATCAAATTAAAAATAAATGTACATGTAGGGACCGATTTCAAAAAAATTCACGTATAGGGACCAAATTCAAAATTGACGTCACGTATAGGGACCAAATCATTAGTTTAACCTATATCTTAATATCATAATTTGGAGGAGTTAAATGTAATAATAATGTTTATGTTTATCTTACAAGAGGTTGATATAATTTTTAAAATAAAAAATAGGGTTAACCAAGTTTTTGGTTCCTATAAATATAATGATATTTGTTTTTAGTTCTATCTTTTTTTTCCTTTTACAATATGTATCTCTATCTTTTTCGGTGTTGAATTTAGTCTCTACCGCCAAGTTGTACTGTTATGTACTGATTTGGCAAGCGGAGTTCTGATTTCGGCATGTCACATGACATAAAAATTAATATTTTAGGTGCCTTCTCCGATATCCCAAAATTAATAGGATAAAAATTATCTTGCATAATCAAAATGAGACATCTCAATTAAATGAGTCATATTAATGGGTCAAGTCAAATGGTTTTCACCATCTGATTGGATCACATAGACAAAGTAAAATTACCCTTGAGATACCATAGAATTCACCAATATTTTATTGCCACGTGACATCTTCATTAAAAAAATATTTTAAAAAAATTTGTAAAATAATTTTTAAAAAAAAAAACAAAAAATGAAATTATGTAACCTAGATGGAAGAACCATTTTTGTTCCTTACAAAAAGATAGTCATTCTTGGTTACACCTACGGTTGCCACTTGCCAATGGGCCCGGACATTAAAAAATGTTTTTATTTAAAAAAAAATATTTTACAAATGCTAAAATGTCATGTAGCATTAAAATATTTTAATGCTATATGACATGTTAGAATCAGAACTCTGTTTGCCAAGTTAATACATAACAATAAAACTTGACTGTAAGGATTAAATACAAAATTGATTTAAATGTAACTAAATCAAAACTTGTAAGTTAGAGCCTCTTCCACATGTCACTTTTACGAGTTTATAATAGATGAGAAAGTAGTCCCGTTTGATAAGCGCCTCTATTACGAGCTTATAGCATTTTTTCAAAAGTAGCGTTTGAATTTATGCTTATAGCGTTTTAGTTTTCTTTTCACCTTTATCCTTATTATCTATATTTAATTCTACATTTATCATTTTCTCTATCTTTTATGTAAAATCATTAATGAATATGTCCTTTTATGTCATTTTATATTTTTCAGCTAGTTCAATCGCTAGTTTTATCAAACACTTCCATAAAAAATAAGCTAGTTCATCCGCTATCAGTTACCTCATCCGCTATCCTATATTAGCTAATTTATCCGCTAACAATTAATTTTATAAAAGAGGCTCTTAGTTTAATTTTTCTATATTAAATGGAAGTGCATTTCTCTAAATAGAATTCATCTTATCTCACATCTTATCAGAACGTCTTAAGAGTAAGAATTCAATCTCTAGTTCCAAAAAAAATTGTTAGTGCGAAAGTTGACTCCACCAACCAGCGAAGTCTTAGTTCCTCCAACGAATAGGATACAATTGATCCTCCAAGAATCTGAGTATTAATTTATTAAAAGTAAAGGATTAAATGGTATTGCTAATAGGTGTCTTATTTGTCAATAAAATAAATCCTTGCTCCCACTTTATCTATATATAAGCAAAAAAGTATCTATATTTTTTGGACTCAAATATAAGCAAAAGTCAACTAAATCAACCATATTTAATGCTAGTGTTTCAAAAATACCCTTTGATTAATTATTTTTTTATTTTTTCAAGAGCATTATACACTCACAAGACATAACTTCCAAGAACATTATATACTCCCAAGAAAGGATAGTTTAGTAACTATAACTTATTTTTTACATAAATCAAAACAATTAAACTAATATAACTAATTTTCTTAATATGTGTGAAATTAGTTTTTTTTGCTTATATATAGGTCCGGAGGGAGTATATTGAAAAGATGAGTGTGAATTTTTTTAATATATTAAATACATTATTTTATAATATAAAATTTCATTTTTTTATTTCTTAAGGCAACAGTTAGCATTATCCATAAATTATCCATAAATATATCATTTTCCCATCAAAAAAAATTATTTTTTGATTACTTAACAAGTGTTCTCAGGACACTGGTTTGCATTCTCCAAGATTAAAAATAAATAGGAAAATACTAATCAATGCCCTTAATATACTCTTAAGAGTTAAAAGAGGTGAATTTTCATTGGAAAATGGTGTGTCTAACATTTCAATAAATGATGTATTTAAATTTTCAATAAAAATCTATAATTTCTTGATTTTTTAACCAATACTTCCTTCGGACCTATATTTAAGCAAAAAAATCTAATTTCATACGTATTAAGAAAGTTAGTTATGTTAGTTTAATTGTTTTGATTTGTGTAAAAAATAAGTTATAGTTACTAAATTATCCTTTCTTGAAAATTGTTTCTTGGAAGTGTATAATATTGTTGGAAAAGTAAAAAGACAATTAATCAAAGAGTATTTTTGGAACACTGACATTAAACAGAGTTGAATTGGTTGACTTTTGCTTATATTTGAGTTTAAAAAATTTAAGTATTTTTTTGCTTATATATGAGGCCAGAGAAGTACTTTTAGAATACTGATTAGCAAGACCCAAATAAATAAATTAATGACCGAAAATATATTGAGAATTCCATAAAAATTTGGAGGATAGTTATAAGAATTTGGGATTTAAGCCTAACTCAACCCAAAAGTTAGCTCAAGAACCGTGGATTGTCCAAGCCTTATAAGGACTATTTTGATCATATCTCTATTCGATGTGAGATCTCAGCACACCCTCTCACGAGCCAAAACAAGACATCTGAAGCTTGGACAAATGTGAGTGAAATAACTGGCCTAATAACAAATTAGGGATGAGCTCTAATACCATCTAAAAATTTGAATTTTAGATCTAACTAAATTCAAAAATTAGCTTAAAAGATAAGAATTGATTCAACCTTATAAAAGACTACTCTGAACAATACGAGAATTTTCCCTACCAACCAAGTACTTGTACTTAATCTCTCGTCTCGGAGTGTGAAAGTGAAAGTTGACTCCACCATTTCCAACCAGCTAACACGTTTTACACTACTTACACGTGGGAAAGCTGCAATGTGTTTAAGGCACAATTAGATCGACGCATCATCACCATTAGTTGGATAACCCATCATACGTGATTTATAACCATTTTTGATAAAATTAGCTGTTAGCGGATAAATTAGTTGATAACGAATAATTTATAGTGGGTAGTGGATGAAATAATTGATAACAGATAACGGATAACCTAACTTATTTTCTGTGAAAGTGTTTGATAAAACTAGCGGTTGAACTAGCTGAAAAATATAAAATGTCATAAAAGGACATCTTCATTAATGATTTTACATAAAAGAGAGAGAAGATGATAAAGGTAGAATTAAATGAAGATAATAAAGATAAAAATGAAAAGAAAAATAAAACGCTATAAGCTATAAGCTCAAACGCTACTTTAAGTAGCGTCTGGAAAAAATGCTATAAGCTCACAAAAAAACGTTATAAGCTCATGACAAAGGCACTTATCAAACGAGACTACTTTCTCATCCACTATAAACTATCCACTATAAACTCGCAGAAAGGACGTGTCAATCAGGCTCTTAGTTTGGTCTGGTTGATGTCCGTGCACATACACTTGTAACCACTCATATAATGATTGATTATGGGGCTGTTCCTTAACTGCATTAACTTAAAAACTATGGCCGCGGGTAGTGAAACATGCCAACATGGGCAACTAGCAACCAAAACAAAATTCAAAAGAAAAATAAATAAAGAGTAAATTATGAAATTAGAGTATTTTTTTTTATCAAGTTATGAAATTAGTGTATGAGAGATACAAAATTAATCATATTAGTTTTTAATTAACTAAAATTTTACTTTTAAAATGCTTAAAGGTGTACTTTGCGATTTAAAAAATTCTTAACATTAGTTAACATATAAACATTTGAAGATTAATATAAACGACATAATATAACTTTAAGATTTTCAAAAATAATTTTTATTATTTAAAAATTAATGTGACGGACTATATATTTCTTAAGATTAATTTAACCATTTACGACTGTGTTTCACGTACAATTTCAATTCTCAAGAGCAAAATATTTTAATACTAGAAACTGAAGATGCTGCATTGCTCTGAAGTCTAAAAAACTATATTCTATCGAGTTTTCTTTCTTTTTCTTCTTTTAGGTTAGATATTCTCTCTAGTTTCCTGTCTACATATTAGTCATTTCTCCACTTCTCAATCTTTTTTTAAAGTTGGGTCCTAAACTATACTAATTTATCGAGTCTATCTATTTATCTACCTAATAAAATTGAATTCATATCAATAAATAACAAGTTAAATTAATACTTTAGTCCCTATACGTGAGATTGATTTTCAATTTAGTCCCTATATGCAAAAACTTTTCAAATCAGTCTCTATACGTATAATTATTTTTAATTTGGTCCTCACCGTTTATTAGTGTTATAACACCGTCACCTGACAATAGGGCTGAAAATGAGTCGAATCGAGTCGAACTTGATTCAATTCGACTCGACTCGATAAGAATTGGTTCAGCTCGTAGCTCGACTTGAGTTCGACATGAACTTTTTTTTTCAGCTCGAACTCGACTCAAGTTCGTGTGCAGCTCGGTTCAGCTCGTTAGCTCGATTCATATCAATCAAAAGTAAAAAAAAAATAAGTGTTCGACCCCTCCCTCAATGAAAAAAGTTGAATAGTTTTAAAAGTTAATACAAAATACTGTTAAAAAAATTAATAAAAAATATATTATTTAAATTAATTTATTATTTAAATAATATATTTAAATAATATTTAAATGATAAAAAATATATATAATTTAAGTAATATATATATATATATATATATATATATATATATATATAAAAATTATCGAGTTGGTTCATGAACCAAACGAATCAAACTATGTCTGGCTCAAGTTTAGCTCATTTATTTAACGAGTTCAATTTTTAGCTCAAGTTCAGCTCATTTGATTCATGAACCAATTTCAACGAGCTATTTATCAAGTCAGGTTTCGAACTATGTTCGAGTTGGTTCGTTTCATTGTCAACCCTACCTGACAGGGACCAAATTAAAAATGATTATCACATGTAGGGATCAAATTGAAAATAATTGTCATGTGTAGGACCGAATTCATTTTTTTTTTGTTGAATTCAATCCCTACACGTGACAATCATTTTCAATTTGGTCCTTATATTTTAACTTCAACAAACGACGTTATAACAATAATAAACGGCATGGACCAAATTAAAAATAATTGTATATATAGGGACCAATTTAAAAAGTTTCTACATATAGGGACTAAATTGAAAATCATTGTCGCATATAGGGACCAAATAATTAGTTTAATCTAAATAATATTATCTAGGGCTGGCCCATTAAAAAATAGGGCAGCCCAATTTGGATAGTTGGGCCTTCCCACAGGAGACACTAGATCATGGGATGGCTCTTTGAGTTTCACTTGGCACAGTGTGAGTGTGAGTGAGTGAGTGTGAAGCTCTAAGAACAACCAGCAACAACAATGGCAACATCAAAGTTGTTGTCTAGGTTGTCGTGCACCACGCCTTTCTCGCTGAGAATGCTGTTCTGTTCTCGCGTTTCTTTTGAATTGACCGCAGAAAACAAAAGGAAAAAGTTAGGTGTTGTTTCACGGCTACTTCGGTGTTGCTTTTCAATACATGTCTAGAATAAGTTTTGTAGGGGTACATACATGTCCAATTAATTAAAATCTTAAGATAATTTTAAAATAAGTGTAGTAACATTATTGAGTATTTGAATGGTTGTGTTCAACAGTCCGGTGTCCATGCAAGACCTGCTGTTATACATTTTCTTTTTATTACAAAACAGCACAAAAATATGGAATTGTACTCCAAAACAAAATTGAAATTTTTCTGGTTTTCTCTCAATCCTGGAAATAAAAATTTGCTGGGTTTTCTTTCTTTTTCTTTTTTTTTTTTAAAAAAAAAAAAGTTAGCGATTTGGTTAAGGCGAGTTCTCTTTTATCTGTTGAGTAATCTGCTTGTGGTTGTGAATGGCATGTCATATGTGAGATTCAGCTTGAGGATTAGAATGTTGTTGTTGAAGTGCTTTTAGCTGCTTGTATCTACTGCATACTGCACACTATATTTGCTTTTGTTTTGTACCCAGAGACGTACAATTATCTTATCTTCAATTGTGGATGTTGTTTGTTTACTTTTCTACTACTACGATGGGAAAATGAATTTTTTTGTCTTGAGATGAGATCCTTTCTTGCTGTATGTTTTGGTTGATAAGTTAGCTTAAAGCTAAACTTTTCCCCAGCTTTATGAATTTGACTTACATGAGTTGGATTACTAGTTGTAAGTGTGCTTGGTAGGAGTGAATTCCTCAAAATGGGAAGGTGGAAAATTGGAGGAGTGACTGAAAAATGACAAGCTATTTAGAGAATTGGACTTAATATTACCAAATTTCTCATTTTCATTCCTGCATTTCCCCACCTACCAAGCACACACTAAAAAGCAAAAAAAAAAAGAAAAAAAAAAAAACCATTATTTGCAAATTGTGTTTGATTTCTGAGGGATTGGAGCTTGGGATGACACCAGGCTAGCTTGATCACCTTCTGTATGAAATTGGGCCAGCCAGATCACATTCGAGCTGGAAATTAGGCCATCTAATTCAGCCTGATGGATGATAACCTTCTTGCAGAAAATTGGGCCAGAGCATTGTTTTCCATCTGATATGAGGTGAAAATTTTGATAGTTGAATAAAAATTTAACTTTTTAATGTTTCTGTTTTCCTATTTTATCGGTTTTTCCATGCCTTTATGACATTACCTATCTAAGTTCAGGGTAGCATTATTGTTTGATGACAGACTAGGCTTCATGATGTTTTTATTTCGGTTCAATCTTGAGGCCTCATCTGATATCTTTGAGGAACATGCGGTGCAACTGGTGTTGCTTACTTCTTGGACTGGTTCAATTTATCTTCATGTATTTCTAAGAAGAATCTTTTGGTCTTTACAAGCTCTGGATGAGTTTTTTTTATTGTTAATTAATAATGCATTACAATGCATTATACTCGCGGATTTAATGGATTTAGCTGTTAGCATTTCCTTGTTTAATACCGTTCTGTGGCATCTAAATCACTATGAAACCAGATACCATATTTTAGTGTATGATGTTTCGAGGAAGACACTGTTATCCTATGATTGAAACAGTAGTGGGCAGAAAAAAGATAGTTTCTATAGAATATGATATACGAGTTGCCTGCTATTTGATGCTTATTCTTTCATTTGTATTAACATGTCTACATGTTATATAACCTTGTGAAATTTTTAGTTGGTTGAATGCCTTAAAATATTTGTTGATTTTTTGTTTAGATTTGTTCAAATATAAAATGTTATATCATACCAAAGCTTTCTGCTATCCTTGGTGGGCTCTATTGCAGGGTTTGTTTAGGCCTGGATTTGTACGAAACTATGAATAAAACAATAGTTAATCAATTCTGTGAGCATAGTTCATATTCCTCTGTAGTGGGAGAGTTCTGTGCATAGGTGCATTTTTTGATCAGTTCTTGCATGATTAAACAATTTTTTTGGGTAAAAAAATTGTGTTAATCAAATGATACCGGAAGTCCTTTTTCCCCTACTTCTGTGTCTCTCTAGTTTAATTGTTTGGTCGTGTTGCCTTATAACCATTTGTATGTTTTGTTTAAAAATGCTGAGCATACTTCAAAATCTTACACTGAAGTTAACTTGTGTTCGTATATGTATTGTCCATGAACATTAGCACAGATCCACAACTTGAAGCCTACTTTAGCATTTTGTACATGGGAAGAATCACTTTACTGTTTGCCAATATTGCAATTTGGAAAGTCATTCCTTATTGAAAATTTAATCTTTGCATATCAATTTGATGAATTAACATTATGATATGCTGATGTTCCCTCTACCTCCCTATCAATTACACTCTAAACATCTTCCAAATGGGGATGTGCAAGATCAGCTCCTGCAACATCTGGATCATGGCAATCATGAAGGAATGAGTGAAACACCTCAAGAAATATACAAAACCAGAGATATATTTTCAGCACAAGTGTTCTCAGATACTTGATATTTTATGATATTGGAGCTGCAGAGTTGTTTGGTGGTTGTACCATTATTATGCAGATATGAAGTTCACTTTGTGTGTTTAGTATCTTGAACTATACAATGGAAATTAACTGTTGTCTGGTGTGAAGCCCTGAAGTTAGTTGTACTTAAATGAGAAATACGAAACTTAAGCTGTAGGTCCAATCAAAAATGAAGTTTGCTATCTAGAAGTTTTTAGGTTAAATTAATCTGTCTACTTGAGATTTTCAAATAGGTTCCTGTATTTTAAAAGTTTGTAATTGGATCCCTGAACACATAATATTCGTAATTGGGTCTCTTTTATACTTTTCTGTTAGGGTTCCGTTAAGTGATCTATCAATTCGTCATTTGTGGGTTCCTGAACTTTTCAGAAAAATTCAAGTAGGTCCTTATACTTTTAGGAAAATTCAAATAGGTCCTAACACTTTTTGGAATCCTAACGAAAATGTGTACGAGAGATTCAATTATAAATTTTTTATGTATTCAAAGACCCAATTATAAACTTTTAAAGTATAGAGACTTATTAGAAAATTTTCAAATTATCGAGGAACCTACCGATTAATTAAACTACATTTTTAATGCTGCTGGTATATAGGATGAGATAGATGGTTTGGAAGTTCAATTTCACATAATTAAAAGCATTTTCTATAAATAAAAAAGTTACCAAAATTTTGACCAGTATTAGATGCCTCAAACATATCAATAAAAAGAAGGTGCGTCTTTAACCTCATGTTATAGTCAGAAGTTTTAAATTAAACGGTTCTGGTTCTTTGACACGATTCAATACCAACTGATTCAAACTCTCTCTTTTAGCTGGCATTCTCATAATTAAATCCTAATTTCAACGAAAAAGCTTCTGAATGAAGCACACGTTATTAAAGGTATAAATAAAACTCTTCCTAGCACTTTGAGTTGGTTTTAAGAATATCATTTTCCAAGCACCCCACATGTGTTGCTAATTTTCTGTGTAGTGGTCAATGTAGTGAGAAGCAAGTATGATTATAGTTTTTTCCTTTCTTTTATTCTTCCCCATCTTTCTGTCATATATTTAGCTTATTTGGAACTAAATTTTGCTTAGGTCATTATCATATCCTCTTCATAGAATTTGGATTGAGTCCCAACCGTCCTGTTCCTAAGATATAACTTAGAACCCTCTCTAAAATAATCATTTGCTTAATCTAGGCACTTAGGCACAATGTCATTTCTTCAATTTGAGACATCCTTTAGACGTGAGCTTGTATGTCACTATGTAAATCCCATGAACCTTTGCATGTGCTGTTTAACCCAAACTAAACCTTAACATGCTCTCCAACTCTAACCATTCACGTGCCATTCAAAATGTAAAGAATGAGTTAATTATTGATTTTGTTTTTATCCCATAATTTTTTGGGAGACAGATTGAGACATTAAAAGAATAATAGCAACTTTATCTTGTCTCGATCAGAAGAATTTCAGATTATAATCTCACTCAGCATTGTCCTACGCCACACCATTGCATTCTGCCAATTTTTAAATGGTTGTAATGTTAGTACTAGTGTCTGTCATTACACTATAGTGTCAGTCATTACCGTCCGTGCTTTTTTAAATACAAAGCTCAAAAAGGAGAAGAACAGAATGTCACGGGACCGAAACTGTTATTTGTCATCTTCCACCATATTTTGCGTGCTTTGCTATGGACTATAGAATCAGCTTTTATTGAGTTTTGTTTGTATCATTATGTCACAAGCATCCACAAGTGACATAACACCACTTCCTCACTCTCTTATAAGTTGGACATAACATAACCAAAGCATACATCCACAAGTCTCATTCAGAAAAGAGAGTGGATAAGTAACCTTTTGTGGAGTCCAAGTCTATCTTTGCTTTGACGAGCATTATTTTCATAAACCCAATTGTTGTTTCATGGAGGTGATTGTCAAGTCTTCTTCCCTTGAAAAACCAGAAACTGAGCTTGAGGCAAAAGAAAACATGAGCTTCCTCACCTCTCTGCAGGTTCATATCCCTACTGTGTTGTACTCTTTCTATTATTCTAGTGTTCTATTCCACTCTCTTCAGGTTCATGGTGGTTGCAGGAGTTAAGAGAACTGCGGTCTCAACTTCACCATGCTGCAGATTGCTGTGAAACAACGTTCTTGAAAAGCCAAGAGAAGAAAGAGTGAGTCCTTTAAACTCATCACAGTCTTATACCAATGTGAATGTTATTTTCTGCCTTCGGCTTCCATCTTTGCCAGTTTGCTATCAGGTTCAGGATTCATTCACCTTATGCTGGTCCATGTCTATTTGGCAAGAGTGTTACCCTGAAGCTTTACTCCAACTTGGGCTTGGAAATTCATTTTCCATTTTTGTTGTGGGTCTAATTAGTTGACTCCATAGTCCATAAACAGGCACAATTACAGAAGTGTAATGAATTGTTCTCTTTTTTGGCCAAACACAAAAAATATAAAGTGGAATACTAACTATAGACTATTGTTGTTGTGATTTTTGAATCTCAGTTTTCCTAGATATCCAAAAGATGCTAAAAACAGTTTAGATTTTATCCTGCTAGTTTGTTTGGTTGGTAGACATGTTAACCCGTGACACAATGGAATTTGTACATCTTGCAGGGTTATGGAGAACACAAAAGAATACATATGCAGGGCATT